>CM070033.1:63498575-63542743 GCA_036250615.1 Ptychadena robeensis | reverse complement strand
GGCAGCCTGATGCTGATAGTGCAAAGTGACCTACAATGTGGTAGGTCCGCTTTAACATTAGCCAATGGTGCAGTCATATACCTTTTCATCTTAAGGAATACTTAAAGGTATGATATTCGGTTTCAAGGTTCGTAAAAAAAAATGAAAGCCAATCTCTTGTTATTAGCATAAAGTTCACACTCAATGTTCTCCTTCATGAGACCCTATGTACAAAAATATTATAAAGTGCTCACAAGTTTTGTTCAGATAGTGGTGGATGACCACTGCATAACATCTTTTGGTTGGGGGCATTTAGACAAACTCCCAAATTTACCAGACCTGTTCTACAAAACTCTAAATGTGTCTGGATCATGCACGAAGATGCCTCCATCTTCTAATAGCTATGGGCAATCCAAAGGCTTGAACAGAATTATTGTGATAGACTGCCTCCGGCAAATATGTACAGTCGGTACAGCTATCACCTGGTATTTCCTATGGCACAGCATGGTGCCACTCAAGCACATCCATTCTGCAGCCGCTCAGAGATGAGGCCAAACCAGCATTCCCCAGAATCTGAGTGATCTGCTAGCATGAGGGTAAAGCAGGCAAACCCACAGAATATTATTTTTTCCAGGCTTTATGTCAAATGCATCATTAACACAACACACAATGGAGAATAACAGGCTAAGAAATAGGTTAAATAAACATGTGCAATATGCTATATAATTTTTGTATTATGGGAAAGAGTGTTTACATGAATGGCGTTTACCTGTTGAGCACCCCTGGACTTGCATCAACAAGTCCTCTCTTCTTATTCCCTTATGTCCTTATATAATCTTGGGTTTAAAACTGGTCATTCATAATTTGTCTGCTTATCCTTTTTCTATCCTTAAAACTGGCCATACCCCTTAAGATCTCTCTGTCAGATATCCTTTAGATCTACCAACAACTATGTAGTGCCGGGTCCTCTGCAAATGAACACAGGTAGACTTGATTGAACAAAAGGCGATCTAAAGGAAATCTAAAGGTGTTTGGGGGCCCTAAAGCTAGGCACACACAGCTCGATACACGACCGTTTGGAGGAAGCTCCAGCCAATCGCCATGACGTCAAGGCTGGAGTTGAAGCCCTTCTATGGCTGGCAGCCCGTCCATTACATTGCGGCCCCCATTCAATGCAATGTATTTCGACCAAGGTTTGCCAACATATTGGAAACTTGTTTGATCGAGTTTCTTTAAGCAGGATCCGTTGATGTGGGGTAGAGAGACATGCTCATCAAAGGACTATCCAAACATGGCATTAGGCAAAAAAAATGTACGCTTGATAAATAGCAGCACATTTGGTGCTTTTTTACCACTGAAAATGAAAGACTTGCCGCTGAAAATGAAAGTGTGTGAATTGGGCCTAAAACATCACAATTCTGTTTTTGCAGAATGTACACTGTAAGGATTGAAAAATGATGAGCCTTTTCATGCATGCTTACCATAGCGGACTGTATAACGTGCCAACTTAGCATGGTCTTAGTGAGGAAGGAAAATCTGTCTGAAAGTTCAGCGAGGCGCACTTTTTATGGTATCCAGAACAGGAAGAGAAACAGCCCGGAGTAAATCAGCTACTAAAATAACACTGAACTGGTAATGTGATCTGAGCAATACATGATCACACCAAAATAAAATGAAATGCATAAATAAAACTCTATGCAGCTGTTTAAACTTTAACAGATGACATCATGCAAAACCGTATGTCTTAATATAAAAAAGTATGTTTGTAGAACATAAATTTGGAAGAATCCGAATCTTACAGTATTTTGTATTGTATGCGTGTGTTCCTATGTAATGTAATAAATTATTAAATGTAAAATATTAGAAAGAGTCAAGGTGTAACCTGTTATAGAGAATTCCAGGCAAATGCTGTGTACATAGTATAGTATGCCACATGAAAGAGATGCAGCCAGGTTGTAAAGAGGAATGTGTAATATAACAAATGTAGCAAAGGGTACGGTGTATGATTATTAACCTGCATTCAGTACATAGGTATCTCAGAGGAGCTCACTGTCTTAAGCCCCCCATACACCTTACAGCTAGGCATACATGGTTCGATGTTAGCATGATCGATCTTCCATTCGCCTTTAAACAAACAAAATGCTACAATTTTAGTTTGATCAGTGTATAATCGACAAAAATTTTCCAGCATGTCCCATCACTTTTATCGAATCATTATCAAACAATTTTCACTGATCTAACCATGTGTGCAGTATACAATTTAAGTTCAATTGATGTAAACTTTGATTGTTTTAAGTCGATCAAATGCTAAAATCAAACCATGTATGCCTAGCCATACAATTTCCATTAGATCTACTAACAACTATGTAGTGTATTTTTTTTAAGTACTTCTGATATAAATGTGCTATAGAACAGTTATTGGGAACAACTGTATGTGCTATAGAGCAAAAAAAGAAACACAAAAGAAAACCTGCAACATAATGTTTCTAGCTCTAGTAAAAAGATTAGCACTGAGGTGCTCAATAGAGCTTGAGAGGGTTGCTGATCCTATCCAGCAGTTAAGAATAGTACTTCTATCACTAATGCTAGGCATACACATGCCGATAATTAATCTGACCGACGGGCGTGCGCGCTCACGCCATCGGTCAGGTTAAAAATCGGCCGCTAATCGACATGTGCCCACATGGGGCGACAGATCCCTGTCGCCCCACTGCTCGGCCGGCCAGAGAACAGACATGTCCGATAATCTCTGGCCGACACGAGCCGATGAAAGCCGATGCCATAAGCTGCAATGAAGACGGTGTCTTCATTGCAGCTTATGGCCGGCACACAGAGGGTGCCCGGCCGATTGTAGGGGCCCCAGAATGCACCGGGGTGCTAACGTGATGACGTCATCACGTTAGCATCCCGGAAAGATATTGGGACTAGTCTGCTACACACATCGGTGTGTGTATGGCAGGCTTTAATGGCTACGGAAGTGGCAGTGGCAAGGGGAAGAAGCCACTAATAAACTATGAATAATCAATGACAATAAATTGTATTCTGTACAACTTAAAACACAACTGATATATATATATATTTTGTTCAGGTCTGTTGAATCCAGAAGTTACATCCTGTACATTAAATTTGCTCTAGTTGTTGCGATTCAGGAATAGGAATTGGTGCCATTATGAGCATAATAATATGATATCGCCAAAGCCATTTGCAAAAAAGTTCAGAAAACCCTGATGGTTTCTGTGAGGAAAGAGGGAAACGGGTCCCATCAAGATAAAGGTGATAAAAGAATGTTATAGGGATAGAGACATGATGGCAGGCTACTACTGGAGCCTTCAATGTGCTTGTCCTGAACATCCCCAAAAAAAATCATACAAACTGAGGTTTCCAATGTTCAATAAGTTCTGTAAATATAGTAAATATAAAATTTATTGGCATTAAGTCATATTGGTTGGCACATCTTGTTTAAGTTTCCTTAATGTTAATGTTTCATCATGTTTCATTTCATTTTCTATGACATAATATAAAGGACTTTTATCCTTTTAAAAACTAGAGCCACTCTAACCAAACCAATAACTTTTTTGGAATCTGCATATAAAACATAACTTAAAATAGCCTTTATCTGTTTGGTAAGAAAAGGTTTGTTGGCTAATGATGGATGGACAAAATCCACCCTATATACAAACCCAATGGCGGCATAGCTTGTGTTAAATAGCATACTGTTTACACATGGAACACAAGATCTTTTATACCAGACATGAGTAGAACAGTAACAGTGCATCCCTAGGGCGATAAAATGACATACCAAATATGAAGTATCTGCTTTGTACAGGAAGTACACAGGAATAAAAACCCTGCAAGCTGTTGTTTTACAGCTTCTAAAGATAAACTTCACAGGAGAACAACTGCATGTCTGTAAAACAAGTGCGGATCAGCACAAGTTCTGGTCTTTGTCCTTAAGGGCCTTTATTAGCAGCCTGTACTTTGATCATAGCTGATAAGCATTTCATGATAGGATGAAGTATAAAATATGCTAAATCGCAGAAATGGAAATATTAGCAAGTGGAAACACAGACTCCATTACTGCACATTCAGTAAGCACCATTGTGATATGTCCTTAGAAAACTCTACTTGTTGCCAAACCTACATGCTTGCTTTTAATTGTTGCGTTTCAATGTGCCGACGCTTACATTACAATACATGTCTAGATTGGAGAAATGATACATTCAATAATAAACAAACAGCCCCAAGCACCAGATGGAAGAGGAGAAATTGTACCAGTCACATGGGAAGAGACACCTTGCAGAGTGAGGGTATTGTTTGTCTGTCCCTTAAGGTGCCCATACACAGAAACCTGTTCGATCAATCACGGCATGATGGCGCAATGGATCGCCGAACGATTATTCGTTGAATTGATGTGCCGCATTATCCCGGGTTGATACTTTTACCCATTCAAAATAATGGCGATCGAACAGGGGTTTACTAACACTTTGTCAAATGATCGTTTGGAAATCGAATGAAAAATTGACCCATGTATGGGTATCAAAAGGCTATGTTTCCCCTGCGTCAATTTCCCTAAGTTTGCGGTTGATGCATCCAAAGTTAATTTAATGGAGTACACACATGCGTTGATTGCCTGGGGTTGCGTTAATGTCAGCGTGAAGCCCTGCGTTGACATTAAAGCATCGCAGCCCGACACAGGTATGGATGCGTTAATACACCCATAGAGATTGCATTGAATGCACCAAAAACGTATGGTTATGTGTTTTTTATGCATCAGTCAAGAGAAAAATTAAGTAAAAAAAAAAAATGGATACGCCAATAAAACATCCTTGCCACATGTCCCAGCACGTCCTAATGAACCCCTGCGTTAGGGCAGATGCGTTAACATAACGCATCCATTAACGCCATTGGAAACCAGGGCTGTGGAGTCGGTCGATAAATTCCCCGACTCCGACTCCTCAGTTTCAGATTCTTCCGACTCCGACTCTTCGACTCTGACTCCTCTGTATGTAATATGCTAATGTGTTGTATCCATCCATTGAAGGAAAGGAAGGCGACATACATTAACCACAGAACTACTGGCTAGGAAACCAACACTGTAATGGCCAATTAAAGCAGAGAAAGGGAGTTAGGCAGAAGATGCTGCTGCTTTTTCCTTAAGCTAGGCACCACACTGTGATTAATTGGGGATCAATTGAACGGAAATCAATGTGCACCACATGGGCACATCGATTCCTTTTCAATGGGGACCCGTTATCCCCAGCTTGCAGTGTGTGATTTACAACACACCACAAGCTGGGGAGAAGCAGCCTGTCTCACACAGCTTCCAAGTGAGGAGTGCTGGCTCCGCCCCTTCACACTGACAGCCAATGGCTTTGGAGGAGGCGCAGCTGTTTTAATACTTTCCATGAAGACTCATATCTCCATGCAAAGTATTGGAGATTGAACAGAACCCCGTTCAATCAAGTTCCTTCGAGCCAGCTATATTGATCCCGCCCGAAGGAAGGTACACACAGGTAGGTTTGTAAACAGATTAGAGTACAATCAATCACCATGAGATTGTACTCAAATCTTGCTACAGATCTACCCGTGTGTCCCAAGCTTTAGTGTTCTGATCTTCTGCTGAAGATAGGGCAGTGGAAGGCTCCAAGAAGAGGCAGGGCGAAGGGGCACTTCAAACATGATTCATGATTTCCCTGGAATCCCATAGTCATGTGTGTAAAGTTAACAATCTCAGTATTTGTCGCCTCAGCTGAATGACCGTGGTTTTCCAAATGCTTTAGGGTGCAGGCTTGAACTATTGGCGATCCATTCCCTTCACTTATACGAGCGTTTCTAATCCGGCAACAAAACATTTACTTCATTATCAGCGAGAGTTAAGGCCGCCATACACGCACCGAGCGGCGGCCGATTTTGCTGCCGACAGATGGGCGTGTGTGTATGCCGATCAGGGGAGCCCACATGGGGTGACAGATCGCTGATGCCCCACAGCTCGGCCGGCCAGAGAGCGGACATGTCCGATAATCTCTGGCCGATGCTGTTAGTCTCAATGAAGACCGGCGTCTTGCTGTCAGCTCCGGAGAGCAGGGTAATGACTTCATCACTCTGCACTCTAGAGCTCATCTGAGCTGGTCTGTCGGCCCCCACTCGGTACGTGTGTGGGGGGTCTTTAGGCTAGGGTCACAGTGGGCGCTGTAATGTTATGCACGGCACGCATTTATTCTTATAGCAGAGAAGTTGTTCATTATGACTGTTTGTTAATTGCGACATTTGAAGTAATTTTTTTTTTATAAAATTTTTTTTTTTAATTCCCATTAAAATTTAGTCGGAGTCGGTCCATTTTTTGCCGACTCTGACTCCAGGGACCCAAAAATGTCTCCAACTCCTCGACTCCGACTCCACAGCCTTGTTGGAAACATAGCCTTAGGGTGAACCATTCACACGAAATGCTCTCATTATGTAAGCAACTAGTAAAAGCACTTTAAAACAAGCCCTTATTTGTCTTATTATAAGCAAATATATTTTATATATTTGTATTGTCTATTCTGAAAATTCTGTAATATTTAAGAAAAAAAAAAACAAGAAACCAAAACCCTTCTAAAAGGATTTACTCAAGTACATTTGAGGCAAGATAATACAAGTCCCTTTAGCAACCCAAATTACAGTGGACCTACCACCAGAAATCTATGTTTTCATGAATGGCACTAGAAGTGCCAATAATAGGGAGGAATGCAGTAAAAAAAAACTCAAAAACGTTCCTGTAATGAGCAATTTAACAAGATTACCACACAGCTCCCATCACTTCCTGGTTCGTGGAGCCAACACATGAAACACATGGGGGTGCAATATCGCGGGTGGCCACTGGGGGCGTTCAGTGATCTTCTATGGGAATTTTCAAAGCAGTTCACTGAGAGAACAAAGCTTCCTGTGACGTGCTGCCGATTTCTGCTGACCATGAACCAGGAAGTGAGGAGAACTGCCGGATTATATTCCTAAATTGCTCATTACAGGTAAGTTTTCACTGCATTCCTCCCCATTATTGGCACTTCTAGTGCCATTCATGAAAACATAGATTCCTGGTGGTAGGTCCGCTTTAATGCAGTTGAATGAAAGCTGGCTCATAATTCATTCATTTAGAACGTCCATAACATTTCCAATAAATTACAAGTAGCGTATAACTTTTTTGTTACTTTTTGCCAGATACTAAAACCAAATTTAAATCTTAAAATTAAAGCCTAGTTGCAGAATTGTATTAGTCTTCATAGTGGGTTCCTCAACCCTACTCCACCACTAGCTTGTCCCCGACAAACAGTGGTATGTGTATGGAGCTCATTCATTCTCTGTTACTGAGAAAGGTCATGAAACAAGGTTCCCAGCGACATAAATTTAATGTGTACATTGCATAATCTCAGACAATATAATCATTGATTCTGAAGCTAAATATTCTAATTTCTATACATTTTTACAACTTTACCAGCCCTATTCTCCAAATAATAGCCTCAGAATGCATTCAAGAATATGATGTACAAACCTTTGTGACTTTTTTTTCCTTACAGTTAATATATATTCTGACATAATTAAAGAGCAATTTCATGCAACCAGCAAAATGTTAATTACATCCATCAGTCACTGTAAGCCTTCGTTCATATGGTTGGTCTGGAGACGCCCGCTAGCTGCTTCTAACCAACCATTAACCACAACCTCAGGGCAGACCCAGAATGGTATGTCTTGCCAGCGATTGCCCAGAGACATTGGATGTCTGCCTGCCCACTAGCGAGCACCAACCCATCTATAACTACATCCAAAACTAAACTAGAAAAATCTCTTGGTCTACAATCTAATTTCTCTATAACTTATGACATCCAAAAGGCAAGATCAATCCCTCAAACCCAATAATACCTCTGACATCACTGAATCGGTCAGATGACAGAACTCAAACAATGCTTCCTGGACAAGACAGATTCTGACTGGTGACCACAATAAACTTTCTCTGTCTAGGTTGGTGGAGTCCCCCAAAAAGTTTGTGACCCAAAATTTTTCTCTATCAAAAAATTTATAATTGTCTTGGCAAATAAATATTTAAACTAACTGAACAATGATCAAAGCTGAAACTAAACATTAACTTGTGCTAATATGTCTCATAGGGCAAAGGTAATTTAGTCCGGTCACATGTATGACATCTGCACTTTTAATGTATGTTGGGTAATAATTGTCCACAGTGCACATGATATCCAATGGGCCAATTCACATGAATATACATTCCAATGCAGCATTTATATTTTTTCATTCAAGCTTCATTTCAGAGTTTAGATACCCTTTAAATGATTGTGCTTGTACCATGGGTCATAAAAATGAGCATAAAAAGTTACAAGTTCAGAAGATACCTGAATTGATTAGCATTTGGCCAATTAACCACAAGAGTTTCCAGCAATGCTAATAAATAAAGCTGGGACTGAAGCCAACGGCTGACTACATCTGCAAATCATTAACAATAGGTAATTCAGCTTTGAATTAGCTTATACATTTTGTATTCATTTTCACTGGTGTGTCCTAGTACTGTGTGCTTAATGCCGCCTATAAAGCAAGTTTACAAAAATGCTAATCATATCCTGGTACCTGCTGGATCAGGAATAAAAACAGCACACATCTTTTCCAGTTTTGCTGAACCATCAATCAGAACCCCATAGTTATACTTCAGTAATAATTTGGTTTTGTTCTGTAAAACATCTCTCTCTACTGACAGTATAACCAGAAGGATAGATAAAGAAGATGTGAATTTTTATGGATTGGTAACGGCAGCGAATCTTCATTCAGACCCAATGCCCTTGCTGTATACAATCAAGTATATGCCTTGTCATCTTCATTTTTGCCTGGCATACACACGCCGATAAGCGGCCGATTTTTCCACTGACCGACGGGCGTATGCCCATGGGTTGACAGATCCCTGTTGCCCCACAGCTCGGCCGGCCAGAGAACGGACATGTCGGATGTTCTCTGGCCGATGCAAGCCGTTGCCATTAACTTCAATGAAGACCGGCGTCTTCATTGAAGCTAATGGCCAGCACACAAAGGGTGCCCGGCCGATTAAAGCAGCCCCAGAATGCAACGTGATGACATCATCACATTTGCATTCCAGAGCTCATTGGAGCTCGTCTGTCTGCACCCGTCTGTGGGTGTATGGCAGGCATAACAAGCATTTCAGGAAGAATAGGACCATTCCATGCTACACTGCAATAAGGCAACCTGTGAAGATTCCTCCCTGCAAGAGATTCGCTGGAATAATCAACCACAAAGTAATTTGTGAGCCATACACACATGAACTTTTGCTAGATTGACTCTTGACTCAATCGGCTTGTGCAATTTAACTATGGACTGTGAATTTTTTATCCATCGCCTGTACTACCACACAGTGTAATCACTGCAAAACGGTTTCCTTGCATTCAACTTCTTTCCAGTTATAAAGATCAAGGTCTGATAAATAGATAATACGTTAAGGTATAACTCAATTGAAACCTCTAATAAACCTTGCAAATACTTGTATAATACACTAAATTATGCAACCTGACCAATCGTTTTCCAATTAAAGCCCAATTTTGATCACTCATGGTTGATTGATTCAGTTTAAAAGGGTTTCTTATTGATCACCTATCATTAGCAAGCATGCAGTGCACAGAAATGTGCATATATGTGAGCAACTTTATGCATCCAAAAAGTGCCATGGTAATGACTTAGTGGTGTGATCATGTGGACATGTCCTCATGGCAATGGTAGGCCACATCTAGAAATTATTTAGCAGTTATTCCAATGAATGAGCAGAGGGAAGCCAGAGCATCTGATCACCAAGGTCTCCCCATTTTGACTGAAATAGGGCAGGTTATATTAATGAAGGCTATGTCCCCACTTTAGCAATCTCCTGCGATTCTAATTGTGGCTCAGTGATCGCTAGCGATTTTTCTTGGCTGCAATTGGGTACGTTTCTTAAACGTATCCATTCGTGTCGGCAGCCATTAGAAGTTCTTGGTTCGGCTCCTCTATCAAAAAAAGAACCTATTGTGGCCCAAGTTTGCCCACCCCAGGACTAGAGCAAAGGAGACTAAAGCAGGTAACAGACATGTAGATATGGGCCAGATCGATGGCCGCTTCGAGCATGCTCACGGCCATCTATCTGGCCCATTTAATATGCGGCCATCGTTGCAGCAATATCGGACATGACCATTAAATACGGCCGATGTCCATTGCTTTGCATGGAAACCACGGGTCTCCAGGCAAAGCATCGGCTGAGCTGGAGAGATAGCAGAGCTGTCTCCCCAGCTCTTCTGATATCTGACAGCAGCGTGATGACATCACCACACTGCTGCAGGGAACATTGGACGGCTCAAATATCGAGCCGTATGTTTTCTTTAACTGCTTACATAGTCACCAATAACAAACTCACAGGCTGGGTGGCAATACATTTTTACATTATCTCTTATAGGTGTTGTTTTAAAGTTTCCCTCCCTCTGGTTTCAAGTAGGAATGCACATGTCGGTTTCTCAAATGAAGAATCTAAAAAATGCAGTGCCATTTTAGCATACCAGAGACAGGAATGTTCATATCAGGCACTAAACATGATCCAGAACATAATAAAGATGAACTCTATGTTGACAAATAAATACAATGCAATAATACAAACTGTAAGATAGCACTTACAATTCCACAGATGGGTTTGTGTGTCATAGGTTAATGTGAATCCTTATTATCTTTACTATTATTCCTATATTATTAATCATTCATTTTTACCTTTATCAGGGAATGCAGATGCATGTAGAAGCATTCAGCCACTGAGAAGTAAGCTACTAAAGGACATCTAGTCAACTAAGCAACTGTGCTAAAGCCAGAAATGTAACATTGAGCTCCTAGTATTATTACAGATTAAAAACACATCTTCAGACACGGGAATGTAAAGTGTAATTCCTAAAAGTCACATGTGAATGGAATATGTGCTGCTATATAAAAGAAATTTTTTTTTTTTTTGTCATTTAATCTCTCTGACGATTCCATTCCTTTACAGAATTGGGTGTCAAAAGAGATATGTGCAATATTGTATTCTAAACAATGTACAAAATAAAGTGCTTTCTTTCCCCAGACACATGTCTCCTAAGCTAGATACCCACCAGATGCTAGTGACTAGAGATGGTCACGGAATTTCCACTAGCTGAAGAATATGTCGTTTCTAGTATATGTAGTTTATACAAAAGTAATTACAAATTTAAGTAGAAGTTGAAAAAATTTACATTTTTACTTAAATCTGAATGTTTCTGCAACTCACAAATTAACCAGTTGTAAATCTCTACTCATGACCTATTCCATATGACACAGTAGATCCAGGATACAACCATGTACACTTCCTGATTAACACAAGCTACTCAATCTCCCAAAGAGTAAATCATTTCCCAAACTCACAAATTATTAACCCCCTTCTTTTCTATGGTTAGAAAGCTCATCATGATTACATTTTCTTTCAATGAACTTCCATTACATTTTTGTTAAAATATTGTATGATAGTACATATAAACAGTAAGCTTATACTATTCAAAGAGGTCCCCATTACGTAGCAAATAAAGGATGTATATATACACATATACATATAGGATGTACATATACACACACATACATATACACCATGGGAGAGGTGAACACAAAATATCCATTAAAGTACAATTATTGAAAATTGTCAAGGGAGGAATATTATACTCACAAACTATAAACGGTGCATTGTCATAGGAAAAATGTAATACAATGCATACTTGTATGCAGTGTGTAATGCACTGCTGCATGCATTCTATATGCAGTATAAATGAAATATAAATGTAATGTAATACCTTGGGTCCCCTGCAACCAAAAATAGTTCCTTCTGTAACCCTCCACAGGAGGAACCAATGACAGCAATGGTCTGTTTTCGATGCAGAGTTTTCACCAGAGTTTCCAGCAGGAGAGGAACTTCAGCAAGA
Source organism: Ptychadena robeensis (assembly GCA_036250615.1). NCBI lineage: Eukaryota > Metazoa > Chordata > Amphibia > Anura > Ptychadenidae > Ptychadena > Ptychadena robeensis. Next base: position 63,530,777 of record CM070033.1, on the reverse strand, counting down.
AAAAGGTATGCCCTGTATTCTATATATATATATATACATACATACATATTTTTTTAAACATAGCCATAGGATCACTTCATGTTCTGTAGAACATTAATAGCATATAGCATACACTTACATGGTGGGAAAGGGACTGGGCACTCCTGTGGGCAGTGCCCAGGTGCGTTTAAATAACGTCCCTGTGACAGACCTATCGAGCAAAAGCCCAAAAAAATGCCCAGAGAATGCCTCATGTCACACTTATCTGTTTTCTGGTGGTTGTTAATGAGCCCTTAGAATCATTTGTATGCCAAAAACTCCCACACCAAGTTGAAGAGAAAAACAAATCCCCCGCTAGGTATAAAATTATGACATTTTCTCAAACACTTAAGCTACACAATACAAAAGACATCCTGTGGTTATCTTTATTCTTGTTTTGTTTGAAGCTGTCCCAAAGAAATGAAATTGGTTATATTATTTTATATCTGAATGAATAGACAATAAAAAGCATTGAAAGCAGTTGGAACATCATATGTAAATGGAGCAACAGGCAGGAAATTATTTCAATAAAAGCATTTGCATAAAAAATGCAGAGTGATCACAACATTGGAGATGCTCTGACCCACCTGGTTCAGATACCACAACAAAACCCAGATCCTACTGTCTGCTGTTACTGCGCACGTCACCTCCTCTCACCCCATCACAATATAACCATTCACTGGATGCATCATTTATAAAGTCGTACTACAAGCTCCCCGTAATAACGCTGTTGGGATTTTAATCTAATGTTTGGTGTATGCTGTAATTTAAGTAACACATGAACTAAGAAAGTCTTCAAGAAAATGTAATCACATTTGTATTTTGTTACTAAATCATAGTACAGAAAAGTATAAACATCAACTTCTGAACAAAGCTGTGACATGAAACCGGCTCCATTAGCAGGACAATGATTTGACAATCTATTTGCTCCCACAGCTCCTTCTATTTGATGAAAAGATATGAATAGCTAATTAAATTGAAGTGATTCTAATATAGGCTCTACTCACAAGAGAGCAGGCACAGAACAGGGACTTGCCAATTAACTTTTTTTTTACAACATTTCTAGATTTCTTCTTTGTGGGAGGTATAAAAATAGTCTTGTTATATAGCTTTTATTTATAGATTTAGTCTAAGGACTTAAGCTAGCCATATATGCATTAACATTTGTTACTTATGCAATTTAAGCTCCTGAGTGTTTCAGCCATGGGACAACTTTCCCATGCGTCAGGTGCAGAAAAAAGCAAGCACCGCATTCATAACATGAGGGGCAATGGCCCTGCCCCCCTGGCGTTATTTAGGACACCGATGAGCTGAACACGGAATATACTCTTCATCGCCGCATACTCTTCATCGCCGCATGCTCGCCATGGGTAGGGGTCAGTAAACTTATCATGAGCTACACTCGGGGCAAACTCTCAAACCAATATAAACTGATGGTACTTCCACACAATGCTATCGATGGTAAACCAATTTCTTGATTCCTTCCGTTATGAAGAGCATGATCCACATTCCCATTAGATCCAAATCAAGCACAATGGCTATTTAACTAAAACTTGTCAGGTACTTGTAAATTTTCTAACCTGACCCATCACGGCTCTTGATTTTATGCTTAATCACTTTATCAGCATCATGTATTGTGCCTCTAGGATATCATTTTCTCTAAAAGAATGTCCATAGACATGCCTTTAAGCTCTTGTTCTACAAACCTATAAATACAGAAGAAACCCCTTCAGTGCCAAGTTTCAATAAGTTCAGTCAATAGAAACAATATTTTCCTGATTGTTTGTAGTGGAATAGATCTGCACAAGAAGAAAGTGAAACTAAAGCCTGCCATACACACACCGATTAGCGGCCATAGGACCCCAATCGGGGGTGCACTCTGTCGCCCCACAGCTCGGCCGGCCAGAGAACGGACATGTCCGATGTTCTCTGGCCGATGCCGTTACTTTCAATGAAGACCGGCATCTTTATTGAAGGTAACAGCCGGAATACAAAGGGTGCCCGCCGATGCAGTCAGCTCTGAAATGCAGCATGATGACGTTATCACGCTGCATTCCAGAGCTCATCGGAACTGCTCTGTCGGCACCCACTCGGTGGTTATGATTTTTTCCTTCCTAAGTACAACACAAAAGTTGTCCGAATATGAATGATTACCCTAAACTGTGGATTAAAAAAACGAATATGAAATGTTGTTATTGGAGACGCCGGACTTATGCTGAAGAAAGGCGACGCCCCTCCAGTTTGACGGAGGTCTATGGCGCCGCCTACCCCCGCCCCCTTCGCGTCACCGGTGACGCGATCGGGGGCGGACCCGGAAGCATCGGCATACATGCCGATGGTCCCGACCGCCGTCAGAAGACAGCGAGACCCTGAGCGCGGCTGCAGTTAACGGGCTGAGTTTCATGATGCATGAAACTCAGCCCGAGTTAATTCGGGCCAAACGCTCAGAAGGTTAAGAAGATTGCAAACTGGATAACCTGGAAAGTATTATAATTATTTATTATTTTTGTATCCTTGCATAAAATAATGCAGATTTGACTGCAATGCAAAAACTCTTTTTCAAATTCAAACTGTAGCCAGCCAAAATTACAAAAAAATGACACTGTAAAGCAGTACCAGCAACACAGGCAAGTACATGAAATCATGTCTGTGACGTGCAGACATCTTTACAAGAGGCTTAAGCTAGCCACACACGCTTCGATTTTGGTTCAATCGATACTCGATTAGATGAATTTTTTCATCGATTGAACGAAAATCGAGGAATGCCCACATGGTACGATCGACGATAATTGTTCGATGAAGGCAGAAAATCGAATCGAATTTTGATCGGACATGTTGGAAAATCATCGTCGATTGTGCCAAAATCGTTTTATAATCGTCGATGTTTGTGGTGTTTCTCCTGGATCGATTAGATTAGATATACATAACATAGACCACTTCAATCTGGAATTCAAACGTTTCAATACCAAAATCGACGATTTTAGTAATATTTTGGAATCGAAATCTCACCACAATCGCAAACTCAATGTGGGGTGTATGTTGATGCGATTAAGATCGATTTTCGATTAGACGATTGAATTCCTCGATCTAATCGAGCATCGATTGAACCAAAATTGAACCATGTGTGGCTAGCTTAAGATTAGGTGCTGTGATTTTAATAGAATACAGACACATGAACTAGACAAAGCTGATCTTATCATGTGCTCTTTGCTTTAACTAACACAATTCTTCAATAAAGCCAGTGATAGACGTATGCAGAGTTTCTCCTCTAATCCTCATAGATTGCAAGGCAGTAATAAACATTGACAGCTCCAGATGCTGGATCCAAGGGAAGAGCATCTATTAGTTTACGCAGGATTACCATAAACTACTTAACCTTCAGCATGGTAAATCCCCATCTCACAATTGAGCACTACAGCAAAAATAATTCTCTTTCCTGAAATAATAGCACCCTGAAGCATGCCTCTTTTCACTATACTGAAACTCCTACTTCAAATAAGTACAGAGCTACAGTTTATTGGAAATAATTGGCATGACACGGTTGTGCAATTAAATAGTCACCGCTGAGCTCTAAAGAAGTAAGATGTTACCATCCAATAAGTAAATAATTAGTTTATGAGTTCATGCACATAATAGCCGAGTGTGTAAGTATTAAATGGCTTTGTACATTCCTTTGATCTCAAAGCACTGAGCATGAAATTGTGTCTTTGGAATGTATGTCTGGATGGATAAGAGGCTGTTTGGGGTTGTGACAAAGAATGCTCAGCATATCTTTAAAAAGTAAATCATTTGCTTCCTGGTTTACCTTGAGAAAGATTATGCTGGCCATACACAGCCAGAGCCGGAGCGATATCGTCCTCCGATATCGCTCCGGGAGGCTAACGTGATGACGTCATCACGTTAGCCTCGCATTGCATTCTGGGGCCCCACAATCGGCCAGGCACCCTTTGTGTGCCGGCCATAAGCAGCGATGGAGACGCTCGTCTTCATTGCTGCTTATGGCCATCGGCTTCCATCGGCTTCGGCCGGCCAGAGATTTTCCAACATGTCGGATCTCTGGCCGGCCGAGAAGTGGGGCGACATGTGGGGACATGCCGATAAACGGCCGGATTTTAACCTGACCGACGGCGAGAGCGCGCACGCCCGTCGGCCAGATTAAAATCCGCCCGTTTATCGGCATGTGTATGGCCGGCATTAGTGTTTGTGCCTTGGTTTTTAAGGAATTGCTTACTCAGTTAAAAAAACGTCTGGTAAACGAGCAATTACCACAACCGTCTGGCAGAAGCGGCGGGAAACAATCGTGTAAATGTACACTTGTTTTGGATTCATGCCACTAAATATCTATTCTGTTTTACATAGCGAATGTACAATATTCCTAGACTGACTCATAAAATATACTAAAGATTAACTGAATGATTTCTCATAACAAATATTAACATATAATGTGGAAGTCATAAACTACTTCTACCCCACTAACAGTGAGGGAGTCATGCATTCTTCTCACTGGTGTCAGTTATGACTCAAAGGAGAATTTGCAATTCACCTGTATGGAAATATCGGCATAGCAGTCCCAGGCACATCCCTGATGTCTGTGCCAGAGTGGATGGACATACAAACCAATCACATGGACATCTGTTTGCCATTTTAGGAAGCAAAATATTATATATGTATTTATACCAGTCACTTAAATACACTGATAATAGATTTGAAGAAAGATTACCAGAGGGTTTACGATCTACATTACTGCTGCTGGTGTCTGGGGGGTGGCCTAGTTTAGCTTTTTTGGGCCTCCATTGTGTGCTTTCACAGTATGTGCCATGACAAAGTTTTCCATTAAGACTTGTGCAGTCAGTCACTGTTCCTCTATTCTTGATGAAAAACCCCTTTTATGTTCACCAATTCTTTGCTATATAATGTACTATTCTAGAAATGAGCTTTACCATTAGCTACAGGTATTAAATAAGGTACAAAATGTCCAGCATCAAGTCTTTGTCTCCATATGTTCACAACAATGCATCATGAAGGGTCATGAAATTCCAAGCTTAAATCAGAAGACCACTTGAGGCCCCCTTCCCTGTGTCCAAGACAAGCCAGGCCTACAACCCCAACTCCTATATTGCCAGAAGTGACATTACAACACTCCCTTCCTAGGTTATCGTCCCTCCCCCCCCTAACTTGCTATATCTCCATAAATTGTGTAGTCCAGCTCCGGAATACCACTTTCACTTTTGGTTTACAGAGAGATATACGCTAAGTGGGAGGTCCCAACATAGCAGATAGCTAGCCTTACCTGTTAGGTGGAGGATCTTCACGGTGCTGAGCCGCTCTGCCGATGTAAGGCCGATCTTAGTCGCGTACGCTCAGCCTCTGCACCGGTGGATGTGTAAACAGATCATCCGCCGAGCAGGCAATGTCTGTGTCATACGTCAGGAGCGCAAAGCTGAGTTTGCAGCCTCTCTCACTCCCCCCTCCAACGTCACCGATAGCGCACCAGACGTCACAGGGACGTCACTTTGTGTATTTTTCACTACCGTTGTCAGGTATGGGCCTTTAGGGATCAAAGGAGCCCCACTGTACAAGCACATCTTTCTGATTTCGGGACCAAACTAATTAATTGAATGGTTGGCTGCTGAGAACGGTTTCCGGAAATCTAATAGATCATGTTTATGGTCATTCTGAACACTTGTGTCTTGGTGGCTGTTTATACATTTGAATTTAATTAATTGAATTTACATCTTTTGTGGATCATTTCAGATGAGATCTCTATATACAGCTCACACAGCTCAATCTGTATAAAAAAAGTGTGAGGAGTATTTTGCAATTGGATTATCTTTTAAAAATGGGTAACAATTCAGAAAGCCAGAAATTGGGCTAGATGATATTTTTACAGAATTATGCAGTTAAGGCCTGGGCCAGAATGTACCACACAGCCATTTCCAAGCACAGAAAATTACTGTTTATCCTTAGTTAATTATATTTTCATTTATGTAACCATTATCCCAATTTAAAGGTCTTTATTTGGTTTGACACTGTGAATTACAGAGTTTCTACATCCTGACATAAATAGAAGGATGTTTTAAAGTCTAGTTAACCCCCAAATTAAAGAGTTTGTTCAAGATGTCATTCCAGCAAGTTATTCACCAGGCAATAACATACAAACATTTTATACAGGGATGGTGCAAGCAAATTATATTGAAAGATTGCCCAAAACAATGCCTAGGCTCAGTAGGTTCTGGACAACAAACCATGTAATAGTAATTGCTCAGTATGCAGATGCAGCTTACCACATTCAGGAAAAGAATCGCCAGTCTGACTGAAACCATGTCCCATATTCCTCCATTCTACATTCAATCTCATTTCCATTTATAGACATTATTAGGAGAAACGCCAATCTTGCAGGGCTGTAGTGAATGAAGAGTTGGGGAATAGTTTGAAGCTGATATATTCTACATTACAACCTTTTGTTTTAATTAAGTTTAGGCTTAATTAGCGGTTAATCATCAACATCTTCTATGTGTGTAGTCTATGAAAAAAGTATAATGAAAATGACTCAGAACCATGAATGGAAGCGTTCAGCAAATGCCAAAGCATGAAGTTCCTGCTCTCAGTGCTGCAATCCTCCCAGAACTAATAAATGAAGCCTCACTGATCCACCGGTACAATGACATCATTGGAGAGTGCTTTTCCCATGAGGTCACAGCTGCTTTTTGAAAATAAGGTCCTGCAGCATCTGCAGTATATAGTTCTTGGTTTACAGAATGATATCTTAAAACAAGCTTAAACAACACAGCATGCGTGAAACTATATATTGCTACATATATTTTTATTATTAAAAGTCCAGGTTCCTAAATTAGGATGTGGTACCCCTATAGCATTTCTAGCCAGATAAAAATGTTAATAAAAATAAAATGTACCAATGTGTTTAAAGAGTATCTACAACAAAACAACCATCGAAAAGTGATTTTGGAAAATTTTCGGCGATTGTACAATGATCGAACTACAATCCTAGAATTTTGTTTGTTTATCGACTTGATTGTATGCCACTACTGTGGGTGGGGACAATTTTATATGATTTAAGTCATATTCCGATTAAACCCTCCATGTAGTACTGCTTTAGATTTGATTACGATCAATGTTCAATGAAAAGATCAAAATCTAAAATCGATTCAAAGAATGATTGTGCTGAAATCGAACCATGTATGTCTAGCTTAAAACAGTTCAGAGATATGTATTCAGCTGTCTGCCTTCACCTTGCTTGTCACAGCAATACAGAATAGTCTGCAGACATTTGACAAACCAACCATGAGCTGAGGCCAAGTGGAAAACAACAGGATTGTAATGAAACTGCTCTTCAAGTCTGGAATTTGTCCCTGGCATAGAAGGAAAAAGCCTAAAAGGTCACTTTCTGTAAATCAGTAAACTGGAAAGGAGGAAGACAACTATCCAACAATAAGGTCAATATCTTACAAAAAGAAACTAAATGAATATAAATCAGCCTACATCACGACTTCAGGAACTGTTTACTATTGAACTGCAGAGTAGGTGATGTCACTAATCTATTTTATGAAACAAAATGCCACAGACAGACGAATGACCTTAGATCAGTGGTGCCCAACAGAGGTGATATGGGGGGCCACAAGTGCGCCCTCAGCATCACTAAAGGGCCGCACATAACATTTTCAATCTATACTGACTTTTAGAGGCATTTTATAATGAAACAAGGACAGCAGGCATAGCTAGAAGACATTATTTATGTTTTAAATGATACTTCAAACATTAGGAAACACTGTAATATGGTATTGCACATTTTGTGTCATATACATCGTCAAAGGTCATGCGACTCATAGATTTCATCAAAGCCTTTTCACGGGTTATGTTCCGCAATATAAATTATACAATCACATCCGTTCATTGGTGGAATAGTGGGAGTATAGGAACTCACATCTGCTGATCCCCCGCCAACACTAGAGGAGAAGAGGAGAGGGTTTGGTCAGGCACGATCTGGGTCCCTGATTGGCTTTTACATACTCCTATCATGTAAGTTTATCAACTCTCCTCCTCTTCCCGCTCTAAGAAGATCATGGACAAGGAACTGTCAGCGGGGAATTGGTGGACAGATGAGTTTCTATGCTCTATGCATTAATAATTAGGTTTTGGGGACCGCAAGTGGAGGACTAAAGGAGGCCGCCGAAGAACGCCCAAAGGGCCGCATGTGGCCCCCAGGCCGCAGGTTGGGCACCTGGGCCTTAGATGATCTGCTAGAATGCCATATGCTAAAGATGGGTTTACACATATAGATTTTTTCGTTCGATCAACGAACGAGTTTTTGATTGATTGAACAAAAATCTAGAATGGCCTATTTGTTTGATAGATAAATTTAGTTTGACATGGAACAATAAAATCGTTCAAAAGGTCATCGAACATGTTGGTAAATTTTTATCTGGCGTTGCAATTTGGAATGTATTTTCATTCGATATCAGGATGGCCGAACAAATAATCTAATACTACGTTCGATAAATGAACGAACAATGTTCAACAACGACATAGAAAAAAAATCTAACTGGCAGTTTAAGAAAAAATCTACACTTGTAAATCCACCTTAACACTGGAAAATAATGGCTGCAGTAAATATAAGCACCATGAAGGCAAACATTATGTAATAAAAAAGAGATACGGTCACACTGGCTTCTTCCTGAGAAAAAAATAACGTTTTTTTTTTTAACCTCCCTAGCGCTATGCCTGAAGCCAGTTCAGGCAAAAGGACGCTGCAATTATCGATGCTCCCGCTTCGGGCACGGCGTGGGAGCTCATCTGGTCCGGCTGCCGCCTCCAGCGATGTCCTCACCGGCTTCTCCCGGGTTCCCGAGTGACATCACGGAGGCGAGACCCGGACTTAAAGAATTTTTTTTTTTCGCTTTTTAAATATATATATTTTTTTACTTTTGAACTGGATCATATAAAGGTCTTTATCTGATCTAGTTCAAAAGTGGATCCAGCTAGCAGAAACGCTCAGCGGGAGCGTTCCTGCAGCTGGATCTACCTCCAGCTGTACTCAAGTGTCTTCAGAAATAGCCGATCTCTCTGGCTATTTCCGCGATCGGCACATGTGCCGATGACGTCACAGCCCGGGCAGGAGATTTAAAATTTAAAGGTACATGAAAAAAAAAATGTCTTATTAGTTTACATTTGTTTTTGATTTTAATGGGATTGGATAGATGTTTTATCCAATCCAAATCAAAAGAAAACAAATGTAAACTTCAAAAAAAAAAAAAAAATACTACAAAAACTAGAAATATTTCATTTTAAAATATAGATGTAGATATTTATTTCCCTGGTTCCAAATAAATATCTACATCTCATATTTAGCGTACAGTCTTGCAGGAGTAGACTAATTGCAGTACTGCTAGTGGCCACAAGATGGGTGGATTCCAATGGGAAAAAAAATGTATCTCCGTAAACTTGTGTATCGATTACATATTTTACAGACTGTCACAGTCCAGCTTTTTTTTTCTCTTTTTCTCAACGCAACATAAGAGGGAGTAGTAAGCATTTTTTTTACATTTTCCTTATGTTTGTGTTGTCTGAAGGACCTAAAATTATAACATTACCCTGCTTTTATATTTGAAGGCTGCCAGTGTAAACAAAGAGAACAATCTCTCTGATGGAAATCTTTCTACACTCAACCTTGAGCGAAGTATGTTTTAGCTGAAGTTCAACGTTAAATAGATAAAGCCCTGCACATGTGGATATGTAAGACAGCAGAGAGGGAAATGAACAAAAACTGCACTTCCTTCTGCGTGGGAATCTATTTTTCTACTATAAATAACTGTAACTGCAGGATGCATGGGCACTACAGCAATGTGCTTGTTCTATCCAGAATGTGACTGGAATAGAACGATGATTTAGACAGAAGAGATGATCCTGTTTGTACTGGACTTCCTCTGCAGGATATTCTATTGAGTTTGCCAGAGACTCCCAATTCATTAGCTCAGAAGAATAGAATTTGTACAGGAGAATCAAGATCATTGACATTGGTTCAGCTAAGCCCAGTCTAAGTGAAAGTGTATACGTCCACTGAATGGGTGGATAGAGCCAGTTGGCATGTGGACCTTCCTGAACAAAATATGGCATTGAACCCTGTGCTAATTAATTGCTTCCTCTCCCAGACTTTTACACATTCTGTGAAGATGTAGTTTTATATAGATAAAGTTCAAAGGATTAGGAACGATTGATTGTGACAATATATTTGTTTATATTCTAGATTTCCTTCTATTCTATATATGTATAGAACCAACATTTCATTATGCAAAAAGAATAAAATATGATTTAAAAAATGTATTAGTGTAATGCTTAAGCCAGCTTTAGACTTTTTGTTCCTCCTACAATCTGCCGGCAGATCGACCGGCTGGTCGTGCCAGGAATGGGCCGTGCACCGTTTGTGTGTAGGCATTTACTTTGAATGGGGACGCTGGACATGTCCATAATTTGTTAGATCGATTTCTGGGCTGCATTTAAGGTTTGAGCGTTCGACCCGGGGTGCAATCGCCCGCAAATACGAAACAGCTATGGCCACCTTTAGTCATAACATATATAAAACCACTAAGGGTACACTACACATTAGAGACGTCAAGCATGGATTCCAATTATATAAAGGCATGCTTCCCAGGACGGTCACCCCAAAGTAACTGCTGCACAGAATCAACAGCATTATGAGGCCTTTTAGATCACAGAAATAATAGAGCAATACTTGTAGACCATTGAAATACTCCATTTATTTCTTCTGTATTTTCGCAATACCAGTGGTTCCCAAACTGGGGGACGCGCAGGTATTCCAGGGGGGCATAGCCAATGTGTCACTTGGAGCCTTCCGTGAAAGAATTGTATGAGAAAGGAGGAAGAGAGATGTGAAGAATTCGGCTGTCTGTTGGCTTTCCCTTCTGTTTGTTCTCTTCTCCCTCTGTGGATTGCACACAGTCAATCCGCCCTCCCCTACCAATGCCAGCCAATCAGAAGCCTGAGGGTGGGCGAAGCAGGAAGACAACAATGGAGGAACTAGCTGCAGACAGTACCTAAAGTGCATGTAAAGTGTGTCTCTATGTGAATGATTCTGCAACATAAACGTGGCACTAGTGTAAAATGGCCCTTAATCTGAGCCTGTGTAGTTCCAAAGGGGGGCTTGATAATGTTCTTATTTTGAAAAGGGGGGCCCTGCAGGGAAAGTTAATTAACAAATGCATACTCTAAGGAGAAAATCAAATGAAAATTATTTGGCATCCAAATGAAGAATAAAGCAGGGTACAGACCTGCAGATATGGGCCAAATCAATGGCCACTTCGAGAGCCGTGCGCGCTCACGGCCATCAATCTGGACCATATAATATGCGCCCATCGCTGTTTTCGAGCGGGACAAATCAACCCCCCCTCGAAAACAGCCTTATCGGACATGACCATAAATACGGCCGATGCTTTGCCTAGAGAGCCGTCTCCCCAGCCCCGCCGATATCTGACAGCAGCGTGATGACGTCGTCACGCTGCTGCAGGGTAACATCGGATGGCTCGAACATCGAGCCGTCTGTACCCTGCTTTAAGCTTAGCATACATGGTTCGATTTTAGCGTTCCATTGACTTAAAACGATCAAAGTTTACATTAATCAAACTTTTTAAGTGTAGTCCACAGGTTGCTGTAAGTGAAATGTTCATCTAGCTGTATATTTGGGAGAAAGGTTTGCAGTCAGGATAGTAAAGCTGTGTAGAGTCCTCCCAATGACCAGAGAAAGAACCAATGCTCTATAGACAGGGCTGATTTTGTTCTACCCACTACATCCTCCCTCTGACGGGAAGGTCGGTCATTCAGAGATCCATCCTACCAGATCATTGAACACTCTTGCCTGACAGCTATACAGAGAACAAATATTCCCCCCAAGACAAGCATGATAGATGGTCTCAGGTGACTTAACCATCATTATCGTCTGTACACATTTAAGACATGTCAAAGGCCTCTTAAAGTGCTTAAAATCTCAGAAACAAATTAAATTTTAATTTTTATTATGAATATCTTTCTTGGTAGCATACAGCATGGAATTTTCATAGGAGATATGGCGTGAGAATTAGTAGGGATAGGTTTGTGCTGTTCACTATTGAACTGTGAAAAGCACGCATTAGCGCAAGCGTTGCCTGAACACAATGCAGTACACATAGTGTGCATAGGCGCTGAAGGTACAAGGACACAGGATTTCTAGAAAAATCAGTATGTACTTTCTAAAAAAAATTTTGAAAACCCTAAAAGTGAATTCAGCGTGCACACATAAAGGCTGTTTTGAGCCTCCAAATGACTGTTTGGTTGCTATGTGTTCAATGTTTGTTCTTGTGTTTTGCCATGTTTTAGGAAAATATTACTGAAGCGCCTTATCAGCAAGCATGTGCACATGGACAGGTGCTAGGATGAACAGGATGTCAGGCTGACAGACATCATGGAGGTTTGTGTTATATAGAATATTAATCTGACGTTTTATGGACGAGATTTATGAAGATACATGGATACATTTGCAGAATTCCATAGATTAGAGAGAGATGTTCAAGTCCATATGTCTAGTGCAGTGTACACAGTCATACAAGGGATATTAGTTCACTATTAGTTCTCCCCAAAGCAGATTGGCCGGGCGGCTCGCCCGGGAGATTTTGGTCCCCGCCCGGCACACAAGTCCTTGGTGGGGAGCAGCCTGACAGGCGGCGCCTCCCATTCTTCAGGAGCGCGCCACAGCCACTGAAAGACTCCGGCCCGCGGCACACTACCGGAGCCGCGGGCCGGAGTCTTTCAGTGGCTGCGGCGCGCTCCTGAAGAATGGGGAGGCGCCGCCTGTCAGAGGACTTGTGTGCTGCCGCTGGCCGGCAGCCTATCAGAGAAGCCGCCGGACCGGTGCAGGCGGCGCGATGACGTCATCGCGTCATGACTTCATCGCGCCGCCCGGCTGAAAAAAAAATCTGGGGAGAACACTGGTTCACTATTAACCCAACCCAAGCAAAAGCGATGCAATGGCAATTTTACCGAATACAAATATGTTCCACTGAGGAAGGCAAACATTCCACACACAACAGCTGCAAAGAGGTGAGCCAGAAGTGTCTCCTATGACAGTCCCTTCTAAAGGGGGTGGTGCGCCCTGTTTTCTTATATGTGTGTATATATATATATATATATATATATATATATATATATATATATATATATATATATATATATATATATATATATATATATATATATATATATATATATATATATATATATATATAGGCACAAACTTGAAAAACCATCATTTGGCTTTTCTAGCAGTTTTAATTGAACTATCATATATATATATACTCAAGTATACGCCAATCTGAATATAAGCAGAAATACCTAATTTTACCTACGACACCTTGAGAAACTGAAACTGAATGACTCAAGTATAACCCAAAAGTGGGAAATTCTACAGGTAAGGTACAGAAACACATAGCATATGTGCTTTTCTTTTGGAGATGATCATGAAATTTCACCTAGCTGATTTGTGTGTAAATTGCAAAGTCCCTGAACATGATATCATGGAGGTTAAGGGGAGGATTGTGGGGACATTTTATTCCGGTATTGCTCATAATACAAGTAATTTGGATTTATAAATTTTCAACATGACTTGGAACATAATTTAGGGAAAAATGACATGCATTTAAGCAACCCCTCTCTACAATTCAAAAATTTTGGTGATCATACCATGTTCAGGGGCTTTACAATTAACTCACTAAAGGTACCCATACATGTTGAGATTGTTGTTTTGTTTGTTTTAAAAAAATCGGTCGGCCACTTTTAAAAGATTCCCAATCCAACCAGCCGATCGGTCGGTCGGAGATTAATCGGAGGCCGAAAAATCGGGCATCCGACCGACTTTTAAAAACAGCACTAAAGCAAAAATCGGGCGTCGAATATCGCATCGGTCCCCGAAAAATCGCAACGTGTATGGGTGCTTAACCTTCTGAGCGTCTAGCCCGAGTTAACTCGGGCTGAGTTTCATGCATCATGAAACTCAGCCCCAGTTAACTAGAGCCACGCTCTAGGTCTCGCCGGCTTTCTGCGGCGGTCGGGAGCATCGGCATGTATGCCGATGCTTCCGGGTCCGCCCCCGATCGCGTCACCAGTGACGCGAAGGGGGCGGGGGTAGGCGGCGCCATAGACCTCCGTCTAACTGGAGGGGCGTCGTTTTCTTTCAGCAGAAGTCCGGCGTCTCCAGTGACGCCAGACTTATGTTTACTACCTCCAGCTGAGCAGGCAATCGCCCGTGGCACGGTTTTGAAAAAAACGTGCAAAGGCTGAAATGCTCAGGAGGTTGAGTCAGCCAAGAAAATTTTGTGATTTTAATTTCTAGACACATTTTAGTTGTTGACAACTTATACTTAGTACATCTGGTAGTTCTAATGCCACTTTATGGTTGGCAACAGACACACAGAGAGAAAAGACAACAAAGGAGACTAAAGGCATCCTAATGCATTCATACTTGTGCTCAAACTGCAAATCAAGGTTGCAGCTGTCAAAAGCACAGCTGCTGAATAACTTGTATACAAGAGATTAGGAGTTTGGAAAGTTCCATCCTTCCCTCACCTAACAAACCAACAAAGAAAGTCCAGCAGAGCAAAACAACAGTTAATATGGTGAGTTATCCGAATTGTGTTTATCAATTATACTGCAGACATCTGCAAATCATTAACCACCATTAATAAACCTCAAGGATAAGCTTAATTGATTACCAGGGTGGATAAAAATCAATGATTTTTTTTTTTTTAAAGTGCTATTTGAGGAAAATATATTACCATCCCAACGTTATTCCATGATTAAATAAAGATTCGTTTTTAATTATGTAGAATAAAGCTGTATATGTTTAATTTTTTTGGTAAATAAATTCCATGAATCCATTCACAATGTCATGCTCTTCCAGAGTGTTAGATTTTATAATCAATAAAACCACATTCTCAGATGTATAGTGGCCAACATCCCAAAAACAATATACAGAAGTTGATGATGGCATAAACAAATCACCCCAAATTTCCCCTTGAATAGCAAGGGCGAGGAGACTTCAAGGGCCACTCAATATGTAAAAGCAATACATTTATTATACACAATGCAAATGAAGTAATGACCATCAAATCAATCACAAACAATGCGCAATGTTGCGTATGTACCCATCTCTACACATACTTAGACAATAAAAATAGTTTAAATAGCGCAAATTTCACCCCAACGCGCGTTTCGTTGAAGACTTCTTCAGGGGGTACGATATGTATGTTCGTGGGACAAATCTACATAACACAACCAGCCAACACAAGGGGATCAATCATAGAATAACCAAATCGATATAAAAGTGGATGCAGTGGACTATTTTAATTGTCTAAGCACGTGTACAGATGTGTACATCCGCAACATTGTGCATTGTTTTTGATTGATAAGATGCCATTACTTCATTTCTGGCACTGTGTATAATAAATGTATTGCTTTTATGTCCCCCTCAACCATGTCTATTGAAGAGGAAATTTTGGGTGATGTGCTTATGCCATCATCAACCTCTGTCTGTTTTTGTAAGATAATTGGGCAGTTTCTCTGCTACAAGATATTATCACAGATGCTTGGTTTACTTTTGCAGTTCTCAAAACTAAGAAAAGTTGTCCAAATATGAATGATTAACCTAAACTGGGGATAAAAAACTAATATGAAAAGTTGTTATTCTAAAATTCTTCACCGACTTGCATTTTAAAGTAATACCGGCAAGAATGATTGATTTAAATCAGTTTGATTTAAATCGAGCCTTACTGACTAGTGATTTAAATTGTGATTTAAATCATGATTTGAATCGGTTTGATTTAAATCAAATCCACCCTGTTAATTACTATCCGGAAAAACTGAAAGCATTGTACCTAGGAACCAGGGTTTCTGAATGTGGAGCCAGACTTTTATTTGCCCGGGAAAGATTTCTATTTCTGTTTATTTTGTGATATCAGGACAAGACAAGGGGAGCAGATTACTGTTCAAGTAATGCCTGCCATACACACCCCGACGGGTGCAGACAGACCAGCTCAGATGAGCTCCGGAATGCAAACCTGATGACGTCATCACGTTTGCATCCTGATGCATTATGGGGCTGCATTAGTCGGCCGGCCATTAGCTGCAATGAAGACACTTCATTGAAGTTATAGGCATTGGCTTCCATCGGCCAGAGATTATCGGACATGTCCGTTCTCTGGCCAGCCGAGCTGTGGGGCGACAGGGATCTGACGCCCCATGTGGGCACATGCCGATAAGCGGCCTTTTTTTCCGCTGACCGACGGTGCGAGCACGCACGCCCGTCGTTCAGGTGAAAAATCGACCGCTTATCGGCATGTGTATGCCAGGCATAAATGTCCCCACAGACGTGAATATTAAAAAAAAAAAATCGATGTTAGATGCAATAATAACGTTAGATTTTTTTAATTAAAAATTTATTTGTTTGAAAATAATCGGTTTTTTTTAAGGTTCGATTATTATACAATTGATTTTTCAAGAACATCGAAAGATTTTATTCATTCGATTGGAAGTGATGGGGTAGGCGTATATTTAAACGTTATTTGACCGAAGAAAAAAATTCTACTCTCGATTATTGTTAATCGTTTAAAATTTACGGACAGGTCCGATAACTATTAAATCGACTTAACGTCCGATTAACATTACATTCCATCGATCTGACTAATTTTTGAACATGCAATATATATGCGATTACGAATATTATTGATCTTTTTAAGTCGATCTTACTATGAAATCTTCATGTCTGTGGGGACCTAAACACAGATCTGAAACCCTAATGCTGGGCATTCACCGATGCCCAGCCAAGTGCAGCATGATTATGTCCTCCAACTGCGCTCAAACCTAGTCTTTATCAAGACACGGCACTGCTGCGCCATCGAGATCGGCTACTACTTTGGATGGGGACAATGGAAATTGAACAAGGTTTTCCAGCATGTTGTACATCTGTTTGGAAACCTGAAGACTGGATGGCTTAAATTTTGTAATAGATTTGAGCAAAATCGAATCTATTACAAAATTGAGCCATGTATGCCTAGCTTTAGGGTCCCCATACACAGATAGGTTTTCTGTTCAATTAACCCACGAATGATCAGCATGCACATTTGCGGGTCGAACATTTGGGCATTTCACAAAAAAAACCTAGATCGAACAGGGAACCAACAATGTCGGTAATGCCGGTAGTTCTTGGATGGGACTACACAGGCAGTGCAAAGAGAGACACCCTCCCTGCAGCCAATGCTGCCTGACAGACAGCTCCCAGCCAGGACACAGGAAAGGGGCGGAGCCGAGCAAGGGCTGCTGTGTACAGTGCAGGGGGAGCCCCCCTCCTTGCAGCTCCCAGACAGTGTTCTGAGATATTTTCCTCAATATCACAGGTAGGAAAATATCTCATAACACTGGGTGTACAGAGGACCCATCAGTGTGACGTCACAACACTGCAATCGAACATGGGCCGATCAAAAATGTCTCGAACCATGTATGGCCACCTTAGGGCTCATTTACATGGGCCATTATTAATGCCAAGTAAATGCCCAATTAGCGCAGCTGCATGGCGAAGACAATTAAAAGGTTCGCTCACAGACAGCAGTGCCCAGTAACTTTCTGGGCTAATGCCGACTGTCAGCAGTCCAGAAACAACTGTGTAAATCCACAGACTTTCATAGCCTGTGATCCTTCAGTTTAAGTCTCCATTGCATCAATGTGGACGTGTCAGACTGACTTTTAACTAACAAGCTGGGCCGCGTTATATGCCAGTCCTTATATTGAAAAGGGCTGCGCTATGTAGGTTCCTTAATAGAGATAAGGGGGGGGGGCAGTTGTGCTCATTGCTCATGTCAGGGCATCCAAGTGCATAGTGTAGGCCTAGCCTTAAGCTAGGAACACACGGTTTGATTTAAGCATACAATCGATGTAAGATTAGATGAAGAACCTCGATTTTGGTATTTTATCAATTGTAACGTGTGCGCTATAGTGTCATACAATCGTAGTACTATATTGATGTAGAGAACATCGATTATTGACTAAAATCGTCAATGCCATTGATGCCCTACAAACAGTAAACTATCCCTTCCTTGAATACAATTGTACGATGAAAATGAAAAAGTAGTTCGATCATGGTACAATTCGACGATAATTTCTTAACTAGTCCGATCCCTTTTCAATCGATGTAAAGCTCTTCATCGAACAATTATCGTCGATTGTACCATGTGTCCGGGCTACGATTTTGGTACAATCGATGTAAATTTTCATTGATTTACATCGATTGTATGCTTAAGCCGTGTTTTCCTAGCTTTAGGCTTGATTGACACAGGTGCTTTTCTGCCCACCCTGAAGAAATCTGTAAGGAATGCTGGGCCTGTCATGATTTATTACCATCAGTGATAGAAGCACAGATACTCTGTATTTTCCTTGTTTGCTCTTCTTCACAGAAGGGTGCAGACACTTCAACAAGTGGAAACACCTCCCTCTGGGATAACAAGTTCCTATGACTGTTTGTTATCACCGCCTACATTAACAACAATTCAGTGTTCTTGGACAGCCTCAGGTCATTTAGAGGAATAAAAGAATCCATAGTATTTTTTTAATGAGCCCAACACCAAGTCCACTTTGAATATTTTCTGTCCTCTCTCCCAGACAGTAAACATAGGAATACACGGCTCAATTTTTTAATAGATTCAAGCAAAATCGAGTGCCGTGCGCGTTCAGGGCGCTCGATTCTATAATATTCTAGCGGAATAATGCTTGGTCGAACAGAGAACCAACATGTTGGTAAACCCTGTTCGATTAACATTATTTTGGACGGGGACCGAGGGCTCGGTGGCTCCTCAATTGCATGGGAATCGACCCGTGTATGCCAGCATAATCCACATGTTCTGTACTCCTATTCCAGTGAAAAATACAGCAAAATACTGTATTAAAAAGAGAAAAAAGGGGCTAGGGTACACAGAGTGCCTCACCGCTGCCTGCTGGGCACTCCAACACAGTGCAGTGGATTGTAGTGCATACACATGGAATTTTATATGTATATATATATCTCCAAGATTTCGTAGTAGCTAACTTTGCATAAATGGAATTTTCAAGTGATGTATGCTTTTAATTTATATGTGGAAGCATGTCAACATGGTGCTTATATAAAGACTAAAGCTAGGAACACACGGCTCGATTTAAGTGTACAATCGATGTAAATCAATGAACATTTTTATCGATTGTACCAAAATCATGGTCCATGGTACAATCGACGATAATAGTTTAATAACGAGCCGTGTGTTCCTAGCTTAATAATTGTGGAAGATAAGACTATTTAATTCCGAGTATAAAAGATATCTAACCAGTCAAGGACAGAGCAAAATGCACATTCTGTAGCTCTGTCTATACATATTTGTTCACACAAACTGTCCTTCACATAAAGCAGCATGTTGTGTTGTTTTCTCTGCATGCATTACATGTGCAGGTGTGCTCTACTACAACATTCAACCACAAGAGTTATGGGTAAAACAAGCACAACGTATGTTGGGAAGTAGACAGTAGAAATGCCTAGCATTTCAATTAAGATTAGCTCTGTTTGTCTTGTCTACACTGAGGGTTATTATAGGCGCTGAGAGCAGAAAGCCATTCCCACTGCTGACTTCACCTGATTCTAGTTCTGCATCTGCAACATAACACACAATTTACTAATGTATCATCTCCTAAGAAAACACAAAGGTTTGGGAAACTACTGAGGATGTAGAAGTCCTATCAAATATTACAGGAAATGCAGTATGTGCTTGGGGTGGTATTTCCCTTAGAACTGTAAACAGCAAAAAAAAAAAATGGTAACTATCAATCAGTTGTTTAGCATTGTACTATGAAGGATGGGTAAATAACCTCTGGATTCACCTATAGATTTGCTAGACTAAAGGCCCCCATACACGTAGTGAGCCACGGGCAATTTTTCTGCTGACCGATGTGTGTGCGCGCTCGCGGCCGTCTGCAAAATCTCTGGCGTCCGCATCTAAACTAACATCCGGCACACAAAGGGTGCCCGCCAATACTCTGAGCGATGAAGTGCAGCATGATGACATCATCACATTGCACTCCACCGCTCGTCTGTCAGCCCCCACTCGCTACGTGCATGGGGGCCTTCACACCTCAGATAACCCTCTTATGCTGAAAATATTGTGAATATAGCCCAAATCTACAGATTACCCAGTAAGTGGACCAATTCACCTTTTTGAATGTGAACCATATTTCTTGACACATATGACTAGAAATTATGATTGTGATTAATTAGGATATAAAGCTATGGTTTTATATAGAGCTTAAGATAGTAAATGCCAGGCTGTATCTACTTTGTGCTGAATGCTGGGAATGGTTCAAAAGGAACATGGCAAAATAGGGCCTTGGCTTACTAAATGCACAAAGCCAATGGACAGTGTGGATCTTAATTAAAAGCTATAGAATCTGCTTCTAATGTACTGGTGCCAGGTACCGTAAGACACCTTTATCATTTGCATCCATGCCAGGCGTATTTCACGTGTTGTGATTGCCATCAATGGTTTACCCTAAATAACCCCTTGCACCTAATCTGGTGTCAGAAATCCAAATTGGTGTCAATAAATGATATAGGAATATGTCATTGCAAACCTTTCAGCTGGTATTTTTGGGGGAAAAAACAATATTGATCATTAATGAATCAATTATTTTCACTGATTTGATTGACTAAATGATGGAGATAAGCATAAAATAAATAGAAATGTGAGGTCAAAATGGAAAATTTCAGTTGTTAGTACAAGTGTTTGTTTAGGTGTTTTAATTGATATGTATCAGATCAGAAGCATAAACACACAACTGTATCTTTATAACTGAAAAGGAATTAAATGTAAGCCATCAGGTTTGCATTGATTATGCTGTGTTTGTAGAATTGATCAATATTAGACTTAGGGCTTGTTTCCATTACGTCGGGAGCCCTCCGCTAAGCGTACACGCTTAGCGGGGGTCCCCGACGTAGCAGATAGACTTACCTGCTCGGCGGACGGGTCTGTCTTCATTGCGCCGACCCGATCCGCCGGTGTCAGGCTGAACGTAGTCGAGTACGTTCAGCCTGTACACCGGCGGATGTCTAAACAGACCATCCGCCGGCAGGCTGAGTCTATGGGATACGTCGGGACCCCTGCTTAGCGTATACGCTTAGCGGAGGGCTCCCGACGTACAATGGAAACAAAGCCTAACTGTCACAAATTAAATTGCAAAAGAAGAGAAAAAAAACGAGAAAAAGTTGTTGGGTATATGGCTAACTTAATACTTAATAGTGACAGACCTTGAATAAGGAAAAAACTTGAAGGCCAAAAAGCCAGTATTTTCAGGGGTGGACAGCAATGGTTTTCAAATTCCTTAACTTAACAAAAGAAGTATAGGACCTAAGAACCATTGCGCCATTTGGACTATTTTAATTGTCTAAGCACCTGTACAGATGTGTACATCCGCAACATTGCGCATTGTGTCTGATTGATAAGATGGTCATTTCTTCATCTTTTGCATTGTGTATAATATGCTTTTACATATGGAGTGGCCTGTCCCCTCGCCCTTGTCTATTCAAGGGGAAATTTTGGGTGATGTGTTTATGCCATCATCATCATCAACTTCTGTCTATTGTTTTTGGGATGTTTTTTATGGAATTTATTTACCAAAACATTTAAACATATACAGTCTTATTCTACATAAACTAATCTTTATTTCATCATGGAATAACCTTGGGATGGTAATGTTTTTTCCTCAAAAAGCATTTTATTTTTAAAAAATGCGATTTAAAGCAAAGAAATCTGATTTAAATAAAAAATTCAGATTTTTTTTGTAAAAATCATTGATTTTTATCCACCCTGCCTGCAGGTCAGATATACCAGCCACTGTATTCTGAATGATTTTGGAAGTACCTTAAACGGATGGCGTCATAGTAGGCACAATCCAGTTTTAGGGAGGTGCAGGTAACATCTCTGTGCCTCACCTCTGCCCTTTATGAGAGTTGGGTGCTCCAAATCCTACCACATTCCCAACCATTTCATAATGCATTCTCACAGGCTTTAGAGCTCCCAACTATCCCATTTAGCAGCCGCTAGTCACAGTAATGTCACCCAACAATTTTCTTGTATAGGATTACTTATGCAAACGAAAAAAAAATCTACAAAATCACTTTCCATTAAATATGAAGATTACTACTAGCTGAACCTTTAAAGCCATTTTAAAGTAAAATATTTGATGGCGATGTGTCCATTGCTTTTTTTCCTGTGTTGAACAAAAGATGCAGGGTGTGCCGCTTTGAGAATGTTTAGTGGACACTGGCCCATTCATCAGAACACTTAACCTTTCAAAAAAATTAACACATTTGCAAAACACACAAAAAAAACACCAATCAATGTATGTTAATTCATAAAAACGCACAACATTATAAGTTTTAGATATACACTTAGTTAGAACATTTTTACTTCAAAATCCAGAGCAATATGGGTCCAGTTCATTCATGAAAATGGCTACAAAGAAACGTCACTTAGCAGCAAACGTTCAAGTAAAGAAAGCTGCCTTGTAATAGTTGATGTGTTTCCCCCACCCCATTCCTGGTACACAGCGTTCTTTGCTGTGCACACACACAAGGCAGTCTCTGCTTTCACTTAAAAGTTCACAGAGGGAGAAACCTCCTGGCAGACAGCCCCTTTCAAGCAGTGTTATGATAAACTGTTAAGCAGGACAGCCTCAGAGCTCACATAAGCCTAACTGTGTACAACTCTGTCACACTGAATAAAGACAGACATTCAAGACCAGTGGAGGAATCCTCATCATTAAAACACGTAAAACACTAACGTTTTCAGCACCAAGGTGTGATTCTGAAAAAAGTAGCACAGACATGATAAAATGCTGTGCAACTGTCCAGGGAAAGGGTTCCAAACAACATATATCTGTATCTATCCGCGCTCTCTGCTTAATACTGGTCAACGGTCAAATTATATCATGGACATCACAATTCTCAATTATTTTGGATTTTCATTCATGTTAGATATCCTAAACAATTTAGAGTATACAATGGATATATGTGTTTGTGATAATGATAAATCTTGGTTTACCACTCAAATGAAAGAGAATGAGATGAGGAAGTAAAAAAGCAGTTAAGCACAGCAAATAACGGATATTTGTTGAGTTTGGTTAAAGTTCGTGTTTATTCAGCTGTGTTGGCCTGGCTTGTTGTAGAAAAGTTTAACTTTCCTTAATAGCCATGTTTACACTGTATCTTCACATCTTCATGATAGCACATTTCCATGATGTTTGTGTTATTGTCTGGGCGTTCACACACTGCCTGCTTTCCAACATGACTTTAGGTTTATTACATAGTTAAATATGCTCATCTCATTAGCTCTGAATTCATTCAGAAAGGTACTTCCATAAAACGTCTGTCAGCAAACTGCATGTAAACACGTTTATAAACGTACATACACATTCAAAAACCATTACAGGATGTGGCAATAATATGTGGGGATTTGAAACCAAATTAAAAAGCATTTACAATTGCATTAACAATGTCGCTTTTGTTCTTTTTGGGTCCCCCTATAACAGAAGCTGTATTACCCATTGATTCTGCCACTAAGTCTCCTCTTCTTAACTTGCTTTAAAAATTAAAAAACAGAGCAACCATCTCACACAGCAAGCCTGACAATGATCAGCCTGTATAAAAACGGATTAATATTGCTGGATTTAAAACATTCCTTATCTTAACCAGGAAGACAAAGAAAACAAAGTACTTTCAGGTATGAAGGCATTAAATAAACCCCATGTGAATTGGACAACTGCCCTGGATAACACAAAGTCTAGAAAGAACATGAAAAACTTACCGGAACTTCAAGCGTTTCCTGTGTGTCATCCAACATTTGAACCTTAAAGGGAAAGGACTTGCCCTGTGGTGACAGAGGCGGCTTGGTTCCATGTTCCAAAGTACTGATCCCAGCACTCTCCGGAGCACCTAATCGGGAGGCTGCTGTCTGCTGCTCTATCTCCCCCATATTCCACAGCTAATTCCTTTATCACTGCAAACAAAACAACACAAAATCCATTAATAACTAAACAACTTCTGTCATATATGGTTATGAAACAGAATAAAAAGTACTCTTTTATTTTTTATATTAAAAAAACATGTTGAACATTATCATTGCTTTTATTTGAGTCTAAAAGTGAGTGGCGAAGTGTTTGAACTGGGGTGACACCACCTCCATGTGAAAGCTTCATCATGCAGACCCTCCCTACTGTCAGCATACATACGGTAAGCAGTGTTATAGTAGTGAAGTACTCATGATTAACAATAATAATGCCAAGCATGTGTAAAGTAAGAGATCTGCCCCATTGTATCCTGTACTTGCAGTCTGAACCTGGAGCTAGTAAAAACCAAGGTTACCGAGCATTTCCTGTAGTAGATACACTTTTAACTGATTTACCATCTTCTGAAGTATCTTTGCAGTACCTGACCATTTTCTCTAAAATGACTGTACTGTTGTCAATCCACATCTTCTGTAGTACATCTGGAAACATACCAACTTCTGTAGTGTGTCCACATCATCTATCTCCTGTATCGGGTCGATGCCTGCTCAATCGATGAATGCTCTGAGCACAGCGTGATGACGTCACCACGCTGCGCTCCAGCGTTCGTCAACTGGACAGCGAATCAATGCGCATCACTTTGGACACCCTGGTCCCCATCCACAGTAAAGGCAACTGAACAGGAATTTACCAACATGTTGGTCCCCTGTCTGATCGAGCTTTCTTCGAGCAGGATCGATTGACCATGCTTGAAAGAAGGGTGGCCATGTTCGATTCCCAAACAATCGATCAATGAAAATCATCCTGTGTATGGTCACCTTAAATGAAACAGTAAACAAAGTAAGCAAAATTTTACCACACCTTCATTATGCTACAGTGCATTTAGCATGCTAAACATGTAACCATGGGGTGACACTACTGATGGTAAGTATGGTGTACCATACCAGTGTAATGTAGCAGGTGTAATGTAAAAAAGCCTACAGAACTAACCATAAGCATTTAACTTAATACATAGGATTTCATTATAAAAGCTAAAGTTACATTTGTACACAAGGATGTAAAAGTATTTTAATATGAAACAGGTGATGATTATGTGTTCTGATCTAGACATTACAGAATAGCCATACACCATACAACAACACCATACCATACAACACCATACAGAGGCTAAATTAACCCCAACCCCCATTTTTTATTATAGAAATACAAAATCCTGATTTCTAAATGTACTTATATAGCTTAAAGAAGTGAATTTGGCCATATTCATTTAAAGATTATTACAATTGTTATCAATATATATATTTATTAAGTATTAAATCATTGTAAACAACCTGAAATCTGTAATTCGCTCAGCTGTTTCTGGTTTTGTGCAGCTGATGATCATAAGGAAAGAAAAATGTAAAAATACAGAATTGTGCCTTTCTTTAACAGAAGAGGGAAATAAACAAGAAAAAGAGGAAACAAATGTGTTGCCTAGAAAAATATACTTATGTTTCCACCATCACACATCAGACATAAATGACCTAGTATTCATTCGAATAAATTACACTGTAGTACAAAGACAAAGCCAGGGAACAATAAATAGGTGAACATGTGGGCACCAGATGTGGGCTCAGCCCCGTAAATCAGGATATTAAAACAGCATTGTAAACAATTACATGCATACATAGACTGACTGGTTATGAAACTCGAGATGGGAGGCTGCACAGCTTTTATAGGACTGCATTTTCAAGCCTTAAAGACGTATTCCAACTACTTATACATTTTCACAGCTAGTACCGTATACATTTAAGATGGCAAAACATATCAGTAAACTTTAGGACAGCCAAGTGTCAATCACCTTCATGCCATCAATTTTTTACAATTTGTTTTGGTTAAAAGAAAAATAATACATGACAAACCATTCACCAAACACTATGAGGGCCTATTTATGATGCATTCACTAAACATTTCTGCAGATTTAAAAATAAATAATTTGTCAGTGAATGTTTGGGTAATGCCACTTTCGGTGCCTACTTAAGTATTGGTTCACCTGTCAAAATAAAAAAAAATTAAGGCGTTCCAATCACCTTCATAGCCTAAGGTGTATAAATGAAGCTCTCTACTATCTGATATGGTACAGTTATATGAATCTTAAGGCCCCCACACAGGCACCGAGTGGGGGCCGACAGAGCTGCTAAGATCAGCTCTGGAAAGCAGCGTGATGACAGTCCCGAGCTGACAGCATCGGTGGGCACCCTTTGTGTGCCGGCCGTTAGCTTCAATGAAGATGCCAGTCTTCATTGAAGTTAACGGCATCGGCCAGAGAATATCGGATATGTTCGTTCTCTGGCCAGCCGAGCTGTGGATGTGGGCACCCCCGATCGGTGGCCGTGAGCGTGCACGCCCATTGGTCAGCGGAAAAATCGGCTGCCGCTCAGTGGGTGTATTGCAGGCTTTAGACCAATGACCCACCTCTTGCTTTGTTCCCCCCTCTTACGTAAGTAGTTACATACAACTGCATGTACTTTGATTTACAGACCTTAATCTGCACAGCTCACCTATAAAACTGTGCATGCGCATATAGGATGATTGCTCCATATAAATTAATTGCACATAAACCCTTTAAATTCAATTGAATACTCAAACAAATATACAGATGCATACTTCACAAAGGAAAACACATTTTTTCAGGATTACTGCCAATATCAATACTAAAAAAATAAGACTTCTCTTTCTGGGTATCAATGCACCTCTGCAGGAGAACAGCGACTCCTTTCCGGAGGTAATCCGACCTAAACAAGACAGACAATCATTTGAATGTTCTCCTCCTGGATCTCTGCCAATATACCCCTGTACATGCATATATTCATATGGCTGACTTCATTTCGATTCATTGGAGGCTTGTAACAAATGAGCCAGCTCAAACAGAATACACAAAATACAAATCACTTGTACACGAATAGAATAATCCAGGCAATCTCTATGAATATCTTTAGACATCATTTTTGCCAAGTAATAAAAACGTCATAAATAGATAGCTTTTCCCCAAAACATTTTCTTAATATTTACACTTTTACGTTGTCTGTTAGGAAGATGAAGTAACGCCTCACTACCAGGACGAGGAGAGAAACCAAAGATGCTGGGCTATTACAACATCATATTCATCATTTTCTAGTTTGAAACTAGATAAACCATAGTTTACCAAATTGCCTACTTTAATACAAGGTGAAGGCATGACTGATTATCTCAATAAAAGGTAATATTCCACAACCTGCGATATATAAGGTGTGACAATGAAAATCACCAAACTGTGGTGGAAACTAAAATGATGTTATACAAGAAAAGGGTGTCTTAAAACACTGTGCATCTCAACTTGCTATATAGGTTTATGTAGTTGCAGGCGGGTCCATGCCCATGCTTACGCAGTTCCACCCAAAGGATCCAAACAATGGGCCATAAGCAGACCAGTTGAAGAAGGTGAACTAGTCTAAATTGCAATAATTTGTGATCATGTGGATATTTGGTGCTTCAGTTACAGGGGGGGGGGTGATAAGAATGCTCTATAAAGGCCCCCTTGCAACTTACTTAACTTTGAGACGTAAAGCATTTTCTGCTAACATCTGGGGGGCAGATACCACAGGACTACTTCGGAGGTGTTGTAGAGTTCCTTCCTGCATAGGTTACACAGTCCTCCTGACAAATGCTATAAGAAGTTCAGAAGGCACATTGGAGCCTAAATGCCTACACTCATGTAAGTTCACAGAAAAGGGACAAAGTGTGGCAAGCTGTAATAGGAAACAGAACAGCTGCAGGCAGCCTAAAAGTATCGGTAATGGCTATTTCTTTGCCTTCTGCTTGCTTACACAGTACAGATTTTAAATAAAGCAAAATTGAAACGTCTCTTTAAATCTACAACAAATATACGACGTATAACATATGTGAAGCAGCAGTTTAGAAAAAGGACATCTACACTTAAGCAGGGTACAGACCTGCAGATATGGGCCAAATCGATGGCTGTTTCGAGCGCCGTGCGCGCTCACGGACATCTTTCTGGCCCATATAATATGCGCTCATCGCTGTTTTCAAGCAGGAGAAATCAATCCCGCTCGAAAACAGCCATATCGGACATGACCGTAAATTCGGCCGATGTCCAGTGCTTTGCATAGAGACCGTTGGTCTCCAGGCAAAGCTTCAGCTGAGCCAGGGAGAGAGCAGAGCCGCCTCCGCCAATATCTGACAGCAGCGTGATGACGTCATCACGCTGCTGCAAGGTACATCAGATGGCTCGAATAACGAGCAGTCTGTACCCTGCTGTAAGCTAGGCACACACAGGTAGATTTGTAAAAAAGACTTGAGTACGCGCGGTCACGGTGATTGATTGTACTCTAATCTGTTTACAAACCTACCTGTGTGTGCTTTCCTTCGAGCGGGATCAATAGAGCCCACTTGAAGAAACTCGATTCAACAGGATTCCATCTTCATGTAAACTATAGGAACAGCTGGCTCCTGCCTTCGTCCTCCACAGCCGTCAGGCTCAGTATGAAGGGGCAGAGCCAGCACTCCTCACACTGAATCTGGCTGCTGTGCAGAGAGAAGCAGGCTGGATGGATTTCTGCCCAGCTTGTAGCCCGTGTTCTGATTCACATGCTACAAGCTGGGGAGAGTGGCTACCCGGGGCTCCCATTGAATGGGAATCGATGTGCCCATGTGGTGCACATCGATTTCCGTTCAATTGATCCCCGATCAATCACAGCGTGGTGACGTCACCACGCTGTGATTGATCGGGGGGTCGATTGCACAGGAATTTACCCGTGTATGGCTAGCTTAAGAGGGGCACTGTGCTTTCTTCCCACACTATAGACCTAATGACTATGGTAGAGATATTAGATTGTAAGCTTCTATGAGAGACAGTGAAAGATGTATTCTTTAAAGTGGTGAATGATCTAATCACACTATATAGATAGGAGATAAGGAGACAATATGCAAAGTCAGTAAACTCCAACAAAGGACAAACCAAGCTCTGTAATATCTGAAGAGCACAACAAGGGCAGGACAACCTTCCAAGTTAGTACCAAGGCTACTAAAAAGTTAGCAGATGGAAGTAGGTGTATAGTGATCATGAAGTGTAAAAGGTCCCC
This sequence comes from Ptychadena robeensis, assembly GCA_036250615.1. Lineage (NCBI taxonomy): Eukaryota > Metazoa > Chordata > Amphibia > Anura > Ptychadenidae > Ptychadena > Ptychadena robeensis. The sequence continues at coordinate 63,501,513 of CM070033.1, read as the reverse complement.
AAGGCTGGTTCAAGCACCCTAGCTGCCCCAAATATCAGTGAGGGCCCTTTCACACAAGCCACGTTGCCCTTGCAGTAGCGTTTTCTACCATGCCCATTGCCGTCAGAAAGTGCTTGCCTTTCAAGTGTATGGGAAATGCTTACGAAGTGCATGCAAAAATAAGTGTTGCAGGGTGTTTTAAGTAACGCCCAGCATTGCATGTTACCAGAAACACAAGTGCAGGTCTAGTGTGAAAGTGTTGCCTTGTGTTGACCATAGCTTCCCTGCGATACTATACCGCGCCTAGTGTGAACGAGCCCTAAAGCATTAGATCATGTGCCTTTTGTTTTGTGTTTATGCCTTTTTAGTGGGATAACCCTTTGTTAATGAGCAGGCCGTGTTTGGGGCCTTGGGACGTGAACTGTCGCCGTTTGTGCCGCCCTCAGCCGTCACCCACTTTGGTGCGCTGTACGGACTGTTTGGTGGCGCTTACACAGAATCGGAAATCAGCGGAGCTTGGAGGGTGATGTGTTGCTTTAAGGACGCTCTTTGGTGTGCCCGGCAGCGCCTCATCCTGAGGCGGGAGAAGATGTCCATTGAGGACTGCCGCAGACTGATCCACAGTCTGCTCAGAGACTATGACCTAATGGACTCGCTGGAGGAGGAAGACTGAAGAGTTTTGTTCTCCCTCCCCCTCTCCCCCCCTATGTGTCGTTTTGTCCATAAATAAAGCTTCGGGCCAGTCTTTACCCCCACCCTGCACCCTCCTACCCTTCCCCCATCACACCTGTTGCTTGTTTGTGCGACCTTTTACAGTTTTACCGTATATAGAAATGAGATAGTTTTATTGCATAGTATGATGTATAATGTTATGGGGGGGACATGCATGACGAGAGGGGCCGGAGATTTCCCTGGCTCCTGGCGCCAGGCATGCCACCTCAAATAGTGAAGTCGGTGGGCCCTTAAGGTCCACACAAGCGTATGGGGGCACATGCGTGTGTGGTGTCAGTACAATAATATTGAATAACTATATATTTATTTATTTATGTGTGAATGGTCTGTACTGTTGTAGTGCTTCTGCGCTGCGTCGCAGTACAGGGCGGGATGTGCCTCGTAACGCCAGTGTGTATTTTATACTTTTGTGTATAAATAAAGTATATTTCAATACAAAAAAAAAAAAACCCTTTGTTAATGAGCAGCAGCATACCTTTTGCACTACATTGTTCAACACGTTGGACTCCTTTTTTTTGTTGTTTTTAAATGTTAATCCTTTCTGAATTGGTCTGGATCCTTTGATTGGTGGATTGCATTTTTCTTGTGATCACTTAAGTCCCACTTTCCTTTTTTATAACAACAACTACTTTAAGCCTGCCATACACACGCCGATGTGTATAGGCAGACTAGTCCCGATATCTTCCGGGAGGCTAACGTGATGACGTCATCACGTTAGCACCCCCGTTGCATTATGGGGCCCCTTCAGTCGGCCGGGCACCATTTGTGTGCTGGCCATAAGCTGCAATGAAGACGCCGTCTTCATTGCAGCTTATGGCATCGGCTTGCATCGGCCAGAGAAGATCAGACATGTCCGTTCTCTGGCCGGCCGAGCAGTGGGGCAACAGGGATCTGTCGCCCCATGTGGGCACATACCGATTAGCCCGTCGGTCAGATTACAAATTGGCCGCTTATCGGCATGTGTATGGCTAGCATTAGGCTACTGGGCAAGTATTTTTGTAATACCTGCAGACCTGTCATTGCCTAAACAATGGTTGATTCAGTTTGCATATCACTTCATTATGCACAATAACCTAAAGTAGATAGAAGCAGTTAAGTATAAATAGACGTTCTTCTTATGCTATAGGCCAGCAGAAAAAATAAAGAGACGATTTTTAGATACAATCAGTGGATATTATATTGCCATATTTTTCCTGCAGATGGAATTGCCCATATACCAAAAGCATTTAGTAAAAGCAATTATGATAATTGTATTCTAAATACTTAATTGTGAAGTTTGGTAATGAAGCATTCATGCTTTATTCTATCCAAACTGCTTTGGTCTAATTTGCATTTTATTTATTCACAAGCTATTGATATGAAAGCAACTTGCAGTGATTTTGAAAAGAAACAAATGGTATTCATTGCTCATATAGGTTATCACACAAACAATGAGGATGAGCTACACCTTCATTGTTTATGCAGAATTGTTTGGTGGGATATAGGGGGTCAGTTTCAGCAATGGAGAGAATAGAAAAGCAGAAAAACCCAGATTTAAACAGGGATAAGCGTTCTGTAAAATACATAATGGGGTAAAAATCCCTTAGAAAGACAATGCAAACTGAAGCCACACTACAACTGTTAAAGTATATTATATTGATTAGAACAGGAGGCAATATATTTTATTTTTCCTATACATAAACAGAGCAACAAGGATGAAAAAAGAATGATGCGTTATATACTTTACAATTAAAGCGGAAGTAAACTCAAAAAAAAAATCCCCCACATACATTACACGGACATATTACACACCTGTCAGCAGTATACATCTGTGAAAACTGCTACACAGAGAAAAAAAATAGGTACTTACAATCTTCACTTCCTCATTCCCTAAGGCACCATCTTAAGTACTGGCACCTGAAACCACTTCCGCCCATTCTGTTGAACATTACTAAGGTGCCCCTCCCCTGCAGACATATTTACCAATCCCAAAGGGTTTGGTATGGGAGGACAGTTCTGGTCCTTCCAGAGATGGTGGTGAAGGGGTTCAGTGTGCAGGTGATATGGGGGTGACATGGATTTGGGGGGCACACAGGTAGGCTGAGGTTATAAAATATCTTATTACCTCCTCTGCTGCCAGTCCCAGCAATGTCTACACTACACTTCCTCCACAATCTCCTCACAGATTACACTTCCATGTCTGGGAAAGTTCTCATTCATCCAGATCCCAGCAATGTCTCCTCTACAC
>CM070033.1:63471500-63498475 GCA_036250615.1 Ptychadena robeensis | reverse complement strand
GCAGCCTGATGCTGATAGTGCAAAGTGACCTACAATGTGGTAGGTCCGCTTTAAGGATATTCCAATTTCAATGAAAATGACTACTCTCTTTGATATATACCATTTATAGACATATAAGAAAAAATACTAATCTTTCATAAGGGTCGTGAAGCAAATATCCCGATATACAATACAGCATATAACACCAAGGAAGAGAGCACAACGCCCACTTACTCAGATCAAACATTCCCCCTGAGATTCCCCGACCCGGGGGGCCATCACATGGTGGTTTTGATTCTCGACCCCTTAATTTGTGGGAGATGTAAGTATATGTATACTGTATATTAACCTGATGCAAAATCCCTTTGGACTAGTAGCTTGCTATTCAGTTACTGTCTCATTAGAATTTGGTTCCACTAATTCGTCTCTAGAACCCCTTCAAGAAGTCCTTAATGGTGTCTGGGTAACATCTTGTGTTTCATCTGCGGACATTTACCATTTTCTTTTATGTATTCTAATGTATGGACTTCAGGCATTGTGGCTGAATTTTTAATCTGTGTAAATAAGATTCTTTTGTAATTTGTTATTTGATAACCTATAATATATATATATATATATATATTATTGTACTTTTACACATTAGGAAATAAAGATTCAGCTCCCAGTGCAGCATTTTACTGCCGGTTCACACATATATAATATATATATTATTGTACTTTTACACATTCTATCACACCTTTTAGATCAAGAATAGAAAAAATAAAAACAAATCTCAATAGTGATTTGTCACAATATAGTTTTCCTCAGAACATTCTTTCCAGGAACAGAAATATGAATGAATGCTCTCTGAGCATACAACAGATGTTACTGCTGTCATAGGAGACAATCATAACCCATCCGAGTACATCATTTCACACAAGGTCACTTTATTTCATCCAAAGTAACACACGTCATAAAGACTAAATATCTCCCAAAAAAACAGGCATGATCTGAAATCCGGTTGTGGGAAAGTTTACCCAGAGCAGCAGATCTGAACTTTCCATTGGAAAATGAAAGGGCCGGGCACGCTTAGTATGCAAGGGTAAAAAAAACAAGTCATGAACTATCAGGTAGCGTCACTGAACAGGCCATTATAGAGCTGACAGCGGGGGCAACGCTCAAAGAAAAGCCAGGTTACCATGACGACACTTTAATAAAGAGCAAAACCCAAAGCACCAACGTCAAAGCAGGATAAGAAATATGACATTATCCGGCAGCAGCTGGTCAGACGTATAGTTACACAGGTCATCATCTCCTTACATGAAGTATTCTAACTAACACCTCCATCATATAGCTTCATATTATATAAAAATCAGAAAGGTTCATTCAGCAAGACAAGAGGAAATTCCTATGAAAGTTGCCATCAATGATAGCAAAAAGGAAGGAAAAACCTCTCAGATTTTTAGGAGCCATCCCCCTTAAATGTGGCCATACACAGGTCGATTTCACACTCGATTCCTGGCTGATTGATCGATGAGTAATTGATGAGTAATTGAGTGCAGCCCACCTTGACCGATCGACCCAACCGATCAACATGGCCCCCAAATCGGATCGGCCAGAGAACCAACCTGTTGGTGTTTTCTGATCGATCACACACACATTAAGGGACGTTGACATTTGTGAATTGATCGACTGGTAACAGAATCGTCCAGGAATTGGGGGCCTAAGGTGGAAGGCACAGACTTGTATGGTCGATCGATCGACGCCTGTGACTTCACCGGAATTGATTGGATCGTCGATCGATCCCTCAGGAATCGACACGTGTATGACTAGCTTAACTTTCCATCTTGGTGACCTAGGGTTACCAGTACCAACGTAGAGGTGAATTCAAACAAATATGTCCCTCCACTTCACCACTGCACCATCTGGTAAAGGACAGGAGATTGGGGAGCACAAGAGTTGTCATTCAAATGGAAAATACTAATTAAATAAGCCAATATTGCATACAAATAAAAAAAAAGGGGGGAGAACAGTGCCAGAGATTCCCAATTCCATTGTAAATTATGGTCATACCCCTAAATATTGCACAAAAAGTAAGAAGAATTGATGATAGATTTGCCCTGCATGTGTGTGTCAGCCTTTGATTAAGCCTGCTATACACGAACAAGGGGCGCTCGATTTTCCCGCCGACCAATGGGCGTGCACGCTTGCAGACGTCGGCGGCAAAATTGTCCGCCACTCGGGGGTGCCCAGAACATACATGTCCGATATTCTCTGGCCGATGCTGTTAGTTTCAATGGAGACCGGCATCTTCATTAAAGCTAACGGCTGGCACACAAAGGGTGCCTCAGTGTTCTCCCCAGAGCAGATTGGCCGGGCGGCCCGCCCGGGAGATTTTAGTCCCCGCCCGGCACACAAGTCCTCCGCGGCGAGCAGCCTGACAGGCGGCGCCTCCCATTCTTCAGGAGCGCGCCACAGCCACTGAAAGACTCCGGCCCGCGGCACACTACCGGAGCCGCGGACCGGAGTCTTTCAGTGGCTTCGGCGCGCTCCTGAAGAATGGGGAGGCGCCGCCTGTCAGAGGACTTGTGTGCTGCCGCTGGCCGGCAGCCTATCAGAGAGGCCGCCGGACCGGTGCAGGCGGCGCGATGACGTCATCGCGCCGCCCGGCTGAAAAAAAATTCTGGGGAGAACACTGTGCCTACCAATGCTGTCAGCTCTGGAGAACAGCGGGATGACGTCATCACGCTGCACTCCGGAGCTGATCTGAGCTGCTCTGTCGGCCCCCACTCGGTACGTGTGTGGGGGCCTTTACCAGTGATGCTTTATTTATAGAAGCAACATTAATTGTTGTCTGTAATCCCTCATGAAGACCCATCCAAGGGCCAAATGCATCCAACAAGAACACAGTTATCTTCTGTGCATCTCTGTACTATATGATATTGTCTTTTAGTATGCAATATAATATATTGGTTTTGCTGTTGACATGATTTGGCCTAAAAAAGATTTATCTTTACTTTCCTTCCTATAGACACATGGTGGATTTTTCTCTCGTTTTAATGTGATTGTTTAAAAAAACATATTTCTTAAAGTAATGAAAGGCAGTGGTGGTTAACACAAGTTGCTCCCTTGTCATTCCAATACATTTTTGGAGGCATGGGCTTAAAATATCTCCATTCCCTTGTGATAGAATTATTAAATTCCTATATGCCCCTTGGAATAAAATATTCTGTTTTCTGTCCAATATATCTGTGTAAATAACCTTACATTGCAGGAATCTATGAATTTAGACAAATGCATATTAGCCCAAGAGAAGTTTTTGGGAAACCACCTGCATTAAAATCAACTGGAAATGGCAAATGGAAATGAAACAAGAAAAAGGGTTCCCTCGGAATAGGACTTTAAGTGGAATACTGTATTGAAACAATACAAATGTCACATCACATATGTATTAGTCAACACTAAAAAGTAATTAAGAACCGCACCATCACTTTATATTCTGGTCGTGTACTTGCTACATGTTTCGTCAAAATGGCTTACTCCGGCTGTGGAAAGGCTTATGGTTCTGGATCTGAAGGATACTAATGACACACATACGGATATGCATAAAATAAAAATGATGTTACATACATAATGGCACTCACCAATTGGTGAAGGTATAAGGTATTGGTTTTATAGTGCAGGTCGTCGGCAAAGAACATTATACATATTATATATGTGTATATAATATATCTTAATATACACACACACATTTATAAATAAAAGCTCAACATTCAGCTACTGGCACAGTCATCAGTTACTGGGTGTTGTCTGCATAACGCATTAGCTTTGGTAAGCATAGTTTACATTTGGGACGAAAGGGAGGTGGCCATTTGGCCATTATGTTCAAATACCTAATCCAAATTAAACACAATAGTGCCAAAGATACCCAAGGGAAAAGTTAACTGTGTCTCTTGCTTATTTATTAATCCAATTTTACTTTTTTGTTATTCTATCCTTGATATGGTCATAATAGCAAATTTTCTGTCTGACTTTATTGCTGCCAACTGACTTCTGTCAACAGGTAAGTGAAAGCAAGTCAATCATTCTCTTAGAAATGTTTTCCCCCGCTTATACATGAGTCTGCGGATCAGTTTTTCCTGTTTATTCCATGTATACAGTGCCCACTTCATTGATGTATTTTTGTAGATACAAAGTTTTCATTTATATTGAACAGTTTGTAGACAGAGTACTGCAACTTCATACTTTCTTTGGGCTTATTAAGTCTGAAAAGTAATGAAGTAAAGCTAAGGTAAGACTGGGTCTACACTGGACTGCTCCAGAAACCACTCGCCCATTTGAAAGTTTAGGGTGCAGTTTTCACCATGCGACCCTATACCTGCCTTCAGAAAAAAACAAGAACCACGTCACAGAACGCGGCCATCGGTAAACATGAGCGATACACGATTCCTTGTCATGTCGAGTATGCGGGGCTGCCCTCTGACATGAGACATAACAGGCTAGTATAGACGGGTGTGTCAATTCCTGTAGGTGAATGCAGGGGGCTTTTGTGGAATCCGCCATTTTGGAGATTGGCTTATGTCCATATCGGCCACAAATCGGATTCCCAAGGTGGCGTTGCATTGATTCCCAATCTGATCAATCGCCGATTCCCGATCGCCTGGAATGATTGGATCCGGAATTGATCAGTAGCAAATCTGCCCGTGTATGGCTACCTTTGGGGCTTCTCACAACCTTTTCAACAGGTAAGAATCTGACATCTATTTCACTAGCTTTGAAGTTGATTTTTACAAGTGGCATTTGTTCAATGGGGTCTTGTTGGGTCATTTACGAAATTCTGATAAACTGCGATTGAGATTTTGATGGAAGGTTTGGATAATGTTTAACAAAGATGACACATAATTTGGAGGATTGTTGGAGATGTGTAACTTCTGCTTTGTTAATGTACACTCATTTATTTTAGTTTAGAAAACTTTCAGACAAGTTATTGAAGAAGAAAAGCCAGACACCACAAATAATCAAAAGAAGAAGTGGCAGCTGAGCTGTTTGGGAGATCACATTGAAATATTATATTTTGTACAATAATAAAAAAAATTAGTAGTGCAATGTATGCTTACTGAGATTCTGAAAGTTGTAGCATGCAAATTATATAGAGTTTGAAGTTGAGCCAATCAAACTCTGAAACCAGTCTGCTTGATTTGCACATATTCAGTCTGCATGTAATTTGCATGTTAATGTCCAAATTCAGCATCTCATTGACTCTCTGGGAGTTTCGCCGTAGTGCACTTTGGGCAATCAGGGCAAATTAAAATGTAATCTGTTGTGATTCTCTGCCATGTGATGAAAAAAATTGACATTACTACAATAGCGCCCCTCCCCCCCTTGCCTCTTTGGCGTCATCACTGACCCCGAAGAGGCTGCCCAGGAAAGATCCACAAAGACACAGACGGACATCACCGGCTTCCTCCAGACAGGTAAGTATGTCCTAGTGTATTGTTAGTAATCAAACTCACCCTGAACTAACTCAGGATGGCCATCCAGGAGGTTAAGCACCAGCTACAGAAATAACTTAAATTTATGCCACCAGAAACTTTGCAACAGTAAAATCATCACTATGTACTATTACAGACATGTCCGTTCTCTGGCCGACCGAGCTTTGTGCGATCACCAAAATTGGCCGCCACTTGTTGCTTGTGTGGGGATCCTTAAGGTAGCCATACATCTTGGGTCGATCAATTGCTACCCATTGAATGATCGAACAAGAAATCGATCGAACAGTGGTATTTTCTGTTTGAATGATGTTACTTTGGATGGGGACCCACGACCATCACAGGGGGAATCACAACATGTATGGCTAGCTTTCGGTCCTCTTTTCCTCCCATATCATAGTCTGTACATTTCTGTTAGCTTATGTTTAACTTTTAATCCTTACTGAATGTACAGAGCGGCGTAATATGTTTTATATTAAAAATGTATAATAATGACTGAACTATATATATATATAATATTTTGATTACACATGTACACAAAGAACAATTCAGTCCAGCACATGTGCCAGTTCATTCCAGGGCTCTACAACCATTATATAATAAGCAGTGCATAATGCTAAGAAACAAGAAGTAAAAAGGTGGCAGAGTCTAAGGTGCTCACCATGTTCTATAACAAAAACAAGGAAGCGGCTATGGAAGGTAATATGATCTACATGTGAGAGCAGCGGTAACATAACACCTCACACCCCAGCTCATAGGACGCTCGCCTCATGAACAGAATAAAGTCATTGAAGGAAAACATGGGTACTTGTTAAAACATCCACTCGGAAAGTCCCTGTTCAAAGAAAGACAACTGCGTACAGTCAAAATATTAGTATTGCCAACGCAATCTGTTGTGCTTGTGTGTGATATTTGTTATTGTCTCCTTAGTGTTACATGACACACAGTGTCTTTGGGCTGATCATGTCACACACATCCCCTGTATTGGGCCTGACTGATGGTAAATAATGAGCTTACCCTGCGCCTCTGTTAGATCTAATACTTTCTATGTGACCTCTTCATGGAGAGGCAAGGATCAGGGCCACAGATTATGTCACAGCTCGCTCAGAGACTGCCACCATTACTATACAGGTCTACTATGATGGAGTGTACAGTAATCCTGGAACACCTACCTGACACCATGCCACCCAATACTACAAGACAGTGCCTGCATACAGTGATCAGACAAAGCCTGACAGCATGGACAGCACAGCACTGGAATATCTTTTGTCTGTGATGAGGGGAGATTTGCCAGGATAGCCTGCTCCACATGTCTTTGTTCCCTTCCCCAGTATAATGGGGGCTGTATAGAAAATGGGTGATGTGTGAGTGGCACAGACTCCATTGGGCACCACCTTGTTCATGTAGATGCTCCCTCCACCCTTCTCTGTCCATTCAATGTGACCTGCCACCTCTACACTCCCCTCCTCCATGTCTGGACCTCCTCCTGGTCCTTGTATCCCTATACTACAGTCCCTGTCACCCTGTGCTGTGTGTATGGGAGGTGGGATGTGTAGCAGTGTCTGGGAGCACACCTTCATACACGGACGGTACTGTTACCTCTCAGTATAGAATCCCCGTGTGTGCGGCTCACGTTATCACCTCCCCGGTGTCTGCTCGTGTCCAATGCCTGTCGGTTCCGCCGGTCTCTCTACCCCAGCAGGGGGTCGGCTGCCATTAATGAGCAGGGCCGGTGGCGTGAAGGCAGCGGGGTGAGACTGTCCTGAGGGTCGCCATTGTCGGAACAGCTCTACATACAGGCTTTCCAGAGGCTGCTAAAGGGGTGTAGACGAGCACGGCTGCCTCCTTGTGACCAGCGGGAGCGGGAAGATGAGCCGAGCTACAGCCGCCGCCGCCGCTTTCCCCTCCTCCTGTCCTCTCACATCCACTCCGAGCCAGCCGTCTCCCCCTCCACCCCCTCCCGCATACCCCCTGGGAGGAGAGAGAGAGCGACGCGTGCTGGATGGCGGGACACAGCACCCTCCAGTGTCCGCACTCCTCTCACACACCGGCGGGCGTACATGCCTGGCACACATGGAGGGGCGGCTGGTGCCCTGTGGGCAGCCCATAGCACATAGTGTTCGGGCGGGCAGATCTTTTGTCCTGTCTGGTGTTCTGACATTATGGGGATTCCAGCTGGCAGCATGGAAGTACATCTATAGAGCTGCTGTGCCAAGGTAATGGGCAGGTGATTTTTCCACATACGTCGGGATCCTCTCGCTTAGCGGGGATCCCGACGTAGCAGATAGACTTACCTGCTCGGCGGAGGATCTGTCTTCACGGCGCCGATGTAAGGCTCAACGTAATCGAGTATGTTGAGCCTCTGCACCGGCGGATGTGACTGTAAACAGATCATCCGCCAAGCAGGCAATGTGCTTCGTTGGGACCCCCGCTAAGCGTAAACGCTTAGTGGAGAGGGTCCCGACGTATGTGAAAACTAACCCTTAGGGGATGCTGACATAGCCCATCCATATACATACCTACCTCATCACCTGTTTCCACAGCTTTCATCTGGTCCGCTGGCGGAGAGGTTAACACTTAATGGCATGGAGGTGCGTTAGGCTTGTATATGAATGGACGCCAACATCACTGTCAAGGAATGCAAGCCCATAACGCCGTGGAAACTTAGCCTAAGGCTTTACTATGCACTGGCATCCCCTGATGTCAGCGCAAGCCGCTGTTGCGTTCCTGTGGGCTACGTTAGGGGTGGTTTACACATCCGTCAGGACCCCCTCCGCTAAGTGTATTGCTTGGCGGGAGGTCCCGACAGAGCACATTCACATCCCTGTTCGGTGGATGCTGTGTTTTTCACAGTGCTGAGCCGTTCTGCCGATGCAGGGCTGAATGTAGTGGAGTATGTTGAACCTCTGCATCGGCGGATGTCTGAACACAGCATTTGCCGAGCAGATAAAGTCTATGTGCTCCGTCTAGACCTCCCGCCAAGCAATACGCTTAGTGGAGGGTGTCCTGACGGATATGAAAATTAACATGACGAAGGCTAGGGGCGACGGATCCGGGGCTCTGACGCACTGTGGAGACAGTCCTGTTGCCGTCGAAGTTGCTTATGCACTCCGTTAAAATCTCTGCGTTCAATGCAAGGATATAATGGATAGTGGAGCCCTAGCCTAAGGCTATGTCTCCACGGCATTTTTGTGGGTCGGAAACCCCGCCAAGGAATGCATGGAGCCGATCCACATACCTTCCTACTGGACCGTTTTTTCTCACGACATTCTGCAGAGGTTGATGTACTGCACTACGCCATGGAGACATAGCCTAAGGCTTTGACTCCACTATGCATGTCAAACCCATTGAAAGTCAATAGATGTGTCAACACATCAGTTGGTGTGATCCGTCAGCTTGCTTTTTGTTTATATGAATAGGCTCCTAATTAATAGCTTTTTAAAATAACGGTTGTAGCCATGTAAATAAAGCAGATCGATGTCTATGATAAATGTCTGTTACTCTCAGTTTTGTTTAGTCTGCAAAAGCTGAGAAAGAAAGGCTGGCTGGCAGGATCAACAGGTAATACAACTATGTCACAGGGGGCCTTAGAAAACAAGACCCTCCAGTGTTAATGCCAGGGACCGTCTGTTTCAGGTGTGACATTGTTATTTAGCCTGTAGGTATAAAGAGGAACAATGAGTGTCAATGAAGATGGATGAATACAGCGCCATTACATTGGATGTCCAGTCACTGGGAGGTGGTACCCTGCTGTCACATCACTACAGGACACCTTACTAATGCTGGAAGTACAATGAATGCATAGTGGATGGGGCGGGGGGCATGTTCCAGAAGTGTGTCAGGTTCCCAACTGTAGACTGCATAGACTAATGGTTCCCAAACTGGGGGCGTGAAGGTATTCCAGGCCCTCATTCTTAACCTGTGTTTGAATAGGGAGGGAGGGGGGGCTCGATAATGTTCCTACATAGAAAAGGGGGGCCCTGCAAGGAAAGTTTGGGAACCACTGGCATAGCCCTTGATGCCACGCAATGGTACATTGTAGGATGTGTCTTAGTTTACGTGTAATCACATAGAAACAGGGCTTTTTTTTCTGGGGGAACGCACTGAAACGGAGTTCCGCCACCTATTTTAAGCCTGGCCTTCCCATTGTTTATGACGGGGCGTCTCCTCCCCCACCCATGCTGGAGAGATCTTTCTGTTCAGCATGGACTGGGGGGTGGAGTTCTAGCCATCCTGAGGGAGGGGATGCGGCGCGCCTGCCTGCGCTGGCGGGTGCACTTGCCCCCATTCCCCCGAAGGGGAGCTATTTATGGAGCAGACACCCGACATAAAGGGGCGGTTTTAGGGGGCAGTCGTAAGGGTGGGTAGGGGCATGGCAAGGGGGGAGGGGGAGTTCCACCACCTTTTCTCTGAGAAAAAAATCCCTGCATAGAAATAAGTGGGTGCACACATTGCCAAACACATAGTGTGCACCGTGACTTGTCTCAGACTCTCAGCAACACTTCTCTTGTATGGACATGTCCAAAACACGGATTGTCTACGCTTTGCCCGTGTTATTGTTACATGGAATGAACATGCTCTATTAAAGTCAATGGACAAAACAAGCCTAAAAACCATTGCAGCCTATGATATATGTATCCAGGCAAGTCACAGCCTGCAAGGCTGAGGCTCCACTATGGCGGCTACAGAACCCATGCAAAAAAGCTGTTTGGTCCTGTTTTTTTTTTTTTTTTTTTCAGTCAGCTGAGAATTTCAGACGCATTTGATATTTTGATTCTATACTTTATTTGGATCACTTTCGGTCAGACAAATCCAGAAAATAAAATAAATCAACTTCATGACAAGCCAATTGACCTCCTGGGCGTTTTTCCCGAACCCAGTATGTGCAGTCTGTTCAAGACAAACTGTGCCCGTGCTGGGATCGGGCAAACATGCCTTTGCTGTATGTAATCGCTTCCCGCACTGCATCAATGGTGCTGCCAAACAGGTAACAGGTGGGCGGGGGGGCCAGCGCCATAGACCTCCATGTTAATGAAGGCGGTGTTGCTTTTCCCCGGCCCACACTGACGGCATCTCGATGATGCCAGCGATTTGTAGAGAGGAGGGCAGAGAAGCGGGGAAGAATACAGTGCCGCGATCACCTGTACGGTGTCGGTGAAAATGGCGCAAAATTGGCCAGGAAGTTAAGCAATCAATGAAAATTATTGAACAGAAAAATTACCCTGGTTTGGCAAAGGGTAGCCATATCTCCATTCGAAATGATATTTTTCGATTGAACAGAAATTATATTTTTCGATTGAACAGAAATCGATTCCTGCCCACCTGGTTCGACCAACCACAAGTGATCAAAATCGGCTATGTAGATAACTTTCATTCGACGATGTACATGGCGTGTTACGGTTTTCAGACACCCTCTTGTGGCAAAAAGCGGAAGTGACGCCTTAAAAAAACAACGTATTGTGAATCTATAATACAAGCGATCGATGTTCGACTGGCGGTCAATTTTTTTGTTTTGTACAATCTGATCAAATCCCAAAATAATTGACCAGACAAACTTAACTTAGTGAGGTACAGCAGCGATAAGATTTCAAAAGGTTTTTCTAATATTTATTGTGAAAATGAAAATAGGGTATATGGCTTAAACTTTAAAGGATGGATAATATGCAATAAATGGTGCAATGATCAGCAGTGGTATTGCTGTCCAAGCCACCATTGCTCTGACTTCCCCCTGACACAATTTCAGGGAAAAGCTAGATCCTAAATGAGACTTTTACGGTTTATTTTTCCCCTAAAGGCAATATCCATCAATGGTACTACCACACATCATAATTGATGCACAACCAGATCAGAACTTTGATTTCTTGGCACTTATGACAAAAAAGATATGTGCGTGGTGGGTGCGGCGATTGTTGACCATCATGTTGATCAAAAGACAATTAAGAGCAATTATTGTCTAAGCTTCATCCACAAGACCTTTGGCAAAGAGACATGACTGCTGGCGTGACATGCATTCCCCACTACACCCCCATATAAAGCGGTCATGTGCGCCAAAGGAAGGCCATACTGTTAGGTGGGGGGAACGTGATGGACAATGTGCTTTGGGATTCCCATCATCTATATTTCTTACTTCTTACAGAACGACCAATCACAAGAGGATACTGTGCAATACTTTGGAACCATTAAGCTGGTCATATACCTTTAGATTTCTAAAGCAGCCCATACACGGGTCAGATTTTCAATCAATCGACTTAAAATGATAAATTTTTTAGTCGATTGATTGAGAATTGAGTTTTGCCCACCTGGTTAAATCGACTTAATCCGATCAAAATTGAGTGAAAATTCAGTAGTTTTTTGATCGGACTGGATGGTAAATTTTGATCGGTCGATTGAAAATTGGTTCGGTATTTTGAGAACCAAGTGTGGCCAACCAATTTTTGATCGATTTTTTCTACCTATTCTACCTCACTTCTGATTGAAATTTTAATCGGACTATTTTGGATCGATTGTTATGTTGATTGAAAAAAAAAAATTCAATCGATTGATTGAAAATCTGACCCGTGTGTGGGCTGCTTAAGTCAGATATCTTTTAGATCTACCAACAACTATGAAGTGCCGGGTCCTCTGTGATTGAACACAGGTAGACTTGATGGTTAAGAAGGTCCCTCATTCTTCATGGTTTTGGTAAAACAAAAGGAGATCTAAAGGAAATCTGACAGAGAAATCTAAAGGTGTATGGGGACCCTTAGACCAAAGAACCAATAAAAGTGGCCAAGATTGGAGAGGAAAAAGTTAATTTTCACCAAAATAATCAAAATGTTCAAACATGCACACTTGCAATGGCAAAATAGCATGAATTAAGATTTAAATTGCTGCTTCATCCACCCTTTTCTTCTGAGTTGCCCCCATGTTCCCACATAGGTGATCGCCTCACACTCGCGATTTATCAAAAAATAAAAATAAATCACCATTATAAAAAAAAATAATTGCGTCCATGGAGAATTTTTTTTTTTTTTTTAATCACTAGTGCGAGGCAATTACTTGCCTATATGGGGACATAGCCTTAAGCAGCCCATACATAGGTCAGATTTTCAATCAATCAACTTAAAACAATCAATTTTTAAGTCTGTATAAAATTGTATGTCGATTGTATCATGCCCCATATGTAATACAAGATTTTTGATCGATTTTTTTTTCACTCGACATAATAATCGATCCAAAATAGTCCGATTGAAATTTCAATCAGAAGTGAGTTAGAATAGGTAGAAAAAAAAATCGATCAAAAATTGGTTGACCACACTTTTCAATCCAATTTTCAATCGACCGATCAAAATTTACCATCCAGTCCGATCAAAAAACGACTGAATTTTCACTCAATTTTGATCGGATTAAGTCAATTTAACCAGGTGGGCAAAACTCAATTCTCAATCAATCGATTAAAAAATTTATCGTTTTAAGTCGATTGATTGAAAATCTGACCTGTGTATGGGCTGCTTAATGAAGATCTCTTCACGACTTGAGGGGAGAATTTTAAGATTTTTTTCCCCTTGCTTCTTGAACAACCCTTTTGGAATACGAGAAGGCCTGTCTTAACGTCTCTTCTGTTATCATCTTCATCCCCAGGGCGTTTTAGTGGGTTGAGTTCAGGACTCGCAGTTACTTTACAGTAACCTCATTTATATGCAGGTCTTAAGCCCTCCATACACCTTTAGATCACTCTATACAATTTGCATTAGAACTACCGATAACTATGTAGTGCCGGGTCCTCCCTGATAGAATACACAGTAATTGGAAGGTTTAGAAAGGTCCTCATATTACATGGTTTTGGTAGAAAAGAGGATTTGTTGTTTATAAATTGTATGGTAAGATTGTGTATGTGGCGGCTTTAATGGACCTTGCTGTGTGCACTGGTTCACATTCATGTTGTAACAGAAAGGGGCGACCACAAAACTGTTCCCACAAACATGGGAGCATGAAATTGTTCATAATTAAAGATCAGCAATGTCCTAGTTCTTGCACTGGAACCAAAGTGCCAAACCTGGAAATCACTCCACAAATTAAACCCATCACCACTAGCCCTACAAGTGATTTGCGAAAAATTTGAATACAGTCCAAAAGTTCCTGTATTTCAGTAATTCAACTTTAAATGTATGACTAATATATGAAATAGACTGAGTATGTGTAAAGTGAAATATTTGTTATAATTTTGATGAACATGGCTTACAACTTATGAAAACCCCAATATATATATATAAAACAAAGCATTTTAATGTCAATAATGTTGGACCTAGAAGTATGCATGTACTTCGTACTTGCTTTGGGCCCCTTTTGCATTAATCACTGCCCCATCATGCAAACCCATTTCAATAAACTCTTCATGTTCTGTTCTTGATGCAATCTGAAGACAATGTAAAGATTGGAGTTTTGATTTCATCTAGGAAAAAAAAAAAATGACAACTAAGACAACTAAGTATGCATTTATCTCGCTCTGGGATGTTAAATGACCTAGCACTTTGTGACTGAATTTCCAATTGCTCCCACCTGTGGATTCCCCCCCCCCCCCAGGATTCGGCCAGGAATTGAGTGTGAAATCGACCTGTGTATGGCTACCTTTAGATTTGAAGACTTCCTTCTACCAACTACTATTATAGTTCTCTCCACTCATGCTCTGGGATTTACATATGAAATCATTGAATGCCACTATCCAGTGCTTTGTATTAAACTAATTTAAACTATTAAATTTCTGGGCTCTGTGAGGCCCATGTGCTCCAAGTTAGACCCAGCATTCTGACACTGGGCCACACAATTGTTTATTGGTCTTCAGATTTCACACCATGCATACAGTCAGTACGAAGGGGGGTTCACATCTGTCAGGACCCCTCCTGCTCAGCAGATGCCGTGTTCTCACAGCGCTGAGCCATTCCGCCAATGCAGGGCTGAACGTAGTGGAGTACAATTCACCTCTGCATCAGCAAAAGTCTGAACACAGCATCCGCCGAGCAGGTAAAGTCTATGTGCTCCATTGGGATCCCCGCCAAGCAATATGCTTAGCGTAGGGGGTCCAGACGAATGGAGAAACCTAGCCCAAGAATGCATGAAGAAAATAAATGAATAGTAGCCATTTTTGGTAAACAAATTACACACATCGCTGAAAATCTCATCTGTCCAAAGGAAATTTTCCCAGGGTTGTGCTTTCCACAAACTCCAATCTGACTTTATGTTTCTGTCGGCAGTAGGTTCTCCTGCTATAGAGTCCTTTTTCATTCAGATGCCAAGAAATGCAAGTGCAAGTTGACACTTGTACCCTGTACATGCAGGTCAGCTTGAATTTATCTAGTGGGGTTATCTAATGAGGTGCTTTATGCACCATTTGGACAAATGTATTGTAGTAACATGTCGCTTTCTTCTATGTCCACAGAGAATAGTCACACTCCCATGGGAAGTAAATGTCTAAAACACAGTGGACACAGGAACATTAAGGCTAAATTTTGCAAGGTCATTTTCCGGTCTTTTAAGCAACCAGAAAACCACCTTACTTTAGGTTGGAATGGAAGTCAATGTTGTTTAACCTTCTGAGCGTTCTCCCCGAATTAACTCGGGCTGAGTTTCATGCATCATGAAACTCAGCCCGAGTTAGCCGGAGGAACGCCCGAGGTCTCGCCGTCTTCTGTATGCCGATGCTTCCGGGTCCGCCCCCGATCGCGTCACCGGTGACGCGAAGGGGGCGGGGGTAGGTGGCGCCATAGACCTCCGTCAAACTGGAGGGGTGTCGCCTTTCTTCAGCAGAAGTCCTGCGTCTCCAGCGACGCCGGACTTCTGTTTACATCCCTGAGCTGAGCTGGCAATCACGGCGGAGCATATTGTGCTCCGCCGCGATTGCCCGTGGCACGGTTATAAAAAAACCGTGCCACGTGGCAAACGCTCAGAGGGTTAAAGAATAGAAAATGTACTGTTAATCAAGCAGTGCGTTTTCTGTTTGGTTTTTGAACTCGTTCTAAGACCCCATTGACTTCAATGGTGTAGCTCTGAAAGAGACTTTAGAACTGGGAAGCTTTAAACATGTTGTTCAAATAACGACGTGTACATTAATCCTAAAATATCTGGAGATTAATTAGTAGCCCTGGGATTGCCTATTCTTTTCTAGAATCATTTGTCCTTTCTTTTTCCTATTCTAAAAGTCCCCCATACACCTAAAGATCGATCCATACAATCTTCATTAGATCTACCAACAACTGTGTAGTATAGTGGCCTCCCTGATAGAATACATAGTTATTGAAAGGAATTAGAAAGCTCCTCATATTACATGGTTTTTGTAGAACAAAATGTGATTGTACAGAAATTGTATGGAAAGATTGTAAGGTATATGGGGGCCTTTAGTGTGGTACACAGGTAACCAAACACAAGTCATCAATTTGTACATTTTAAACTGAATAAAAATTTTCTTATTGGCAGCACCAATTACCAATAACAGCCAGCTCAAGTTTTCTATATTTCTTACAAATGGAATGAGTGCACAGATGAGAAAAAACCCTCCACCAACTTCCTGGTAATAGAGACCTAATACAAAGTGCTACAATTATACACAAGGTTATACACCTTATATCTTACTTATAAAAATAAGATAGATTTACGTAATTTTCAGACATAACATTTTATTTTTCGGTGTTTTATGCAAAAATGCATATCCAATTTGACTAATAGTTTGCATACAAACTGTGGAACATTAACACACAAAATAGCATCAGTCTCCTATTGGGTCAAGGCAGAAATCTATGAAAAGAAATGTATGTGCAACCAACTAGTATCTATAGTAGAGATATGGAGAGAATGTACAATAATCGAGTAGTAGAACAGGGTACATTTTGTTAATGTAATGCCTAGAAGAGTAATTCTTAAAAAAAATAAAAAATAAGTTACCTATAATTGCAAAAAGTAAAATAAATCCAAGTATAAGGATTAGCTAGCAAAGTAAAAGAAAAAAAAAAGTGGAGTAACCATTGCAACAAAGTATTAACAGATTATTCAAGGCCTGCAACTTAACTTTTCACCTATAATACCACACACTCATTAAATCTACCCATTGTATTCTGAAATCACTTTCTTTTGAATTTATGCAAGAAATAGACCACACCTTCTGTATTTAAAATGGTGGACTCCTCCATTACTACATAGAAGGGTCAACACATAGCTGGTTTTATTGAAAAACTATTCCCTTTCATATACACTGCTACATGATGTCCGCAATAAATATTGAAAAATGCAAGACAGCAGGGAACCAATGCACATGTTGGTGTTTGTATTTCATTGTTTATTAAGGAGTGAAGGAGATATTGCCAGACATGCCAAAATGACATTTCACATTCAAGGGCCTGAAGCTACATGTTGTCCTGTATCAATTTACAATTCATTTGGACACAATGGGTGACCAAAACTAAAAAAAAAAAATATATAAGCCAATATAAATCTGTGCAAAATTCATTTTGAATACCACATTGACTGATTTCCCAAGATACAGGAATTTGTTTCTATATCACTCGAGTAGAGTTAATACTATATGGAGACAAATCTGTCTTGACGATTATAACATCGTGCTACGATACTAATTATGAACTCGCCATAGCATTCTAATGAATGATGTGGGGAGCACCATTTTATAAAAGCTGTTCAGACCCTTTGGGCACTCAGGAATTAAGTCCACTTGCCTTAAAACCCATCTAAAGCCCCCAACTCCTAAACTGTTGATATTGGACAATGGAAGTAGTTCTCCTTGACTTATGTTGGAATACAGGAGGCAGAAGGAAAGAATCCTTTAACGAGTAATCTGTAGGCCAGCAGGAAAACGTCTTGCTTTGAAGAATGAATATTTTTCTCAGTTCAGCTTGGAGAACGATGTACTCCTCTCAGTCCATTAGCCTGCAGAACAATGGCCTATAAGCACTACTGCTCCTTTTTGCTCAAAACAAAAATAAAAGAAACCTAAACAGAAGAGGTAAGTTTAATGTTAGTTTTCCTGATATATATGCAAATGGTATAGGCCTTCACACAGCGCTGAGAAGATCTTGTAAAGCCTTCTGCTGAGCGGCATTAAGTTGTGAAACACATTCTGTAAAAAGTCCTCCAGAGGCCTAAAAAATAAATAAAAGTTTGTTAAATGATTACCAACCAAAAGTTCACATTTAATATGGTTTATTATTCTGTGTAATCTTTTTTTTACATAATCTACATATTGTTTATGCCAGCAAAAGCATCCTTATATTTTTTAAAAACAAAATTGAACCATACTATATGCAAAATTCAGCGGGTGAGAAGGTATGCAGATTAAAGCTCGGACAAGCTTGTGAAAATTTGTCCAATCTAATGTAATACTAGTTTAAGCCCCCCATACACCTTAAGACTGATCCATACAATCTCCATTAGATCTACCAACAACTGGGTAGTATAGTGGCCTCCCTGATAGAATACATGCTGATTGGAAGGATTAAAAAGCTCCTCATATTACATGGTTTTGGTAGAACAAAATATGATTGTACAGAAATTGTATGGAAAGATTGTAAGGTGTATGGGGGCCTTTAGAAATAGTTTTGAAAGCTCGACTTTTTCCATTTACCTGGTCATAAACGAAAAGCAAAATGGCAAAAAATTGTGTACACTAGCTTTTAAAAAAATAAAAAATAAATTGTTGTTACATACCAATATTCCCTAAACACTCACCTGAACTTGTCGAACTACATTTGCAAGTCTTTTGCCACATACGTCTTCATTTTTAATAGATTCATGGACACCGCCATCAGCTATAATACTAAAGATTTGGGGTAAATTTGAATTGTTGGGTCCTAGCACAATGGGGTTATTACTGTAGGAGGGAGAAGAAAAAAAAGGACATTACTACACAAACACCTTAAAATGTTAAAGACTAGGTTTGTTACAAAGCTAAATCAGACTAAAGCAAGGAAAATGCTATAGCTCAGATGTTTATACAAGTTATTGTACATAATGCACCGCAAATGCATTATGGTTTTTTAATAAGGTATGGTGTGAATATTCGTAAGAAACCAATTAACCTAAAAAATTGTGAACTATAAGCTTCACGTGAACATTTACTAAATTTTTTTCAAAATGCTAAATGTTGCCTTGTTAAAAACACCCATTTCAAGGGCCTATGTGCTATAAGGCATCGTAACTTTCATCCCTTTAAATTTCTCATATAACAATCAATAGTATAGACTTACCTCTCAATAAGGTCACAGAGAAAATTGAAAGTATGAACTGCTTCTTCCTTATCCTCATGCAATGGCAGCCACGATAGCCAGTGAGGCAAAACCTCCTCAACGTTTATACAATCAGGCCTAAATTTCATAATTTTTCCTACAGCAGAAATGCAATTCTCTGTTGCATTGATATTCTCTTTGGTTTTTGAGTCCGGAGCCTGGATAACTCGAACAAGCTGCGGAAGTGCTTCTGCATAAGGGGGGGAAAAAAAAAGAAGTTTGTATTAAATAGATATGCACTATACACAACATGGAGTTGAGTGCAGAATAATAGCAATAGGTTTCAAATAATTTAAAGGAAAATAAAGCCTTATGATAAAATATTTTTATATAGATATATAGAGATAGATATATACAAGTTGAATGTGCAGACAACAAAATCACTCAAAATTAAAGCTTGGCATAGACAGGTCGTTTTCTGGTCGACTGCCCAGCCGACCTAGCAGGCATGATGACGTCATCACGAACAGCCGCTAGTACCGAGAATCGGCCGGCCACCCTTTGTGAATTTACTGTCATGTCAGATCACTGCAAGATCCAACAAGCGGCAGATTCTTGGTCAATATGACCAGGGGCCCACCTGATTCTCTGCCGACTCGACCACCGATCGATTGTGGGAACGAGAATGGCAGCCGATTGGCTGTTCGAATCGGGCAGGAATCTGCCCGTCTATGCCCAGCCTAATGTGGGGGGAAAAAAAACACTACAGGCTGATCCAACTTTGATGTAATGTCCTTAAAACCATTAAAAGACTCAGTGTTGTGGGTGTAAAGCCTCCACATGTCTGTATGACGACATGTACGTACAATGCCTGGGGATGTTCCTGATTGCCTAACACACCCGGACTAAAGTATCCCCCCAACTACTGGACACAGGTCTAGCATTATCTTGCATTAGGAGGAACCCCAGGCCAACAGCACCAGCATATGGTCTCACAAGGGATGAGGGATCACGCTACCAAATGGCAGTCAGGCTACCTCTGGCAAGCACATGGAGGGCTGTGCGGTTCCACACATGTAGACTCCATCTCATGCCACCACTGGAGTGAAAGTACCGCCAGCATTCAAGTGACCAAAACATCAGCCAGAAAGCATAGGAACTGAGAAGTGGTGTGTGGTCACCACCTGCAGAACCACTCCTTTATGCGCGATGGCTTGCTAATTGCCTATAATTTCCCCCTGTTATCTATTCCATTTGCACAACAGTGTGCGACATTGATTGTCAACCAGTGTTGCTACCTAAGTGGACCGTTGGATTTCACAGACGTGTAATTGACTTGAAATTACACTGTGTTAAAATGTTCCCATTATTATACTTTCCGTGTATTACACTTATGCATGTACTGTTCTTGTTTGGCTTAGTTTTTATCTACCTGCTAATGTCAACATTTCAGCACATTAGTATGCATACGGAAATAAAAAGACCATCATGTGCAACAAAGAGTTAGAATTCAGGTCAAGCGTCACTGCCTTTGCAGTATACTGAGAGTTTAGCTCTGTGTGCAGGGCATAGTTGACAAATTGTATGAGGTCCCTAAACCCCACAAGAGCCATCTTGCTTTCATTGTTCAACACAATGCTGCACCATTTCTCTTAAGGCCAGTCAATGTTTTCTTTGACAAAAATTGTAACATCTTTAGTCTTTTCTTTTATCTTTACTCCCTATAAAAGGTGTAAAACTGACACCTGTCAATTAAAAAAACAAAACCTAAAAGCCTAGTCTCAACTGTATGAAAAATAATTAGGCTGGCTAGTCTGTTGGTTTTCTACTACTAAATCTTCTAAATTGTTTGGCATATAGAAAGATAGAAAGTCTGTTATTGATGACATTAGTGGTGTTGGACCGATATCACTTTAAACACAACTGCACATGCAAACAGAAACCACATACCTGTGCAGAAAGGACGATAGTTATCTCCACCAAACTGGGCCATTACACCAACACCGTAAGCTGCTGCCTGTCTGACTTCAGGACTGTTGTCACAGATAGATTGCAGCAAAGGTCTTAAAAAGCACTCTGCATATTTGAAGGAAGTGGGGCTGCAGTGTTCAATAATATCGTCAAAGATACAGAGACCCCACTGTCTGTCCGGCCAGGGTCTGTGAGGGCACTTTACACACAAAACAAAAATAATATAAATACATAGCTTTATCATCCTTTGTACAATGTTACTTTAGGTTGTACTTGGGACACGCACAGCATATTTATGCAACACACATAAGTAAACTGGTTGTATGTTTCCTAAGTATACGGTCATTTAAACAGGGCTGTGGAGTCGGTCGATAAATTTCCCGACTCAGACTCCTCAGTTTCAGATTCTTCCGACTCCTCTGTATGTAATATGCTAATGTATTGTATCCATCCATTGAAGGAAAGGAAGGCAACATACATTAACCACAGAACTACTGGCCAGGAAACCAACACTGGACTGTAATGGCCAATTAAAGCAGAGAAAGGGAGTTAGGCAGAAGATGCTGCTGCTTTTTCCTTAAGCTAGGCACCACGCTGTGATTGATCGGGGATCAATTGAATGGAAATTTGATTGCACCACGTGGGCACATCGATTCCTGCTCAATGGGGACCCGTTATCCCCAGCTTGCAGTGTGCGATTTACAACACGCCACAAGCTGTGGAGAAGCAGCCTGTCTCATACAGCTGCCTTACTCACACAGCTTCCAAGTGAGGAGTGCTGGCTCCGGTCCCCTTCACACTGACAGCCAATGGCTGTGGAGGAGCCGCAGCTGTTTTAATACTTTCCATGAAGACTCATGTCTCCATGCAAAGTATTGGAGATTGAATGGGGTCTTTTCAACATGTTGGAATCCCATTCAATCAAGTTCCTTTGAGCCGGCTCTATTGATCCCGCCCGAAGGAAGGCACACACGGGTAGGTTTGTAAACAGATTAGAGTACAATCAATCACCGTGAGCGCACAAGTTAATTGATTGTACTCAAATCTCGTTACAGATCTACCCGTGTGCGCCAAGCTTTAGTGTTCTGATCTTCTGCTGAAGATAGGGCAGTGGAAGGCTCCAAGAAGAGGCAGGGCGAAGGGGCACTTCAAACATGATTCATGATTTCCCTGGAATCCCATAGTCATGTGTAAAGTTGAAGCTAACAATCTAAGTACTTGTCGCCTCAGCTGAATGACAGCGGTTTTCCAAATGCATTACGGTTCAGTCTTGATCCATTCCCTTCACTTATACAAGCGTCTCTAGTCCGGCAACAAACATTTACTTCATTATCAGCGAGAGTTAAGGCCGCCATACACGCACCGAGCGGTGGCCGATTTTGCTGCCGACCGATGGGTGTGTGTGTATGCCGATCGGGGTTGCCCACATGGGGTGACAGATCGCTGATGCCCCACAGCTTGGCCAGCCAGAGAACAGACATTTCATATAATCTCTAGCCAATGCTGTTAGTCTCAATGAAGACCGGTGTCTTGCTGTCAGCTCTGGAGAGCAGGGTGATAATGTCATCACGCTGCAGTCTAGAGCTCATCTGAGCTGGTCTCGGCGCCCACTCGGTATGTGTGTGGGGGCCTTTAGGCTAGGGACACAGTGGGCGCTGTAATGTTATGCGCTGCATGCATTTATTCCTATAGCAGAGAAGTCATTATGTTCATTATGACTGTTTGTTAATTGCGTCATTTTAAGTAATTTTTTTTTATTTAAAAAAAAAAATTTAATTCCCATTTAAATTTAGTAGGAGTCGGAGTCCGTCCATATTTTGCCGACTCCGACTCCAGGGACCCAAAAATGTCTCAGACTCCGACTCCACAGCCCTGCATTTAAATTCTTGAAACGTAGCGCAAAAAAAAGATGGGAACAAGAAAACAAAACTGAAAAGTTGGAAAGAATCTAAAAGGTAGCCATACACGGGTCGATTTGTCACCGATCGATTCCCGGACCGATCATTCCAGGGGATCGTGGAATCGGCAATTGATCGCATTGGGAATAAATGTAACAGCACCTTGGAAATCCGATTTATGGTCGATTTGAACATGAGCCGATCTCCAAAATGGCAGATTTCACAAAATCCAGCGATCGGAAAGGCTGCTGCATAAGGCTGTGGGTCCACCCACCTACTCCAATTACCAAGCGACCGACCAAAAAAAAACAAACAAAAACATGTTGGTTCAATGTCTGATCCGATTCTTAGTCAATACCAATTTTATTTGGTCGATTTTGTAGGGTGGGCAGAACCAGATTAATTGCCAATCTCGTGAACGTGTGCGGTGAGTAAGTCAAAATTGAGTGAAAAAAATGACCCGTGTAAGACGAAAAAAAAACCACATGCAAAAATGAATAACGAACTAAAACATTGCTTCTAATGAAAGTAAAATATTTTTGTGGCGCGATAAAGGATTGTAAATAAAGCCCATTTAAATGAGGACTTGCTGTCAGACATACTGATACGAAGACGGGAGGAGCCCCTTATCTTGTTAAAAACAACAAAATGACTTAAAATGATTACTTACAATCAAGTTAACAATTAATTGCAGCAACTGCTCAAACCATGGCAACACCTTTTCTTTGTAACTGCTGAATATGGAGTGCAAAATGTCAGCCACTTTAGTCAAAATATAAACGTCATTGTCATCCTGTAGAGAAACAAAAATGAAATCTTTCAAATCTGTCTTTTAATACAAGTCTCATTTGTACTGTTATATTCATTTTTTATGACATATTGCCAGCAGTATGAAAAGATGGACCCCCTACTGTACAGGCTTTTGTCATATGTCATTGTTCTGTATTTGACAAAAACCAATAAATATATTCTTAAAAAAAATAAAAAAAAATAGATAGGGGCCCCATGTTAACCTCCCTAGCGGTTTGCCCGAACTCAGTTCGGGCACAGTTTGATCGCTGATCAAACTGTGCCCGCACCGGGATCGGGCAAAACCGCCGTCTCCCTGTGTGCTGGCGGCTCTGTAGAAGAGCCGCCGACACACGGAGCCCTTCCGGCCCATTGTCTTCGGCGTCATCTGTTACACCGAAGGGGGCGGGGGGGGGGGGGGGGGGGGGGGGGGGGGGCGCCGCCATAGACCTCCATAAGCCATGTTAATGGAGGGGGGGCCGCTCTCCTCTCCACACGCCGCCGGCGTGCAGAGAGCTGGGCGGAGAGCCGGCAAGCACGGCGGAGTACAGTGACAGTGACATGAGGTTTTCGTGCCATGAAAAATGGCGCGAAAACCTCAAACCGCCCAGAGGGTTAAATATACCTTTGAATTGCACATGCTTAGAGAAATAGAAAAAACAATAATATAATCTACCTCATCTTGCAATGACTCTTCTACTTGTTCATCATAGTCTTCATCTTGTCTTTTTACTAAAGCACCAAAATAAAAACGTTTAAATCTAGTGTACAAAAACACAATTTGAGAAGACTTTTCAAAAAACACCCCATTTGTTAGAAATCCTAGATACAGGTTTTGTTGGATTAGTACTTTTGTGAAAATTGGAGCAGTAACAGTAAAATAGTCCTAAAGGCCACATACCCACTTATAATATTTAGGTTATGTAATAGGTAGCATGGGGATAAGGGGTGTTAAAATATGAATTAAAAATGTTTTCCAATTATGCAAATAAGTGTAGAAAATGAAAAAAAAAAAAAAAAAAAAAAAAAAAGTGCAGGGTCCCAAAATAATTCACACAACAGTTTCAAAACATTTCATAGGCAATAAAGAACTGAAAGGTGGTAATTTGTTGCATTTGCAAGGTCATATTTACTGAAATCAAAAGCATAAGCATAAAATAAAAACATCTTAACAGGTCAAGTTACATATTAACCAACTGGGCGTTACGGGCTTTTCGCGCCATTTTTTATGGCACAAAAAGCCGTTTCTCAATGTACAATGTACTCCGCCGTGATTGCCGGCTCTCTGCCCAGCCCTCTACACACTGCCGTTGTCAAATAGACGCTGGCCGTGTGTAGAGAGGAGAGCGGCGCCCCCTCCATTAACATGGAGGTCTATGGCAACGCCCCCCCCCCCCTCGCCCCGGCGTCACAGATGACAGACCTGCAGGTACACGGAGAGGCGCCATGTGTGCCCGATCCCGGCACGGGCGCAGTTTGATCAGCGCCCAGAGGGTTAACATATGACTTTTTTATAGCAGCTTCATGATTCTTACATCTATTTAACTTGTGATTTTTTAAATTAGTTTTTTGTGTTTCTGCTTGAATTTCTTTGCCAGAAAGTGTAGATAAAAGCTGCCTCCCACAGTCACATATTTTGCTTGAACATGCTATAAAAAGCTATATGATTGATAGCAAGGGAAAATACCATGAGTTTCTTTAATTTTATAGCAATAGCAGGCAATAATGCATGCTTTCTTAACCTAGACATTACACCCAAAGCCAGTACAGGCACTTTGATCTAGGATCAAACAGCACCCATGCCGGGATTCGGCACAACCGCCAGCTCTTCGTGAGCCTGCAGCATTTCTGCTTCGATGCAGGCTCACAGAGTTCTACCGGCCAGAGACTTCATCATCAGTGACTCCGAAAGGGGCAAGGTCAAGTTCAGCACATGCGAATAAATAAATAAAAAAAAGTCCAGCTGCAAAAGTGCCATATATATATATATATATATATATATATATATATATATATATATATATATATATATACCCAACATATGTCTATATTGGAATGGAGTGCCAGTGGGTAATATGAACAGATTAAATTTCCCTATCACTTTTTTAAAAGAAGAGAATACTCATTCCTGCAGAAAAGTTAATTGAAAAAACGACTTAATCTTTAGGACACAATTTACATAATAATTTGGAAAACTGGGTATATATGATGATGGGAGGAACGCAAGATGACCCTTTACAATGTCAGTGGTGGTGTGACCAAATGAATTCCTACATTGCTGCACATGCTTTTATCGAGCTTCCTACAATATGCAAACAAATTTGTATCCCAGTCCTACCTTGCCTTAGTTCTTGATTTTTAAAGTGCTCTTCCAATTTGCTTTTTAGGATTCCTCCAAGTTCTTCAAAGTGTTCGTTGTTTAAACATCCATCACCCATAACTTCAATACACTACCCGGGAGATTGAGGGAAGACATACATTTAAAAAAAAAAAAAATACCTTTATTAAAAAATTAACGTGATTTGTATTTCAGGATCAAATTCATCTTTAAGCTGCAGAATCGGGTGGTCTACCATACTTGCAAACAGTTTAATATTCCATTTAAATAATTTTCATTAAAAAAAAATAAAAAGGCCTTTTTGTAACAATTAAAATAAAACCAGGTTGCCAACAAAGTACAGAGCATCATAAAAAGAAGGGACTTCGAAAACATAAATGAAAATAGCAAACCATGAGCATCGGGTGAACAGTTGGATTTTAATTAAAATTTGTTTATGAATATTAAAGAAAAACCAAAAAATAAACTCACCTTGGCAAAAGAGTGCATAATCTCTGAAAGCACGTCTGAATCTGGCTCTGTTCCTATACCTTTTATTAGTGCATCACACATGAAGTGCCACATCTGTGTCAGATATTCAGGACCACGTACCCTGGCACATTCCAATAGCAGTGGCATAGACTCTGCAGCAGCAACTCTGACACGTACGATAAAGTTATGGGAAAAAATTATTTTGTTTGAAAAAAAAAAAAAAGCAAATTAAATTTTGCTAGAAGTACACTTGCACACTAGACTTTTTAAAAAGGTACGCACAAACACAACTATTGTTTTAATGTGTGTCTCAGCTTGTTTGGA
Organism: Ptychadena robeensis; assembly: GCA_036250615.1. Taxonomy (NCBI): domain Eukaryota; kingdom Metazoa; phylum Chordata; class Amphibia; order Anura; family Ptychadenidae; genus Ptychadena; species Ptychadena robeensis. The sequence goes on along the minus strand of CM070033.1, from coordinate 63,472,032 downwards.
ATAGAAGGAGCCCTACAAAACCAGTACAAATCAGCTGAAAGGTCTAGGGGAAGCGGGGCGATCAGTTGGTGGAAATGACGTGTTTCACATTAGAAAATAGTAACCAGTGATGCAAACCAAGCCAAGCCATCCTCAAACCCACAAATCCAGTTGTCAACCACATCAACAAAGCCGTAATCAGGGAAGCACATCAAAAAATGAGTGCAGCGGTCCTTGAAACCATTGCCGCTCCTCCATGTAGATGAAAAAAGATAAAACAATCTTGTAGCAAAAATGTAAAAAATCTTATACAGGGAGTGCAGAATTATTAGGCAAATGCGTATTTTGACCACATCATCCTCTTTATGCATGTTGTCTTACTCCAAGCTGTATAGGCTCGAAAGCCTACTACCAATTAAGCATATTAGGTGATGTGCACCTCTGTAATGAGAAGGGGTGTGGTCTAATGACATCAACACCCTATATAAGGTGTGATAATTATTAGGCAACTTCCTTTCCTTTGGCAAAATGGGTCAAAAGAAGGACTTGACAG
>CM070033.1:63454417-63471400 GCA_036250615.1 Ptychadena robeensis | reverse complement strand
AATAAAATTATTCCTCAAAAATACCACTTGCCTAATAATTCTGCACTCCCTGTACTAATCTGTGCAGCACATGTGCAGAAAATGCAACATGTCAAGTGTGAACGGTACAATTGCTTTCAATGTAAAAATCACAGTACTGAGAAAATGTGAGCAGCGCCTAACTGGAAAGAACCCTCAGATAAAGATCACAGCAGGTGTCTTGTATCAAGACAATGGTAATTATACAATACAGCCTTAAAAAGGATATCATCATGAAAATAAAATTTAAGCAGAGGAACCATCAGCTTTACAACTTGCTCTGTGTATTCCACAAATCCTTCCTTCAGTTCCTTAGCATAGCAAACCTAAAAACAAAAAACAAACCATGTAAGATCCAGAACCATTTTCAGGACAGAATATAACCAAAAATATAGGGAAAACTTAGAAGGTTTTTTGCCTGAAATATATATTTTTAGAATGTTCTGAGAAGTTCAAAGCATATAACAAAGTTAAAATACACATACAGGTGGGACTTGGCACAGCCATCCCATAGACTGTGCCTCAGCATATCATGGGTAATGAAGGAAATTAGATTCTTGGTACAAGACTACCTTGCATCCTCAATATGTAGAATTTCGATATAACTATTGATGACGCTCTAATCAAAATGACAAATAATGTAAATGCCAGAACTTGAATAGCTGATCAGGTCAGAGAGATCTAGAGAAGATGCGACACACACGGGAAACAAAAGAAAACACTAAATACTGTGGCTAGTGTGAAATGGCCCTTAACCTCCTTGGCGTTTGCCCAAACTCAGTTTGATTGCTGATCAAACTGCGCCCGTGCCAGGATCGGGCACAACCGACACCTCTCCACGTGCCTGAGCCTTTTCGGCCCGTGTCTTCGGCATTATCTGCGACATAGACCTCGATGTTAATGGAGGAGCGCCGCTCTCCTCCCCACACACAGCCGGCGTCTTTTTGACACCGGCGGAGTGTAAAACACTGGGGGTTAAACACTGCCTAAACTACTGTAACAAACCAATAACTACATCATTATACTCATGGGAAACTATATAATGTAGTGAAAATGATGTATAAGCCTGAGGAATCTTAACAAATGCTAATTGTGTACCCACCAACATCTGACATGCTGTTGCTTTTTCTTCAAGTCCTGCAGTTTTAATTCCAAAACTCTGTTGATCTCCCAAGTTTACAAACTCCCATCCATCATCATCACCCATGCTTTCCATGTCTTGTGCTGTCACAAAAAAAAAAAAAAAAAAAAAAAAAAAAACCATGAACTTTATTATAAAGCAAAATTACCATCTCAGAGCAATAATTAATGTCACAGTATAAAATAAATGTGTGTGATTTCAGTCTAACAGAAAGCCAAATAAATTGAACTTACTGTCAAGAAGAGCAACCTCAGGTTTTATTGATGCAGTCTTCATTAGAGGACCCATGACCACAGGGAGGTATTGCTGGAATTCTTTCCCAAGAATCTTGCACATACGCGCCCAAGCAGAAATCATATATGAAATCTTAAAAGACAAATATATAACTAGAAGACATCCTGTATATGCAAGTTTAGTAGTGAGACTAAAATTCATCAGTATGAATAATAAATTATTAGATAAAGTCTGCATTGTCAAGCAAGTGATTTTATGACATTACCTGGGGATCATCATCTTCCAGTTCGCTAAAGTCAGTCTGAGTTGTTAGCAGAAGCTGCATTACATCCGAAGCATCTTGCATGAACTGAAAAAACAGGAGTTACACTGACTAATTCATTCTTTTGTTTGGGCAAAAAAAACAAAGTACTCCTATTAAGCTGCCATTAGAATCATTCTTTATCAGCTCAGTCAGCAGTTACAAAGTTCCATAAATAAATTATAAAAGACACACTCACCTTTTCTTTACCTACAGCCAGACCAATAAGACTTATGCACTCAATAGTCTTCCCCCTAAGAAGCCGAAGCTCTTTCTGTACAGCATTTTCCACAATGTGTTTCAATGATGGCATAAACAAATCATAATAGGGGACAAACTTTTCTTCTGCAGTGTCAGCAACTGAAGCTATTGAAGTAACAACTTGTTCCAAGACCAGCTTTGTTCCCTTCTGAATTAGCTACATAAAATAAAATACAATTAGAAAAAATATCAATTATATTACAAAAAAAATTTTTTTTGTTGGATATTTTACAGAATTCCATTTTATGGAAAGGGCTCCCCAAGTACTAGTCTGCCATCCATTTAAAAAGACAACAAACACATGTGCAGTGGATGTCACTAGGACAGAGTCATTTAACTTCTGACAATTCTCTAATCCTTTAAGGGCTTGCTTTCACTGCGTTTTCTGCAAGTTCAGCACATGCTGACAGTTGAGAGACGCAAACACAACTCATCCCATTAATTTGCTGCAACAACGAAGTGGCAGCTGTCAATGCATGATCCATCCACTGAACATCAATGGACACGTTTAGTGGAAAGCAGAAGAACCAATCCACATTTTCTTTGCAAATACATAAACGGAGGACACACAGCAGGTTGGATGGCAAGGACGCGTCACTCAGACCAAGCTGCCATGAGGGTTCAATAACCCTTTACTCTGAGTGTTTGGCAGCTTGGGGAAAGCTTAGCCTGTAAACTAAGCTGGAGCTACATTTGGGTATACTCCCCTATCCCCAGCGTTTTCACAGAGATGGGGAGTATGGGTGGTATGGGCCAATCTTTTATGGGTCCGCCCCTTCGGTGTCATTAAAGACAATGGCTTTTTTTTTTTTTTACTATAGTGCAAAAATAAAAACATAGCTATGAAGGGGCAGAACGGGAAAATCAACAGTTCAGTAGACCTGCTATAACAATTAAACAAACATTAACAGAACAGTTAAATAGCAAAATCCTACCTCCTGCAATTTGATAACCATAGTGGAATGCAAGTGTTTAACCAGATTATCTAGGTAAGGAACAAGTAATGACTTCGGACAGTCTTCAGTAAAGTTGATAAGAGCAGCAGCTGCATGGGCCTGGACACGTGGATTAGATTGGTCTTCCATAGTCTGAAGCAGGCTTGCAATCACCTTCAGGAAAAAGAAAAAAAGTATTTTATGAAAACCAAAATTATCACTAATGTAAATAATCCCCATGCAAAGTTATAGATTAAAAAAGGTACATTTGTAGATCGTCTTTCAGGACCACACAGCACCATTACAGCCATCACTGGCTGACACACAGCTCAGCGACAGAACACAGGAAAAGGGAAGTGCCCCTCCTTACAGCCTTCCGGTATCATTCTCTCAGTGCTGCCTGTCAGCAGCACCCAGCCGGTGTCCTAAAATATTTTCCTAAATATCATGGGTAGGAAAATATTTCCAACACTGGGTGTACACAGGACCAGGGTCCCCATCGAAGCAGGTGCAAAGTAGTGCACATCGATTTGCCCGTTCAAAAAACCCGCTGGTATCGACCCATTTTGGGAAGGATTAACAACTTGCCTCTGACTGTAATTGGGATATAGTTCTTTTAGCAGAGTCAATGAAACCAACAAATGTATTAACACAGAAGAACATGTATCTTTACAAGTACCTTTTCATGAAACTTCTTCTGAAAGCCAGGAGCAAAATCGGTAGCCATTTGACCAATAGCATTACATGCGGCATACCGTACCCTTGGATGCTGCAAAACAAAATAGACAAGAGTTCTCTATAACGCTTACAAAAGCTTTGCTAGGTTTTCCCTTAAACATGTCACACATTTAGATCATTTGATGCTTGCTAAACACATCCACCTAACAAAGCAATTAGAGTTGTTATACTTACAGGATCTTGAAGAAAGAGTAACACAAAGTTGACCATTTCACTTAGGATGCTTTCCATTTGTTGATGACAGCCTTCTCCAATGGCTGATAATGCCATAAGACCAGCATGTCTGTACTTCCAATTAGCTGTTAAAATGTAATTACATAATTTAAATTAACTTTTTTTAGTACTACAAAATGCAATGCAAGCAAATCAAACAAAAACATTATCAAGATATTAAGTTTAAATAAAAGTAATACTTACAGTTTTGAAGCATTTGCATGATATGTTCCTTAATCATTGGAAGAACAATCTTTCCACCCAAACCACAAGCCATTCGGTCCAAGGCACTTTCACCAGCTACAGCATTGCTAGAAGAAAGGTCAATTGTTTCAGGTTCATTAAAGCAGGAAAGGCAAAAGTCAAATGTAATTTTTGTGTATATAATGTAAGTAAGCAAGAAAAGGAATTTTTGCCTCCCACCATATTATTTTTTTTAAACATCGTTTTGCCAAAACATCGTGGCATGTGTCTTTTGCACACTAACCCCATTCTATTGGGGTCGCGCACACATGATGCAAGTACTGGACCCTCAGCGTAACCCTGGCTGCCAATTTAAAAATAAAACACACCCTAACATTTTGTGTTTGAGGTTTAGATGAATAGTGTGTGCTAAGGAATCTTTGTACTAATCAACTGTATTCTGTATTTAACTGTAAGACCCGCCATTTGAATCAGTGGGAAAATATCTGTGCATTTACAGTCCCAACTACTTGGAAGACTAGGCTTCGGCCACCTGAGGAAGCGGGCACCCGGACCTTAGTACCTGGCCTTCCGGGTCATCCGAGGGAAGTGTGGCTTCGGCTGCCGTCCCACTTGACACCCCCCGTGTACCGGTCCTTTAGCTATCACGGGCAATCCGTGCCCGCTTGGAGTGTTTTCACTTTTGGTGCACTCACTTTTTAGTTTGCACACAAGTTTTCGTTTGGGTGCTTACACTTGCCAAGGCTCAATAAAAGTTTGCAAAGCCTCCAGATAACTGTCTCTATTAATAATTATAGGTGCACATGCCAGATAGTGGAGAACTCTATTTTTACTCATCAACTTAGACCCCAAAACCAATGCTTCATACTACATAGGTTAATACCTGTCAAAGTCATCATCCTCCAACTCATCTGCATTTGACCACTCTTCATCGTCTTCCAAGTCTACCATCATTGCTAACATTTGGGGTACTAAAAAAGAAAATTCTTTTATTAGCTTAACACTAACAGTACACAAAAATATTCCATCAGAAAGGCTTGCGCTTTCTGTATCGCCTACGTATAAATAGATGTAACCATTAACAATCTACTTACTTGCTTGGGCAACAATACTAGTATGTTTCCTTAACATGGCAGCAGCTGTCTCTGAAAGAGTGACAATAACCTCAAGCGCTAGCTGTCTTTGCATGTTGCTTAAGCTGGCATCAGCGCAAAGCTGCACACACACAAATAAAAGGAAAGAACACAGCACAGATTAATGCATACAATGCACCCACAAGTAATAAAAAAAAATATATGTTTTAAAAGAATAAATGATTACCTTCAAGCTCAGCTGCAACGTGGCTTCCAGGTGTGGTCTTAAATATTTGGGTACAGTATCTGCTATTTCCACAAGTGACTTCAAAACAGAATCATCATTGTGATAACAGGACTCATTTACAGCCTAAAGAAGAAGAAGTTTATACTCTTTTTTTAGCCTTTACATAAAACCAATTTACAAACATATTTCACATATACATATTTGAAATGAGCAGAAATGAGGATCTGTACATCTTACCTGCAGGATACCTGGTAGTAAGTCAGCAAAGTGCTTCAGTAAAGGAACATTGTGTTCATTTGACAGAACAAAAGCAGCAGCTGCTCTGGCAGACAGGGTCCTGATCTACAAATAAAAATATAAATTTTTGTCAAATATATATAAAATGTGGATACAGAACTTTCATTTGGACATGCTGTTATAATATTGTGACCTGCCACTGCATTGACATGCAAACAGTTTTCAACTATGTTGTATCTTCATAGCGATATGAAGCCAGCTATTGCCATCTGGGACAGACATGACAAGTCATGTCTCACCTGTGGTTGCCCACAGGAATAGAATGGGAGGAAGATCAGAAGTGGTTGACAGCTGCCTGCCGACACACAATTGATGACCTCTTGGGTTGCAGTTATTGTCCCCTTAACACAAGACAGTAAGGTCAGCAAGTCTTTATAGCAGCCTAGTAGTAACAACACACCATAAATTGTACGCCAAAATAGCAGGTTCTTCAAGCCTATAGTTACTATGACCAACAAGTGCAATCAGTATTGTCTGCACTATAGGTGAAAGGGGTGGTGAGGTTAGCGGGAGTGGATGCACCCTCTTTCAAGGATCTTTCTGACACATATAAGGGAGAGGTTTCTAGTTTTCCCACATAGTGAGACGGGGACTATTCTAGATCTTATAGATCAGTGGATCCCAAACGGGGGGGGGGGGGGGGGGAGCTAGGAGGCTGAGGGTGGGAGAAGCAGGAAGTCAACAATGGATGAACTAGCTACAAACAATAAGTAGAATGCATGTAACAGGTCTGTGTATTTGCCTCTATGGGAATGATTCATGTCTTTGCACGAGTGTAGTATGGTGTGTGTCTAAAATACACGTCTCTGCATGATTAGTGTGAAAAACCATGTTGAAGGAGGGGTATTTTAACCTCCCTAGCAGTCAGCCCCTACCTACTTTAAAACCAGCACGGTTTTCTAGTACACAATACTGCAACATAAACATGGCTAGTTTGAAAAGGCTCACTATTTAAAGCTGTATTTTGAATGGGGGAGGGTACTTGCTAATGTTCCCATCTAGAAAAAAGGACCCCCACAGGGAAAGTTTGACATGATTTTTAAATTAGAAAGGGATAAGGTTATGGACGGACATGAGAGGGAATAGGAAGCTCATGACAAGTGGGACAGTCTAGTGCGCCTTATTGGGTAGCTAAGATTACCATTTAAAGATTCAGGAAGCAGAAACAAATAAAAGGGGTATCAAGGATAGAAATGTTGACAGGAGGTTTGCCCATCTCTGGGGAAGAAATTTCACCACTATGGTAGTGGCATTATGAAGAAACCCTGAAGAAACCTTACTAGTTAAAATGGGTCTACACAAATTTCTAGGATATGGTCTGTGATATCTATGAACAGTAAAATAAATATGGTAATGGAAATATAACAGGTATGGGAGCTTATTTTATAATACTTTATAAAGTATGTTAAAATTTTTTGTAAAACAAAATATTGACAAGATTAATTGCAACCACATACAAATCAAAGTCCCAAAAAGGCAAAGGGTTCTTGAACTTGCATATGATCAGCAAGTCATTGACCAACACAACATTTTTTTCAAAGAATAACATTCCAGAAAACAAGAAAAAGACTGTCCTAAGACAGAACAAGGGTCAAAATATCCACCCCTCCACCTCTAACTGGGGGTTGAGGCAACAGTGAAATCAACAAGATTTCAAAATTGATAACTTAGAACTAAAAGATGGTAAGTATAAAATCAAAAGTTTTTTTCTAAAGCTGGCCATACACCTATAGATCTATATGTGCGATTGAACACAGGTAGACTTGATGGTTTAGAAAGTCCCTCATATTACATTGTTATGGTAAAACAAAAAAGGAGATCTAAAGGAAATCTGTTGGTGTTTGGGGACCCTAAGTTATCAATTTTGAAACTCCAATTGAAGATATGCGAGTAACCTGTAACCAGATGGATTTATATTGAATATATAAATGGATGTATTAATGTACACTCACCAACCACTTTATTAGGCACACCTGTCCAACTGCTTGTTGACACAAATTACTTATCAGCCAATCACATGGTGGCAACTCAATGCATTTAGGCATGTTGACATGGTCAAGAGGAACAACTGCAGTTCAAACCGAGCTTCAGAATGGGGAAGAAAGGTGATTTAAGTGACTTTGAACGTGGCATGGTTGTTGGTGACAGACGGGCTGGTCTGAGTATTTCAAAAACTGCTGATCCTCTGGGATTGTCACGCACATCTATCTCTAGGGTTGGCAGAGAAAGGTCCAAAAAAGGGAAAACATCTAGGGAGCGGCACAAATGCCTTGTTGATGCCAGAGGTCAGAGGAGATTGGCCAGAGTGGTTTGAGCTCATAGAAAGGCAACAATAACTCAAATAACCACTTGTTACAACCAAGGTATCTCTGTATGTAGAAGAGCATCTCTGAACGCACAACACATTGAACCTTGAGGCAGATGGGCTACAGCAGCAGAAGACCACACTGGGTGCCCCTCCTGTCAGCTAAGTACAGGAAACCGGCTACAATTCGCACAGGTCCACCAAAATTGGAGGATTGGAAAAACGTTGCTTGGTCTGATGAGTCTTGATTTCTGCTGTGACATTTGGCTGGTAGGGTCAGAACTTGGGTCAACAACATGAAAGCATAGATCCATCCTGCCTTGTATCAATGGTTCAGGCTGGTGGTGTAATAGTGTAGGGAACATTTTTCTTGGCACACTTTGGGCCCCTTAGCAGAAATTTATCACCGTTGCAATGCCACAGCCTACCTGAGTATTGTTGCTTACTATGCCCATCCCTTTATGACCACAGTGTATCCGTCTTTTGATGGCTACCAGTCACCAGATCGCAATCAAATAGAGCACCTTTGGGATGTGGTGGAACAGGAGATTCGCATCATGGATGTGCAGCCGACAAATCTGCAGCAACTGTGTGCTGATCATGTCAATATGGACCAATGTCTTTGAGGAATGTTTCCAGTACCTTGTTGAATCCATGCCACGAAGGATGGAGGCAGTTCTAAAGGCAGAAGGGGGTCCAACCTGGCACTAGCAAGGTATGCCTAATCAAGAGGCCGGTGAGTGTATACACGATACATAACAAAATGTATGAAATTGATTAAATTACAGTGACACCTAAATACAAGGCTCATACCCCAAGGTATGAAAAAAAAGGGTGAAATGCGGCGAAAATACAGCAAGAGCCACAGTATGATTTATGACAGAATGTTCTTGTGATTTTTTTGATGATATGACAAATCGCTTTTGGATTAATAAAGACCTTTTACTAGAATGCAATGTTGATTTCACTGTTGCCTCAAATCCCTGTTAGAGGTGGGTGGATATTTTGACCCTTGCTCCGCCATAGGGCTGTCTTTTTCTATTTATATTAGGGGGTTTGCCAAGACTCATTAAGCAAGGTGTAACCCATAATTTAACTTTAATTCCTGAAAACTTAAAAATCAGAACCTGAAAGATATGCATTTAGCACACATAAGCTTATATCACAAGTGTCATGTCAATATATTTTAACTAAACTTCCCAAAACTGACTTTGTTAAAATGCAAAACACTGACTGGTTTGGTTATCTTTGTCCCCATCAACTGGATTAGGTTATTAAAGACTGCAATCTTAAGGAGAGCCGCTACTCTTGGTATTCGTACTATGTTACGTACTTAGCCAGCTCATACAATGCTCCCTCCTATGCAACTCTGCACAGCTCAAGTTACAACAGCAATCATGCAGCTACTGGGAACTGTGACATTGGCCAGAACTGTAAACCTTCACAGGAATCGCTGCTGCCAAATCCCAGAAACCAGTGCAGCTGTCACATGACCATGATTTTAGGCTTTAAATTTTATAATATTCAGCATTATTGTTAAATTGAAAGTACAACCTAATGTATATAGAAGCATAGATGCAGATACAAACAAAAACATTTCAATTACTTGCATGTTATTACCTCAGCATGCGCCTGGTCTTGCATACACTGTACAAGCATACTCTTAATAACTTCTAAGTAATGCTGCTGTTGGTTTCCAAAAATACCTGGAAAGTTCCTGGGAAAAAAAAGGAAACATTAACAAGAAACCTTTGCATCTGAAATGTTCTTTGATACTGTGCTTCAGTTCCATCTAGATATTTGTGTCTTTAGGATCGACTTCCTGCAAGACGTTCTGGGGACCCAGCTGACTGTTAAACGCCTTGCTGCATCTTGGCAAGACTTTCTGAGTAGAAATCTAATAGTTCTTTACCTCCCTAGCACTCTTGTGAGATCCAGCTTTCTATACCAATGTAGAAACTTTTATGTAGAGAGATCAGCTTTCATGTAGAAGCCTGTTCATTAGATTGTAGCCACCAGAACAGCGCGGATCAGTAAGTTTGCGCTGCCGAGGCTCCAATCTCCACCGGGCAGACCCAGGCCGTTAACACTGGGTTCCTTCAACTTCCAAGTTCTGATATGCTACAGGGTTTCTCCCTTACAACAGTCCTCTGATGGAACCAATACGAAGGCTCTCATTTTGATAGTTTACATAAAAGTGCTTGTTTCCTGGCTGCAGTGGTGTCTTCGGATTCTTTCTAATATTACACACATGGGATAAACATGCAGTGTTCTGACCCTGCTAAACCTGAGCAATCTGGTCAGAAGAGAAGAATAAAAAACTGTTTTTGATGTACTTCGATGTGGCTGCCCTATTGATCTCTTCTGGTAGATTTACAAATGTGCAGTTCTGACATTTTTACCCTAATTGCATTGCTCTTGGGCATTCCAACCATACAGGACCATCTAACAAAGCATTATGAAGAGAAATTATATTTTTGTTTCCAGCTACAAATGCAACACTTTGTTTTACTTTTTAAATATAACTTCATAATTTTTATAAAAGATTTTTGAAAACCGTTATTCTTAATAAAACAGAAAGTGATGATATATTGTTGGCACTGTGGTCCTAGTATTTCTTCCTTATGTAGCAGTAAAAAACAGAACAGGCATCAAGTATCCCCTTGGACTACAAGAAAACATAGAAAGTGTCACTAGTGCTCTTCACTATATTACTTGTTTAACCTCCTGCCCAAGATCTCTCGGGTTGAGTTTCACTGATCATGAAACTCACCCCGAGATAACTGCAGGCACTTACCTGTCCGGCAGTTTTCCCCGGCGTTTCCTTGGATCAACATGAGTGGCAATCATTCCGGGACCGCCCGATCGCATCACCGGTGTTACAAAATAGGCGGGGGGTAGGCAGCGCCATAGACCTCCATGTTAAAGGAGGGGCGTCGCTTTTTCCCAGCAATCATGCTAGCCACCTCCTAAAGAGTGTAAATTGCGGTGGCATTCAAAATGCTCCCTCGGGATCCCCTTTGGCTCTCAGGAGGTGAAACCTAGATTACCTAGACATTGTTAGAGCAATAAAAGTAATGCAAATGAAAAAATACACTACCAGAAGATGTGCAGAGCAGATTCACGCAGTCCAACATCTTGGGAGTTTACAGAATCAAATAAGAACTTCAGTGCTTCAGGCCACTGATTATTGCCATCATCATCTTGAAAATTAACCAAAGACAAATAGGTGTCAAGCAAGAAGCAAAATATTTGTCCAAACTCTGAACATAACACAACAGGCTTTCAGGAATTGACTTTCCAGTTAATTTAAATATGCAACGTTCATGAATATATGCTTATCTGAATTCAAATTGTGGAAAATGATCACCGCTGTAGAGATTAATTCCTTTTGCCTACAAACAGTAAAACAATGAAGTACAGTCCTATTAGGTTCTTAAGCATCAAAACTTTATCATGCTGTGTTGTGCCGCCAACAGCAACAGTATTTAGGTAGTTGTACGGCTTACTGCAGTCTGTGTTCCCTACATCAGAACAGCACAGTTATCACTATTAAAAAGAATAGACAGGAAGCACATAGTATATATGGTTAGTTCTCTATAGCTATATTTGTTACTACTGTTAATGTTCAGATTACTGTATATACTGAGCAAAAATATAAAAACACGTTTGGTTTTGCTCCCATTTTGCAAGATCTGCAACTTTTTCCACATACACAAGAGAACCATTACTCAAATATTGTTCATTAATCTGTGTTAAGGTGCCCATACACATACAGGTTGGCCCAAAATTGATGACCTGTTTGGGCGCTGACAGATCAACATTTGGCAGTACATCTGCAGGTTTGTGGCAGTACATCTACCTGCGTCACAACTGCAGACCACGTGTAACCACACCAGACCCTCCACGATTGTCTGAGCCCAGCCACTTGGGCTGCTGCAGCAACAACCGGTTTGCATAACCAAATAATTTCTGCACAGGAAAGCTCGTCTGCATGCTCGTCATCCTCCTTGGGTTCTGAACCTGACTGCAGTTTGTTGTTGCAACCAACTTGAGTGGACAAACGCTCACATTCAATGGCATCTTGCACATTAAAGAGGTGTTCCATTCATGGAGTAATGCTTGTCACAGTTCAGGGCAGATGGTAGGCAGCATGTGTGGCCTTGTGCGGGTGAGCGGTTTGCTGACGTCATTGTTATGGGAGCGTTATGGTATGGACAGGCATTTGTTAAGGACAACACAGGAGCATTTTATTGATGGCATTTTGAATGCACAGAGATACCGTGACCTGCACAGAGATCCTGAGGCCCATTGTTGAGCCATATATCCACAACCATCACCTCATGTTGCAGCTTGATAATGCACGGCCCCATATTGCAAGAATCTGTATACAATTCCTGGTAGCTGAAAAACAATCGCAGTTCTTGTATGGCCAGCATACGCACCGGACAGTTCACACATTGAGCAGGTTTGGGATGCTCTGGGTCAGAGTATATGACAGCGTGTTCCAGTTCCTGCCAATATTCAGAGACAAAGCTATTCAAGAGGCATGGACCAACATTCCACAGGCCACAATCAACTGTATGTGACGGAGATGTATTGCACTGCATGAGGCAAATGGTGGCCACACCAGATACTGACAGCTTTCCTAACCCCCCCCCCCCCCCCCCCCCCCCCAGTAAGGCAAAACTGAGCACATTTCAGGGCAATCTTATGGCCCCCCATACACCTTCAGATTTCTCTCTCAGATTTCCTTTAGAACTCCTTTTGTTTTACCAAAACCATGTAATATGAGGGACTTTCTAAACAATCAAGTCTACCCGTGTTGAGGACCCTAAACTACGTAGTTGTTGGTAGAGCTAAATGATATCTGACAGATCTAAAAGGTGTCAGCTTAAGGCACATCTGTTTAATATTCATGTTATCCAATCAGCACGTTGATATGCCACACATGTACGGTGGGATGGATAAACTAGGGAAAGGAGAAGTGTTCAATAACACAGATTTGGACAGAATTGTGAACAATATTTGAAGTAGTGGGCATACTTTTGTGTATGAAGAAGTTCTTTGAGTTCAGCTGATGCAAAATGGGAGCAATACCGAAAGTGTTGCATATATATATATATATATTTGCCCAGTGTATTTGTCATGTTTATAGTACATGTAAACACTGTATGTGAAATGTACATTTTAACTGTAATACCTATACACATGCATCTTCATGTGTCATTGCTCTGAATAAAAAAAGAAAGCCAATAGACTATGCAGACCCTTTAAGCGGCCTCTGTATTTTAGAACAGGCTTCCTTTAAGTATTTTTTGATCACATAACTCTTACCAATTAAATTCCTGGCAAGTTCTGCAACAATGTCACATATCTTCTTCCTCATAGTTGATTGAGACTCCAGCTGGATGACAAGCAGTAGTTCACTTTTAATAGCATTCTGGACATCAGAAGGTAAAGATGGATAGACTTCTTCAAAAGAGGATGACAGAAGGCGTCGAAGAAGGACAGAGGCCATCTGCCTAGTCTGAATGGAGAAAAAAAAACAGATTGCAGAAGTTATTTAAACAGCAAAGTTCCATGAATAGGTAATGAATTGTCCCATATGAACTGCAACTATCATGCCCCAGACTGCAGTAATGGTAAATTTGAAAAGCAATGCCTGAAATCCTAGAGGACAAGAACAAAATTTCAGAATTTGTCTCTACTGTAGGAATTTCATTTCTAAATGTGACACTGAAAAGACCCATCTTATATCATGAGTGCCTTCTTGAGTGCAAGCACCACAGTGTTGTAGCTTTCAGGGTTATCTGACTGAATTAAAACATCAAACGCAGAAGTGTCACAGGATGCTGCAATAGGGATTAACCACCCTATTGAGGCAAAATAAGAATGCCACTTAGTGTTCACAATAGATATCTTCCACTGTGAACCATCTTTTGTGGTTGTTACCATACACAAGAGGATGCACACTCTCTAAACTCTCTGGAGAAGTGAGAAATTATGCTTCATAAACCATGATGTTGGCCATTTGCATTCAATTTTACATTACCAGAATTATTACAGGGGTCATAATCCTCCTGGCAGCAACACTCCTTCTGGATTTGGGTTCCAAAAGAGGTACAACATTTTTTCCTACATAACCTAGTAATATTTTTTCATTTTGTGGCCAAGCCAGCCCACTCCAGGCATCCATGACATCTGGGATGTGAGAATTTGGGATGTCAATCAGATAATACAGGCATAGATGTGGCCCACCCATGCATCCAGTGTCACTTATGATGGAATCGGGGCTGCCTATATCTATGCCTGTATTTTCTGACATAGGTGTCCCGGACAATCACCAGGAAGAAGCCATCCGGCCAGTGACAGTGGAAGACACCACAAGATGTCAGGGAACTGGTAAGCTGCCCTTCGCATGACTCAAGATTACATTTTGTTTGCATTTTAGGACTTTATTGAGCCCTGTATGTAGCCATTGCTGTGTCCGCATTCTCATGTCACTGTTACATGCCTCCGTGTGCTACAGGTGGTAAATTCACACACAAGTGATCTTCAGAAAGGAGGATGTGCTCAACAGAAAGGAAGTTTGGGGCAGCACTAGCACAGGGTAATAAATAAATAAAAAAAAACTGCTTATTTGTCTAATATTGGAAAAAAAAACTATATGTATTATGTCAGTGGTGGGCAACTGAGTAGATATGGAGGGCCACAAGTGCGGCCCTCGGTATCAGTAAAGGGCCGCACATAACATTTTCAATCTATACTGACTTGTATAAGCATTTTATAATGAAAAAAATTAAACAGGAAGAGCAAGAAGACATTTTTTTAAAACAATTTGTTTTAAATGATACTTCAAGCATTAGGGAGCACTGTAGTATAGTAATGCACATTTTGTGTCATATATATCATCAAAGGTTATGTGCCTCAGATATTATCAAAGCCATTGATTATATTGATGGGGCACATTCCTTCGATTTGGCAGACAGTTGAGTTCCTATGCTGTATGCATTAACATTTAGGTTTTGGGGGACCGCCAAAGAACTCCCAAAGGGCCGCATGCGGCACACGGGCCCATAGGTTGGGCACCTGGGTATTACGTATTGCTTGTGCATTTGAACGGTTCATTTTGCATGAAGATTAAAGAACCCTTTAAATAAGAAATACTTAAGTGATCTCAAAATGAATATGCCACAATTTTGTGCCCTCTTTTGGTCCCTGCACACAATTAAATATTAGAAAAATTTGCCAAGTTTAAGCATGTTAAAAGCATCTCGCTGGTTTGCCAAGTGTCAACGTATCCTGATGTGTTCTTTAACAATGCACTGAGCACATCCTTTCTTCACTGAAAGTGGTTACTTTTAATGGAACCAGAATGGAGTCCTCGCTCAAGTGCCTAAACACTGCGTCATTGAAGCAAGTGAAGACAAAGCCTTAATTCTGGATGGCAAGCTGAAGAGTTCTTGAGATTCTTAGTATCCCCATTGCCACAAGGATAAAGTGATGGGAATAGAAAATGTTCATACTGTTACTGACACCACAGTACATGGACACAACTGCTCGAATGACAATTGTCCACAGTGGATTTTTATGTACACTATTAAAAACAAATGCTTCAGCTGGAGCCCTATTTTTGATAGGAACTAAAATTCCTTCCTGTGCTAGCCCATAATATCACACTGCTAGTTTGTAGTTAACCTCCCTAGCGGTTAAGTTGAACCCAGTTCATCTGGAATTTGGGTTCTTCTCAAGCACTACTGGAATGGGGATTGGAAAAACCCAATATAACCACAGAGCTGCAGCTTTCTTTCTCTCTACCACACTGCATTTACGGGGTGGGGGACACATCATAGATCTAGGGACGCTAAACTCTGCTGCTTCCTAGGATAACGCCCAATATCCTTCTCAGGTTACACTGAAGTTTGGAAATGTGCAAAGGTGACATAGGATGCTAACTTTAGGCATTTACATGTGCCAACAAGGTTGTGCAATCTGGAAAACAAGATTAGCTGTACAGAACTCCAACCTCTTCAGCAAATAGAACACTAAAATATCATAGATTTTCTTCCAACCCTTTAGGGCTTTTGCTTGGGTTCAACTAGAATATGGTTTTCATGCCCTCAATGATGCAGACACTACTCACCTCTTCAGCGGCACCAGCATTTCTTATTGCTTGTAGAAGGAACGTGATCTTAGATGGCCCAGGGATGCTGTTGTAGGCTTCCTGCAACATAAAAATTCATTTAAAATCAAGAAACATTTTAGCAGGGAGATACGTTTCTGTAAGAAGAAGATTTCTGGTTTGGTTCTATTTGTGATTATGCATAGTAAATTAAGTGTGTATAGTCACAAACAACCAAACCAGACATAATTCCTGCCAGCCATTTTGATATGATGTGATCATATATGGTTACACTGTTAGAGCGAGTACAGACAATATGAACAAAAGCTAGATAGCAAAGTAAGGATGGCAATGCTAGGCCTTTGTTCTCAACTACCACAAAAAGAAAGTGCTGAACTGTGCTGTGCAATGATGTCACTGATAAAACAGGCAGCCAATCAGAATCTCGTATCCCAGACACTGGAATGCAGATCCATTCAACCAAGGATTCCCCTCCAATCCTCACAATGTACCCCGCTGAGGAAGGATTAGGTCACTTTAGATATAACAAAGAACTTTGTTTAGAAAAAAGTTTTAGCTGAGGATAGTAAAATTTGAAGTACCTTCTGCAGCACATTTATGACTAAATACTCTGATGAGCAATGAGATGGAAAGAAGTTTATAATATCAATGGAACATTATCATTACAATAAACTAGATAAAGCACTTCTATTCACAATGTGAAACTTTTTAATTTACCAGAATTGTCGCAAACAATAATACCACTCTATAACTGGGAACATTTTTGGGACAGAAAGCTTCCTGCTTTACATGTCAAATCCTCACTATTAAAGATCTTTTCTCCCTCTATACCTCCTCCCTTGGCAAACTCATCTCCTCCTTTGGTCTGCA
>CM070033.1:63409778-63421939 GCA_036250615.1 Ptychadena robeensis | reverse complement strand
CACAGTTTGTTAAAATATGCAAAATGTTTAATAAAAATTATTTAAAAAAAAAAAAAAAAAGGAACATTGACTTAAAATATGGTCTGGTGTATTTGATTCCCAAAGTTATACAACAAATTTGAAAACCAATGACTAAAGCTGGGCATACACGTACCAATTCCTGCATGATCCGATCCCCGATCCGATGCCGTGCACGCTCCTGCATCCCTTAAGGATAGGGTCATGCAGGAATTGGAGGCTGCAACTGACGAGGATTGGGCTGAAATCAGCCGTCCTGTCAGATCGCACAGAGATCCGTCAGGATGGTAAATTTTAGCCCGATCCCATTAGTTCAGCTGGGGACGTCTGCCCCCAGCCGAAGTAATGAGCTGCAGATGCAGAGTGCTGGGCGATTCTCGGCTCTAGCAGGCGGGTGTGATGGCGTCATCACGCTGCCTGCTACTGCATAGAATCGCATAAGGAATAGACGGTATATCGTACCGTCAATTCCCAGCTTTAATCTTGAGTGAAATAGAGGGGCTGTTTAACAACTTCAACCCATTACAAACTATTCCTTGTTTTACAACAGATTACCAGAAACCAGTACAAATTGTTAGGTGATCGTTTGGAGCATCTTTACTGTAATGAGCAATAAGTAGCCAAACAATGTGATGTCACTAGAATGTGAACTGAGGACTACACCCGCGTGGGACCCTTCACAAAAGTCACAGGCTTTTTTCTTTTTAAGACATTTGTGAAAATGAGGTGAGAAAGAGTTTTTTCTTTATTAACCCACAATGACTATTTCGAATTTACACTGCTGGTAGACTTCCCTTGTTAAAAACGGCTGTGTATTACCGTTTAAAATTGGATCTATACTGAAAAAAAACTTCAAAAAGGCGCATGATACAGGCAGACTTGTACAGCTAGTATTCATAACATAATAAATCTACATATCAAGTCAATCAAACCAGGTAGAGTTTCATGCATGAGGTAGTCGACGCGTTTCGTAACCCAAATGTTGCTTCATCAGGACAAGCATAAGCATGAACAGTATAGTCAGTCACTGCAAGAGAATAATAAAATAAATATATCAGCTATTTCTTTTAGCATTGTTTGAACCACTATATCTGTCTCTATGCCCTTGATGGATTTGGGTGAGGAGATATCTTGGGGGGCCAATCCTAAAGTTGCCATTGTAGTGGCAATCAAATGTCTGTAGATGGCACTAGATAATTGTTTTCAGTGCTGAAACAGATTAACCAAGACTCAGGAATAGAAAGTCATAAGGCTGCCATACACAGCACGGATTCGTGCCGGATTCCGGCGCGATGGATTCCGGGCGCGTGCACGCGGATCCATCGTGCCGGAATCCTCTGCAGCCCACCTTGCCCGTCCGACCGCATCCGATGGATCGGGGGCACAGAATCGGATCCGAGGAAGAACCAACCTGTTGGTCTTTTCGGGTCCGATTCTGCTCTGATCAGGGGGCGTTGCGGTCAGGGAGCCGATCCATCGGACACGGATCCGGCCGTGCAAGGTGGGCTGCCACGATCGGATTCCCTAATTGGCTGATCGTTCACACCTGTGGATGCCGGCGGAATCGCCGGAATCCATCGGTGCTGAATCGATCAGCCAGGGAATCCGTGCAGTGTATGGCTAGCTATAAAGCCAGTAATGTCTACCTACCCAAATCTCTTCATACCCAAAAAAAGAGCTTTCTCTGCTGCAATGTTTGCAACATCATTGGAGGAGAGGAGCAACAGTTGACAATCTGGAATAAAAATTTTTAGCTAAAGTTTTAATTTTTTAAACAGATTTTCTGTATAATGGGGGGTTTGACTGCAAAGAAATTGTTTGAGGCCCTTGTTAAATGCATATGATGAATTTTACTGAAGATACATTGTCTCTTAAAGTCTACTATATGATCTGTGAAAACATGTTTTTTGGAATTCCGGAAAACATTAATGACTGTAAATGGCAGTAGCAGAAAACCCATCTGTCTTTTTTTCCCCAGTTGAATTAACAAGTCCCTTCAATTTTAAAGCCTTGCTTGATCACAATATCCTTTTCAAAATATTCACAACCACCCACATTCTAAATCAGTTGTATTATTTCTGTACATTTGAGCTATATAATTAACTTTAGAACAATTGGCAAGTGTTTGAACGCTTCATGCTTCAAAAGATCATGTGACAGAGAACTTTTGGTATGCAATCAAAATGTTTTAGTTATGTGATCACCACAAAAAGCACCTGGACTTGAATAGTCTCTAGTACACTTAAGCCTGGCATACACACTCCGATTAGCTGCCGATCTTTCCGCTGGTCGGCGGGAAAATTGGCCGCCAATCTGTGTGTGCCCACATGGGGCGACAGATCCCTGTCGCCCCACAGCTCGGCCAGCCAGAGAACGGACATGTCCGATGTTCTCTGGCCGATGCCGGCCGATGCCATTAACTTCAATGAAGACCGGCGTCTTCATTGAAGCTAATGGCCGGCACACAAAGGGTGCCCGGCCGATTATAGCCGCCCCAGAATGCACCAGAATGCAACGTGATGACGTCATCACGTTTGCATTCCAGAGCTCATCGGAGCTCGTCTGTCTGCACCCGTCTGTGGGTGTATGGCAGGCTTTACCTGATATTAATAATTTACCACTGATGCAATCAAGATTAAACAGTATTTTGTTCAGTGGTCTGCTTAGGGAGGCAGCAGTAAAAGTCTGACTTGACTATAAAACACAATAATCACAATACCAGGAGCACAGTCATAAAGATTTCAGAGCTGATCTTATCCACTGCATAGATTTTATCGAAATAAATATAGAAAAAAAGGGGATCAGTGCTAAAGTTCTAAAGATTGCCCAAAAATTCCATCAACAGATATTTTACAATATACTTTTGATATTGGATCTTTATAAAAAGATGTTCACATATATATAAATATATACAGAGGTGCACATTTTTTAGTAACCTCAGATGAGTACCAGGAAATGGTGTTTGGTACTCACCCCATATGTAGTGTAATCACTGTCTCCCTCAGTGTCCTCTGCTTCCTGCATGATCTTGATGAGGTTTTGTTGGAGATGGACCTCCCTGTTCCTGATTGAGCCTCCGATTAGCTGTCTCCATCCACAGGTCACCAACTGGCTTTGGGTCAAATGTAACTCTCACAGTACAACACCGCTTGAACCCCCAGATGTCATACCTAAGTAGTGCAACCTCGAGATTTTCTGGGTTAGTAACTAATGCTCACCATACACTCTGAGATAAAAATTAGGATCCATTAAAACAGACCAATGTATCCCGACGGCGGTATTGGTTTGGATCGTAAATTTCGACAAAAACGATACCACATTGAAAATCCAATTTACGATCGTAATTTTTATACGAGGATGTCATCGAGATAAATCGAAATTAATCGCCGTTTATATCGGCCATTGTGATGTATTTTTTTTTTAAAGGGGAAGTAATGTAGGGGGGTATTGTACAAAGCTTATTGGATACAGTTAAATAGGCGTAGGCAATGCATTGTATGTATATATATATAGAGAGAGAGTATATATATATATATATATATATATACACACATATACATCTCAATATATATATACATATACATCTCTCTCTCGTATATATACAGTGCTGCCTGAAAGTATGTGAACCCTCCAGACATGGTCACTGTTTGTGCACAAAACATTTAAAGAACCCTATTAGACATATCTATCCATTTGTGGTAAAGGCCACCTGCCAAATAGTAGACACCACACAAAACAAGTATTTGATATTTTTAGTAACAAAGGAGGTTTATGTCCCAAAAACTGAAATCTAAATGTGCATAAGTATGTGAACCTGTTTAGTAGCTGTGGCTCCTCCCTTTGCAGCCATTACTCCAACTAACGTCTCATGTAACATAACAGTCTCTCACATCTGCTTATGGGGATTTTGCCCCTCCTCGTGCACAACTCAGCCAGTTGAGAGACGTGGAGGGAAATCTGGCATGTACGGCAACTTTTCAGGTCTCTTCACAACATGTTCAAGTGTGGGTTAAGGTCCGGACTTTGACTGGGCAATCCAGAGTGCGAATCCTCTTTCGCTGAAGCCATTTCCTTTGTACTCTTGCTGGATGCTTTGGGCATTGTCTTGTTGCAAGCCACTTGTCCCAGCTGCAACTCCCTGACTGGTGGCAGGAGATTCTGGTCGGATGCTGGTTGAACCCGAAGAAGTGTATGATTCCTTGGACAATTGGATGTCGTCCAGGGCCCGCAGCAGAAGAGCGCCCAGACTTTCACGTTCCACCGCCATACTTCACGGTTGGGAGGAGGTCTTGTTTTCATGCCGTGGTGATTTTTCTCCAAACATGTCGGTTTTGATTGTGGACCAAAATTCTAGTTTAGCTCGTCCGGTCCAGAGAATGGACTTCAGAGGCTCTGGTTTGTCCAGTGCTCTTGGCAAGTTGTGTGAAACAGGTGGGTGTTTTGGCTTTTGAGAGCAGAGGCTTCCTCGAGCAACCTCCCATGGAATGTCATGGCGTTTCAATTTTCGTCTGATTGTAGACGCATGCACATTTGCCCAGATGCTGCAGAGAGGCCTGCAACTCGTGAGGTGAGTGTGGGTTGGCCTTACCTGGTGTAGTATTTTTCTGGGTGCTTCTGGGTGATTTTTGAGTGGGCGTACTTCTAGGCAAAGTTGCTGCATGTGAGGCCCGCCATTTGTAAATTATCTGCGACAGTGGATGGATGGAGCTGGATGCTTTTGGAGATGGTCTTATAGCCTTCCCAGACGGATGGGTGTCACTACCTCTTCTTCATGGCCTCGGAATCTCTTTGGCTTGGCTTGTTGATTTGTATGGGACCACAGTGGTTCAGTTGGTTCCTCTTCTTTTAATTGTGCAGGCCAAAATTCCAAGGATGTCTCATTTCATTGGTCTGCTGTAAGTGATTGATTAAGCACCAAATGTGGTTCACCTGGCGTCTTTCACCTGCTCAACCTTAACCAATGCAGCTGGGGGTTTCACTACTTGGCCCATCATCTAAGTCCATGTTAGTAGTTTTTGGGCTACGTAACAAAACCTACTAAACAAGTACAGTGCAATTGATGAACATAATATTGATCATTTCATGATATAAATAAACACTGAGTGGATGATAGAATGAGACAATCATGGGTAAACAACAGAAACTATCTACACCAACTTTGAGGGGCAGGAGTTCACATACTTTCAAGCAGCACTGTAGGATTATTATATATAAAGAGTATATAGATATCTATATATATATAATATAGATATCTCATATATAATATAGCAATAGTAGTATGCGTGGGACCGGTTAGCCATCATATATATGAGACACCACAGAGGACAGCGCAAGAGAGGAGGACAACAGACACAGCGCAAGATGGAGAGATGAAAGAGAGAAAAAGAGGCGCGAGAGAGAGACAGCGCGGGATAGAGGGAGAGAGAGAGAGAGAGGAAGGAGAGAGGGAAACATAGAGACGCGGCGAGAGAGAGAGACAGCGCGAGAGAGAGAGAGGAGAGACAGCGCAAGGAGGAGAGAGAGAGATGAGGATAGAGCGAGAGAGAGATAGAGAGACACCAGAGGCAGCGTCAAGAGAGAGGAAGATAGAGAGACACAAGACACAGCGCAAGAGGCGGACAAGACAGAGGAGAATGAAAAGATGATGAGGATGAGGATAAAAAGCGCGCGGCGAGAGAGAGAGAGCGAGAGCGAGAGACAGCGCGCGCGCGCGCGCGCGCGGCGCGCGCTGAATATATATATATATATACATTGCTCTTATATATATTATAGATATATGCAATAAGTAGGTGTGTTGTACCTAGTATATAACACATCATATACATCTCAATATATATATATATAATATATATATATACACATACACATCTCGACTATATTATAGAGAGATAGACATCGATCGGATCCCTCATTTTTTTAGAGATTCTAGCTACTCATAGATAGCACTATAAATTTTTGTTGTTGTTTTTTCCCCTTTTTTAGGTGCCTTCTATATTTCTAGAAACCAGGGTTCTACATATGAGCGCTGCACCCTAGGAGGGCACAGAAGCGGGGGTGGATGCTGTCAGGGTTTGACTACCTGTTCGGGATGTTCTGGGCCACTGCCTGCTGAGATTATGTCACAGGGGGAGGGGTTTTTTTAAATTGATGTATGTGCGGCCCTTTAGATGGATTGGCCGTTAGGGCCACAATGTGGCCTACTATCAACTCAGTTTGCCCACCACTCGATCTATATCACCATATAATATCTATCTACATATAATATAAATCTATATATATTATAATTATATACTGTATATATTATATAATATATATTATACTAATATATATATAGATATTATATACCATTACATAGACCAGAAAGATATAGAGTTATCAACGTATAAATACTCGTAAAGAAAGTTATTACGATCTATTATAATAAATAAACAATAAAACTTCTTTCTTGGTGTTGTTCATTGTTTTGTATAATATACACACATATAAATACTGAAAGATTGCTACGACATGCTGTTTAGCCAACATGTCAGTGTCAGCAACATGCCGGTGCTGCCGGAAGTTTTAATATGCTAATGTTCCGCAACGGCAGTAATTGGTTGCTAAACACTATGAAAACACTATGAGGTTTCCCGATGTTGCCAGACCAATTAAAATTTTTGAACATTACGATCGGAAAAAAACGGAAATTACGATCGTAATATATCGGTTGTACCATGTGGACATGCGCGGATTTCAGGACGATAAAATGCATTTATTGGTCGGTTTTAATGGATCCTAATTTTTATCTCAGAGTGTATGGCCTGCTTAACCCCTGAGACTACTAGCGGTTCAAATGTCAAACTTTCATAGTCATATTCCAACTGTCAACATTCCAACATTTCTC
The DNA here is from genome assembly GCA_036250615.1 of Ptychadena robeensis. Lineage (NCBI taxonomy): Eukaryota > Metazoa > Chordata > Amphibia > Anura > Ptychadenidae > Ptychadena > Ptychadena robeensis. Next base: position 63,415,038 of record CM070033.1, on the reverse strand, counting down.
TTGTCAGATTTTACCCATACATATGCCTACTGTGACATTCAACCCACAGATCTCCAACAGGCTTAGAAGACCACTCTTTTATTTTGCCAATCTAAAACATGTAACTTTTACAGTAGTGTATACATGATAAAGCCAGACTCCTCGGGTGCAGTCCTCAGGTGCAGCTACGGCCACCCAGACACAGAGTTGCCTCCAAGTTGTTAGTACGCATATGAGTATACAATGGATTTGCAATTATGAATTTGAAATATGGCAGATTCTTTTTTTTTTTTAATACATGTTATAGAAATGGTTGAAGACAGAAGACATGGAACAGGATCAAGGCCTAGTAAGATTAATTTATAACAGTCATACTTTTTTAAAAGAATACATTTGTATCATGAGTCTTTTTAAAATTTTTATTTTAAAATTATACAGTGGTAGTCTGCTGATTTATGCATGCCCTTTCCTCCCTCTCCCACTACACACCTCATTAGTGATACCTTCCCAATACCTTCTGCTCTCTTGAGTGGCATATAATGGGAGGTGCTGGGACATCTTTCACTTCAATTTGGGTATCCTGATACATTGTGTCAAACCCCTTGATGACTACTGCCCACCTTATTCAATCTAAAAGATTTCCAATCCTTAAGTTACAAATAAAGGATGCGAGTAAAGCAACAATGACACATTTATGTGAATGAACATAGTAGAAAGATATTAATTATTTATATTGTATTTCAGATAATGTTTTTCCTGAAGAAGCCAGATTAAGCAGGTGAAACACGTTGGCTTACAAAACATATAGCTTTGATCAATTTGCTGCTGTTCATTTTAAATTACATCATACTAGTGATGACCACATGCTATGTCAGATATAATGAATTGTCTTAGCACTTATTGAAGAATTAAATGCCTTGTTGCTGCTGCTAACTTCAACTTACATGGGCGATGCTCATGTGTGTGGTTAAATACATATGCATTGTCAGAAGTCTTAATGCTCATATGGGTATTTTTTTAATATTAACTTTTGTTGCAAGTGTTCCATACTTATTTTTTTTATTCTATTTACCTACACATTGGTATGTTCTGTAATTCTGTAAATTGATCAAGGCTGTGCCTAAAAGCCCATAGTATTTGTACGCGTAAGGGGTTATGCCCATCTGGCCATGTTAGGGTTTCATTTAATAGAAATAATGTAAGGCATTGTGAAGAAATAAAAAAGATGCATATAACACTGCTACTATGAATATAAAATCTAATACTAATATCTAATTTAATGATACTGATGATTCTGATTCTGATGATTCTGATTCTGAAATATAATTTAGTGTGAATGTAAAGAAATGGAGGTATGAGCCAGTGCATGCATATATGTTATAGAAACTACTGATGAATAGATCTTTTTACTATTTAATGTATGTGATCTTTTTGACTATGTAATGTAATGCGGCAGACAGAGATGTAACTATACGGCTTATGGTCCTCATACACCTTCAGATTTCTCTGTCAGATTTCCTTTAGATCTCCTTTTGTTTTACCAAAACCATGTAATATGAGGGACTTTCTAAACCATCAAGTCTACCTGTGTTCAATCACAGAGGGCCCTATACTACATAGTTGTTGGTAGATCTAAAGGATATCTGACAGAGATATCTAAAGGTGTGTGGCCAGCTTTACTGAGATATCTGAAGGATGTTTTTTGATAGATGTTATAAAGCCACCCTCTATGAGGAAGCCCAAGGGGCGAAACATGTAGGAGGACTGTGGATATTACTACTGCTTTACATGGATCATACAGCATCCCCTTAGCTTTACACAAATCAACAAAAATCTTTTATACTTTTACTGTTATGTTTTGTGTAACAATGGTGCTGATTATGTTTGAATAAACACCTTTTAGAAAAAAACAGAAACGCCACATTGTATTTGACGCATGTATGCCAGTAAACCCTGTAAGGGAATGATATCAAAGGTTTCCTTTGATGAGTAATGAAGGTTATTTCTACAGTGTAAAGGGTGGCATACTCAATTAAAACTTACCACACCCTTAGTAAATCCTATAAAATCTAATACCTCTTATCCAGTTGTAGATATTAGCTACAATAATATTCTTTTTTGAAATGATCATTTGCTGCAGCTGTACAAGTGCTTTGAACTCTCCAACATTTTCTATACATCTAGGGATATACAATACAGAATGCATCAATAAAAGAGTTTCACATGTACATTTTCACAGCGTGGAATTTTAGGAACAAAGCCTGACAACTAAATCACAGATATACAGTTTCCGTTGCTATGCAACACCCTTCTTATACCTGAGAGAGAGTTTTCAACCCTTCATTTTGCTCACGTAAAAAAGTCAAGGGTGTCCTGATGTAATACATAAAAAGACGTACTTAATCTTACAAAAACCATATTTGTCACCCACACTCAAAAGAACTATTATACTGTTTTCCTATATGGTAAATGTAAGTAACAACGTAACATTGTAAGTAATGCATTACATGTGTTCATGAGGTATAATGTATAAAAATAATAATCCCATGAAAGCACACTTTCTATCTTTGAAGACAGAATTACCGTAAATGGTAACAGAATACACATCTGAGGAAATAAATTGCATGTTATGTTCTTTTTTGTTCGTGCTTTAGACTACCAGTGTGAGGTATGACAATGACCACTCATAATGCTGTAATAAAAGCATAGCAGGTTATTTTATTAGAATCACAGTTAGTCCTTATTTAGACTAATCCCTGGACTGTGTCATGCAAGTTAATTATATATGACAGCTGGAACATTGGACATGTATGACTAAGAAATGAAGCAAATTATTTCTGGATTCATTGCTGTGTACTGTATTGCTCATGTACAATAAAGTTTTGATATCTTGAAAACCCTGCCAAAAGTGTGTTGATCTTGGCTCTAGGAGCTGGATAATGAAACGTTTTGGTACTAGCACTGGCTGTTATTTGTTCCATACAAAGTGATTTTTCTTTTTGTTGAAAACTTTGAATCAGCTATAAGGTTTCATCAGTCGGCCACCCTCTCTGGCTTACATAGCGGAATGGTTTCAAGAATATAGATTGATTTCTATACATAGATTCATGCCCATCAAACATCTCCCTTTTTATATTACACAAAGTCCTGTGGAAGTAGCACTATGGAGCCCATAAACCCACTTTGGCTATTTATTAATTTGCATTTGTACAACAATAATATATTCGACTATTGGCTAACTAACTACTGAGGTCAACATGATCATGGGGGCTGATCAATAAAAACAATTTTCCAGCTGGATAGGTTGGATAAACTTCACAAGGTCAGCAAGGAACTAATAGCACATTCATAGTTAGAGATAGGGCAAGTTTTAGGATAGACAGTCATAAAATCAAACAATCTATACATTTATTCAGCACATCAAACTAGTAACATTTCTACATGTATACCATATGACTCATATATGACACATTTTCATAGTTAGCATGTTCACACATATATGTGGACCATGCTCAACGTGTTTCACGACAGAAAGTCATTTCATTAGGAGAATGCATGGCTGTAAATCTGTTGATTAGATTTTTCCATTCATTTGCATTTAAAAAATTATCATATTAGCTCGATTCCTCTTTTTGGATCCAAATCGAACCTAACATTGATCCAGCAGTGATCATGTTTCAATCGATTTTAATACAATGGTAATATGGAAATCAATCTGTTCTAAATCGATAATTTTATGTGGTGGTAAAAGCAATCCAAATACAGTGTATACATTCCCTATAGGCACAATCGATATTTGATCCAAATATCAAACATCCTGATCGAATCTATCATTGATTGTGCAAAAATCTATATGTGTATTCCTACCTTTAGACTTATTTAGACATCAAACTCTTTCAAAAACTTTAAAATTAAACATGTATAGGCTACCACAGCAAAAATGGTAGCACATCCAAAGGCAACTAAAAAATACTTTGCACAGAACAGACTGTAAAAGGTATCAGTATGTCATTTTTTTATACAATACCATAAAAACCACATATATAATGTGTCTCTTTACTTTACTAATAAATTCAAACCAACATCGCTGTTTATGACAGTGTATAGCCAGGGGTGCACATAAGTGGTAGTCTGGTATTCAAAAGGAGCCACAAACTAGCTATGCGTACCTAAACTATTGCTACAAAGCTCATATGCGTACTAACAACTTGGAGGCATTCGGTGTCTGGGCGACCGCAGCTTAATGTTAGATGTATACAATTTATGTCACTTGGATAACTGGGGTGTAACATTGGGAATGTAAATTAATCCAAAAAAAGATTGGACTCCTAGGGTGTTGTAGATCTGGGGGATGAAAGTCAGAGTAGGCACCCAGATTTTATAAGGGTAAAATCTGACAAGAGAAAAGCACTGTGTAACAGTTGGAATATGACTATAAAAGGATGAGATTTGGACTGCAGTTATACTGAGATCTGAGGGTTCAAACGGTGTTTTGAGACTTACATTTGACTCAAAGCCAGCTGGTGACCTGTGGATGGAGATAGCTAATCAGAGGCTCAATCAGGAACAGGGAGGTCCATCTGCAGCAAAATCTACCATGCAGGAAGCTGATGCAGAGGACAGTGAGGAAGACCACCCTACTTATGGGGTGAGTACCAAACACCATCTCCTGGTACTTATCTAAGGAGCTCACTAAAAAAGTTATGTGCACTTCTGTGTATAGCAGTGGGGATCAGAAATGCTAGAACCCTTATAATGGCCAAGGGAGAAACCACCACTATTCATGCTGATAATACAAACCTTTTTAATCATCTACTACACATATTGTAGTTGTCATATGTGACATGATTGCCTAATTAGATTTTGACAGTTACCAGTCATCCATAGTGAACCTTGTGTATATTACATTCACCGTTTATTTCTATGTGTAGTAAATAAACCCTGAGCAAATCCTGATTAATTTACTTTTTTCATCATAGCATATTTAGATATAACTGTGCTTTCCACATTTTCTTTCTGGTTGAGTACATTGTTTATATTTCAACATCCATAACACATTGTAGAATGAGAAAAACCTTGATATCTAACTGGGGTGGCTAATAGTGATGGCGCGAACCCGAATTTTCGCGTTCGCAAACGCGAACTAGTGCAAAAGTTCGCGAACCCGCCATTGACTTCAATGGGAGGCGAATTTTAAAAACAAAGGGACCCTCTTTGGCCTCAATAGTCTTGGGAAAGTTGTTTCAAGGGGTCTAACACCTGGTCAATGACATGACAGAGG
>CM070033.1:63390349-63402724 GCA_036250615.1 Ptychadena robeensis | reverse complement strand
TGTGATATAGGCTGGAGAAGAGAGAGGAGGGAGGCTGTGTCAGATCTGTGTGATATAGGCCTGAGAAGAGAGAGGAGGTTGTGTCAGATCTATGTGATATAGGCTGGAGGAGGCAGAGGACGAGAAATGTGTGTATTATCGGCTAGAGGAATGAGAGGAGGGGGATGTGTCAAATCTGTGTGATATCAACTGGAGGAGGGAAAGGACTGGGGGAAGTGTCAGTCTGGAGGCCAGAGGAGGAGGAGATATACTGCCTGTATATATAGAAAACTAGAATAAAAACTTTCCTAATTTATGTACCCTTTATAATTATGTACAAGCTCAAAAATGGGCTGAAAAAGCTCCCCTCGGCTTATACTCGAGTCAGGATCCACTCACCTGTCCCAGTTTGCTGAATTGCAGGTACTCGGGTCGGCTTATACTTGAGTATATACGGTAACTCTATCTTACCATCCATCTTCCGTGTTGGCTTGCTCATTGCAGCTGAACAGCATCTCTTAATGTATGTGTGGTGTTCCAGATTTCTTGGTACACTGTGATGAAGACTGTTGTCTGCTGCAATTTATCTCCAAAGCTTTTACAGCACAATTTTCTTCTTTGAACGGGATGATGAATATGTTGTGAAGTCATGCTCGTTAGTGCTTACTATATGCTTTTCATCAGGTGCTTCATCATAACGTCTCTGGTAATTGATTTTGGTATAATGTGCAACAAAAGCAAAAATTATAGCATAGCTTTTTTCATCATTAACGCTAGAAAATATCGCACTGCTATATGATATCTGCTAACATTCCCTCTCTGTATTGGATCACTGCTCTGTATAAAAATCAGGAAAGTGTGGCCTTACCACATACTCAAGAGAATATTACTGTGCACAGTACAGTCACCAGCTTTCACACTGCAATTCCTATGCAGGAAAACAATAAATGTAAGCAAGTACCTCAATGGTAATAAAGATTTAGGCTACATTAGGGATAGGCTCAACCTGCATGTTTCAAAATGTGTGGACATAAGAAAATATAGGGAAGCATTAGGGCAGTGGATCTCAAACTTTCCCTGCAGGGCCCCCTTTTCTAGATAAGGATATTATCAAACTGCACGGTATTAGATTAATGACCATTTCACTTTAGACGTGTTTGTGTTGCAGTGTCTTGTACTATTACTAGTGTGAATTGGCCCTCAAACTTTTTTTTGAAATACAACTTTCTTGGTTTTCACAGCACTTATACAGAAACGTTCATCATTCACATAGAGACACACACATTACATGCACTCGATTTACTGTCTGCAACTAGTTGGCTTCTTGTTTGTCCCTCCATCAGCCCCATAGCTGCATCCCCCCAAATACCTCCGTGGCCCCCTGGGAACTATTGCATTAGGATAACTTTTAATACCTCTGGGAATTCTGATATGTAGTCAATATTCTATTACTACATCCAGGTGAGTCTGTCATTAGTGATGGGACTTCTTATATAGGATAGGAGTGAATTTGACATGGAATTAGATCTAGTGACATTAATAACACATTTTCAAGTTAGCAAGCATATGCCCGGCATAGACATCTCAAGGCCGGGCCAATTTCTCGCACGGCCGGTCGTGCCAGGAATTGGCTGCGCACCCTTTGTGTGCCAGCATTTACTTTGGATGGGGACATGTCCGTAATTGATTTTCCATCCGATTTATGGCCGAATGAATTGGCTGCGCACCCTTTGTGTGCCAGCATTTACTTTGGATGGGGACATGTCCGTAATTGTTCGTAATTGATTTTCCATCCGATTTATGGCCGAATGCAAGCTTTAAAATCGTCCTCAAATCGAACCGTCTATGACCAGCTTAAGTCTTTCTTTTCCCTAGATGCAGTCCATGTATTATTTTATTTCGCAAACAGTAGAGCAGCAATGTAAGGAAGGTCAGACACCTGCATCCCCATGCCCGAAAAAGGATCTGGGCATTGTACTAGCTCCTCAATCATCAAGAGCTATATTGTAGGATGGGTAATGTGTTCACCATACCGAATGTTCAAGACATTTTTGGGGTTCTATCAGTAGACCAGCAATGTTACGTGAAACACATTCAAATAGTAGTCTGTGGATTTGGCTAAAGGAAAATATTATATCATACAGGACACACAATGGGGATGAAAGGCCAGTGCTATGCCCATAAAAGAAGACAGGTTGGTGACTAGTAATTACTGCAAAGATAATTTGAGCCTATCTTACAACATGTCCCAATGCCTACAAAGCATGAATCAGAATTGAACAGGTTAACTCCACTATACAACAGAGTTTATAGGATGTGAAGGGTTTCTACATATTACATTTTCAATATGTGATTACATACATTTACCTTTGCACCACCATTCACATCTTGGCATTGACAGCATGTGGCAGCTTTCCATTGCAGCAAGCTGCATTGTTCATCTGTTAATGTAACTTCTTTATTGATTTGAACTCATTCCAACTTAATACATAAATGTATAATAGGCATCATGTGTTTCTTCATAAGATTTGTTTATCATTTTATGTATAATTGTTTGCTTTGTTTAATATTCAAATGAATAAATTGGTATAGGTTGCATACTCATACACATCAGTTAGATCCTCAATACTTGACAATGTATACATCTCTTCTGGTGCATGCTGTGTCCTTGTGGGCATCTGGGCTTATTTATCTTTTCCTCATGTGATAAGGGAAATCAGTCATATCTTGGGTAACCCAGACATTTTCCTTGACCACTTGCCATTGGTCTGACTTCACTTCGGCAGTACTTCGTCTGGATCCCTGGCTACACCTATCCATGCATGCTCAGCTTTCCTTTAGATGTGCATGCTCCTTTTGGAAGAATAATGTTTGCCAAGTTAATGTGCAGCAAAGCCTAAACGTGCAGATCAACCAAAGAAGGTTTAACACCAAGACTCCACTACATTTTTCTGAAAACACTGCAAAATGTAGTGGCCGCGCCTTTTGCACCCATTGAATGCAAAAATAAATACAGGAAATGGACTGCAAAATGCAGACATTATACAGAAGGCTGAATGGTCAGCCCCACACATCACCAAACCTTGCCCTCTGTGCAAAAGGTTTGGACTCCCCCTGATTGGATGTATCCTATTTTCCTCACCCTTCTAAATTGTATCTAGTATACAACTGTCATTACCTTCATTCATTGCCATCTCTCTACCCTATTGTATCTAGTGTACCCAACTGTCCTAATCATCATCTATTGTCATGTCCATTCTATATTGTATCTAGTGTACTCATTGCTTCTATCAATTACCATCTTCATTTATATTGTATCTACTTGCTTTTTCCCCTTCTTTATTGTATTTGTAATACTCAACTGTCATTGCTTATATTTACTGCCGTTTCCATATTGTGTTTAGTGTACACAACTGTTATTTCCTTCATCCATTCTCATCTCCAACTGTCCTCATCTCCATTGATTGCTATCTCCCTTCTATTTTGTAGCTAGTGTACCCAACTATCCTCTCCTTCATCCATTGCCACCTTTATTATATGTCTGAGGGCAGCCTTATCAGTGATATGGCAGTAAATAGCCACTGCTTTACAATAATAATGTACGGAGCGGACCCTGGCATGGCTAGGGGAGCGCAGCCTGACCGGGGTGGCTGGCCCCTCCCATTTACACCACGTGGGGTGGGAAGCTGGTCTAATGAGGAGAGGCGGGGGCGGAGCCGCACGAGCCTTTATTAGGCCATAACCAGAAGGAGGAGTCCTCTTTGGATCAGCGCCGGTCACCCACCCTCCCTCCCCTTGTTGGTCAGACATAGAGTGGGGTTTTCAGTGTAGGACAGGATGTATTTTGTTGTATGTTGTACACAAAGTCACAGCATGGCGGGAGCTCGGCAGTGCCGCGGGGTGAAAAATTGTATGAAGAAGGTCTGGGGATGTGCCAGGTGAATTTAGGGCAATCACAGACATCGGTTTAAGAGAAGGGGGGTGTTGAGGCCCCACCTGATTTAAGTTATAAGTGATAAAATACGTACCCACCGTGCTAGTTTTTAAAAGGGCTGGTGGCTGGTACAGGTGGCTTGGTCAACTAATTTTTTGGTGGCACTGCTTGGGCTCTCCTTAACGGTGATTTATGATTAACTTCATATTAAAGGCTGTGGCCGTAATTTATGTTATTTCAATATTCATTAAACCATTCAAAAGAAATCGTTGTTTTGTTTTTATTAGGTACATGGTGTGTTGGGAGGGGGGTTCTCAGCACTACCTCGGTCATGCTAATTATGAGTTAAGGAACAGATCTCCTCCATGGAATAGTACATTTGCTTTTGATGTTAATGGTTTACAGAATGTCAGACTGAATGGTCAGCCCCACATACCGTATTATCACCTCACCAAACCTGGGCCTCTCTGCAAAAAGATATCCCTGCAATAAGGTAATGGCCAAAAACTTACAGAATGATACTGTATCTTATGTCATGCTGTTATGCAAGGTAATCAATATATATTTTAAATATAAAGTACATGTGGTATATGTTTATATGTCTTTTGCTGGGAGATATTTTTGGTAGAAGCGTTTTGGTGTAATATGGGTGACCTATACAGTCTTAAGCCCCCCATACACCTTTAGATCACTCCATACAATTTTCTTTAGATCTACCAACAACTATGTAGTGCCGGGTCCTCCCTGATAGAATACATAGTGATTGGAAGGTGTAGAAAGGTCCTCATATTACATGGTTTTGGTAAAACAAAAGTGGATTGTACAGAAATTGTATGGTAAGATTGTAAGGTGTATGGGGGGCTTTAACCAGATAGTTTTAATAATGTGTTCGATCATATAATGTATACTTATGAAGCACTTGCCATTTTAAAAGCAATCCCCTTTTAACATGACTAAAGGTAGTCATAAATGCTATGATCTATGCCTGATTCTCAAGCGGCCGATTGCAGCGTGATGATGTCATCACCAGCTGCTCAGAGGATCGGAGCACACCCTTTGTGTGCCGGACATTACTTTGGATGGGGACACTGTGCGATCCGACTTGTGGTACAATCCTGGTCGAACTGCGACCGGCCGCAGTTCGTAGCGTGTATGGCTACCTTTACCTAATCATGCTCCATAAAATTTGCTTATTCGAGTGCAAGCACCTAGTGGGACCTACTGTGGCTACGAAGACCCAGTGCAATTTTAAAATAACTCTGGGGCAAAGGAACATAATAATAATGCTAAGTGCTAACAAAAATTCAAAATGTTCCGGTAATGTTCTTTACCGTTGTAGGTCGGGGTGAATACTATGGTGCCTTTGCTAAATAAATATAATGTGTCTATTTCATTTCCATTGAAGGTGCTTGGTTTTAACAGAAAGCACTGCATACAATTAAATTAACAAAAGAACCAAAATCTGAACTTCTTTCAAAGTGTCTTGAAGTGTTCATCTGTGTCGGTTATCTAAAAGAAAACAAACTCTTATGTTTGCGAAAATTATACAAATGTAACAACATGTTACCATGGCTTTTCAAAATGTATTTTACAGCTTTCTGGATTTGGCAATCAAAACAAAGGAATGTGGATTATTTAAATGGAAACAAGCAAAACCAAGTTAAATATAGTTTATTGCCAGCTGTCAACAACGTACTGTATAAACCAGTAACAGCTGCTCCTCAAGTTATTTTATGAACATTGACATCACCGTCATTTCTTCACTTACACAATTTCCAAATCAAACAGACTACTTACAATCCCTTAACTTGGTCCTAACACCCTGATCCCTGTTCAAGCTTATACATGAGGGTGGTCAAATGATCTGACCTTCTGTTACTTAGAGCCCCGTGGTCATATTAGTTATAACCTATTAGCACAGTTGCTAACTGAATGCATGCCAATGACAGTAATCACCAGACTGTATCTTATGGGTATAACTTACCCATCATTTATGCAGCCAATTTGAATGAATTATTATTCGGCACTGATCGTGTCCTTGGACCAAGTCATGCTGCTTTTCTGGACCAGGATCAACCTAAGTGCCAAAAATATGGCACCACTTAGGATTTCATTACTCAATCATTCCAAGCAGAACATAAAGTACAACTAAACCCTCCAACAGTAACATTTCCATTAGGTGAAAGTAGTAGCATTAAAGAAAGCATACTTACTTTCAACTGACTTTTCTTTTCAGTGATCTAGCTATACATGGTGCTGCTCATATACCTATATATATGTAAATAATTTAACCCTACCTCCAGGATCCACCATCAAGTAGTGGGAGGAGTTTAAGGATCACCAGCACTTGTGGCGCAAGCACACTTTCCTGTGGTCATTGATCATAGGAATGTGCATTTAGGGTGACAGCACTACTAATGTAAGCAGGGCATGGGAAAGTAAAGCTAGGCACACACAGGAAGATTCCTGTGCAATCGACCCCGATCAATAACCGTGTGGTGATGTCACCACGCTGTGATTGTTCGGGGATCAATAAAACAGAAATCAATGGGCACATTGATTCCCGTTAAATGGGGACCCGTTCTCCCCAGCTTGTTAACCGTGTGAATCAGAACAAGCTGGGGAGAAGCAGCCTCACTCACAGAGCTTGCGAGTGCTGGCTCCGCCCCCTTCACACTGACAGCGAACAGCTGTGCAGGAGCAGCAGCTCCTCCAATACTTTGCACTAAGACTCATGTCTCCATGCAAAGTAATGGAGATTGAACGGGGCTCTATTGATCCCGCTCGAAGGAAGACACACACAGGTAGCTTTGTAAACAGATTAGAGGAGAATCCATCACCATGAGCACGCAGGTTGATTGATTGTACTTAAATTTTTTTACAGATCTACCCATGTGTGCCTAGCTTAAGCTTCACCTTTTGACTTGATATGCCTGCATACATTTTAAAAGACTGTTTATTTTATAAAGAGACTGCTGGCCGAAAGACATATAAAGCCATGTAAGATTACCCATACAAGGATATTGCTTCTTTTTTGTTTAATTAGGGTTTAGATACACTTTAAAATAGTTTTGACTTTCATGCCCATCCTGCACTCCATATAATGAACTATGGATTACAAATAATGCACTTGAACAAATATTGGTTTAAGTAAACATCTAATGTTTACCTGTAAACTATCTTCAAGAAAAGTGGAGATCATACAGACCGCAAATCAGGGTTTTCAAATGACTTCAATGTTGAAAGGGAGAGTCCATCACATGTGCAAAATACAAGATATGACTGTAAACTGACATCTTTACATGAAACAAAAAGTACATAGCCTGACAACAGTGTACATTTTGTTTACTTTTACCATACTGTTCAAAAACTAAATGTAAAAGATGGAATAAATTATTACTGGAGATCTGAAAAGATTGAGCAGACCCAGCAGAGAGCAAAATAAACTGTATGCATTAAAAGAAAAACAAAAAAAATGGTTCAGATATGAACAAACCCAATGTTTGTTCTATGTATAAGAAGTAGCACATTCTAGTCAGTCACATAAAAAAGCACTTTTTTTTATTATTCTGGGATAATTCAGTGTATATATTTAACGCTGTGGAGCAAATACAAAGAACCTCAGCTCAAATACAAGAACTGGAAACCAGCATACATAGTTACTGTACATTCACACTGCTTCTCACTCCCACAAAAGAAATAGACGTTATTTCTATCAAATATTCAGACCATGGGTGTTGTTTTTTCTTGACACCTTAAGGAGACCAGGTTTTGGAATACCAAATTGAAAATCCTTTCGAATTTTGGTTTTTGGACGCATGTGTGTGCAGCTGCCCATGCAAATAAATATACTCAGTTCAATTTAAACTAAATGCCAGGAAATCAGCACTTTGTCACAGCAACATTCACTTCACAATAGCCTATCAGCATTAGTAAAAATAAAAATAGTCAGATTGAACTTTTGAATGGAATTATTATGCTGAAGTAAAATAAGCCAATGACCATATTTAACAGTTTATTGAGGTCCAGTGTTTTAGGAAGCATGCAGAAATCGATAGCTTGCTCCCTCGCTTAGACGAAACATGGCTTCATTTTCCAAAACAAGACTGCGTGCATTTCCATGTCTTCATACATATCCCGCTGCCTCCCCAAGTGTGGCTGTAGATGTCTTGTTAGGTGGTCTTGTTAGCTGTCCAGCTATCTGCCCAACGCTGGTCAGTTCAGGAAGAAAAGAATACTTTGAAAACACTGGTGAAATCTCAGTCCATCGTTCGTGAGGTTGTGGTTTCTGAATCATTTTATTGAATGCAAGACACTTCTTTTCGTCTGTACTGATGTGTTGCAGCAAAAAGATAATGGCTGTGCCAGCCGCAAAGATAATGCCACAAGTAACATTTTAATGTAGCAAATTGTAACTCTTAAAATATTCTTTTTTTTTTTTATTGTTTGACAAACTATACTCAACTTCTTCACAACTTCTGTGAGGGTTTCACTCAATGCTTCTCTTTGGGAAAATCACAGGAAAAAAAACATTTTAAACCATTGGTGCTAAAATATAGTCATGTCTACCTAAATTACATAAAAGCGCTATTGTATATTGCACGCAGAACAGCAAGGGTCATCTTTATCCGGTTGGGCTGCATAGTTCATTTGCCGGACAATCTCTGCAAAAAGCTCATCCACCATGGTTTTACTCTTTGCCGATGTTTCCATAAATGGACATCCCCAGTCTTCTGCCAAAGCACGCCCCTCGTTAGATGACACCTCGCGCTCACTTTCCAGGTCAACTTTGTTGCCCACCAAGATTACTGGCACCTTTTCATATCTACAAGAAAAAAGGAAATACACATAAGCAAATTATATACATTGCTGTTCCTCTGTACTTTATATTTCCTAACTCTCATAGAAGTCCTAGACAATGGTAAAAAGGGACCTTTCAGCCTAGCAGGTATTTACACCGAAGCAAAAAGGAGAACAAAGGTCAGTCTTAGTGGAACTTAGCAGGCTTCATCCATACAGGCAAAAATACAAAAACCAATGGCTGAACTTCAAGACTATCTTTTGCACTTTTGTGAGGGCAAGGAAATACACAGCAGCTTTATTACAAGTTTAAGAAGTGACTCCTTGGTTTATTTTTTTTCATACAATCGGCTTCTAATTTGAGACAATCCATTGCGGCTGAATGAAAGTATGAGATACCTATAAACTGAAATATGAGCCTGAGATAAAAAAAAAAAAAAGGAGTTTATTTGGTTGAGTAGCTGAATTGAGCCCACTAATGTATGACTAAAGGAAGACATTTTTGCAATTCCAAATCGATTGCCACTGAAACATCGATCAATTCCTAAATGATTAAATCCTTTACTTAGGCTATGTTTTACCCGGTGTTAATCGCATGCCTTGATGGTCCTGCATGAACCTCTCGGCCGATGGACTTGATGATTGGAAACAGGTGGGGCGTAAAGTCCCTTAAAACCGTGGAAACATAGCCTTAGGTCTGTGCGCATGCTACATAGTACATCACCTTGAAAAACAGTCACATAATTGAATGACCAACTGTGCTGCTTCCAGCAGTTATACAAATATTATCCTGTATGTATGTTGCCAATGTTAATTATTAGTGTTTTGCTGCCATCTATTATTGTAGCACACCTATGTTTCTGTCATCTCTTTTATATGATGTAATTTCCTACTCCCTTATTGTGAGTTTCCTGCTACCACCGAGCAGACTTTTTGGTTTAGGAAGGAATGCACTTTTTGACCTGCAGTACTTGTCTATTCATTACTGGAAGTTACTCCATCCGTTGTGTACCGGTGGATGATACAGCTTTTAATAAAACGATACATGGATGGAAAGTATCTGGTGAGTTCAGCTGATAAAGATTGTCTACGGTGATTGTCTCTGCTATACAGGCCAGTCAGAGATCTCAGAAAAGGAAATCGCTATACAGTATCTCATAACTTCCATATAAAACGTTCATTTTTGGTCGATTGACTCCTTAAAACAGGAAACTATTCCTAAACGTTCGATTTTTGCAGTTGAACAAAAAAAAAAAACAACATATGTATGGCTACCTTTAGGCTTAGGTCAGACTTTTTGCTTGCTGTGACTTTGAGCTTTGCTCCCTAGCAATGGGAGGCCCATCTTTAAAAAACAAATGTAAAAAATACAACCGAGGCAGGTAGTAAAACAAGGGGAAGTGAAGAGGCATGGAAAGTTGTCCAGTGCCCTGTAGTTTGACTGTTCATAACCAGATATCCACTCCACTCTACTAGACCTGTCAAACCAGTAAAAGTTATAAAATGTAAATTCTATCAAAATTCCATCTTTAAAATACTAAGCCTCTAATCAACTGCGGCCTGTGCTACCTATAGTACAATGTATCAATCAGTCCAAGGAATTTCCATATTCCCAACATGTTTTATCACATGATCCCTTACAGTGCCTCTTCTCACAATTATATACAATACCAGCTTGAAGTTATACCCAGTACAAGAATTATGGACATATCTTCTTTGAGTTTTAAAACGATTATCTCCTACATTGTAGATTAATAAAATAAAAAAAAAGGAGTATGAGGTAAAACATAAAAATAATGCAATAAACAAAGTAACATAAACAATGTGTACACTTGAAACCATTTAATATTGACATTTACCGCAGAAAGAAGATTTGGTTTGCAGAGTTTATCTATATTGTAACCAAGATTGTACCTTGTAAAGTATACAGGTCGGTCTACGTAGGTAGAGTAGGGAACCTCTGAGTTTTACAATGAAAGCCTTGTGATTGTGTGTTCTCAGAATACAGAGGTAGGGCTTGTTTCCATTATACTTTGGGACCCCCTCCGCTAAGCTTATTGCTTGGAAGGGATCCCAAAGTATCCTGCTCGGCTGATGCTGTGTTTACACATCTGCCGATGCAGAGGCTGAACGTACTCCCCTACATTGAGCCTTGTATTGGCAGAGTGGCTCGGCGTAGTGAAGACACAGTATCTGCCGAGCAGGTATCAGGATCCCCACCAAGCAATGCGCTTAACGGAGGGGGTCCCGACGTATAATGGAAACATAGCCTTACTGAAATGTTGAGGGCTTTATACACAGAGCATTTAGCTATTCCAGGGTGGAAAAAAAGTCTTTTAGCTACAATTTCAAATGTGCTTTAAATGTGTGGCATACGGACTATAATAATATTTTAGCGAACTGGAAAATGAGTCATAGGAAGATCAAACAGAAATGCTAAATTAGTGGGTGGAAGGAGTTCTCTTCCTTATTGTTTAAATGTTTGAAGCTGTGCTGAACAAAGGAAAACAAAGTTATAATTAGCAGATACGATTGTGTTTATGTGCGGAACACTGTGCCCAGAATCGCCAGCTTTTCATCCACTGGATGTTTTTAATACAAATAGAAGCAAAGCCATGCATTCTATTATTACATAGTAACGAATGAGCTTGAAAATCTGTCGATGAATCAGCTATACGTCTATGGCATCATGCCTGCACCCACTTATCTGTTGAAGTGTATCTATACCTTATTTTAAGGATAACTGGAATTTGAAACTATGTCATGTTTTGCGGCTGTTGGAGAATGTTTTATGCGAAGGTGGGAGTAACAGTTTCTATAAATAAAGCAGGGAACACACATATAGATATGGGCCAGATGGATGGCCGCTTCAAACACTGTGCTCGCTCAAGGCCATCTGTCTGGCCCATATCTAATGCGGCCATCCCTGTTTTCAGAAAACAGGGGTATGGGACATGATCGACGGTAGATGTCCATTGCTTTGCATGTAGACCACAGCTAACTGCTCAAATATCAAGCCGTGTGTTCCCCTGCTTTAGTCTCTGGGCTCTCAGCACTGCCTCTACTCCCAAGTGAAGACCGGTATACAGCATGTTAGAGCCTTGCACTCTGCTTGAACATGTTGTATATTCACTCTATAAGATGCACAAAGAGTTTTCCTCAAACACTTTAGAAGACACAGCTTTTTCCCCAAAGAACAAAATACAGTATTTTTTTTAATTTGGAGGATTTCATTATTCTTTACAGTGGGAGACATAGTTTGCAGATCCAGATAATTAAATCCTGATGTTGAACCTGGCCATATGCATATAGAATTAAGAGTCCCTGTTGTGAAGTAGAATCCACATCCCTACAAGCCTGTTATGTTGTGAAATTGTAAAACTTTACTGCAATGTTCCATGTATATATGATGTCAGCCAAATATATTGGCAAGCAACAGATTTTACTATTAACTTCAACATCTGATTTCATTTTGACTTCTCTAATATTCCTAGCCGAACCTGTTTCTTTTAATTCTCTACAACCCAGGCAACAGTGATGTAATGGGTCTTTGAAGAGGGATCATGAAAAGAAAAAAAAGTTGATGATCCTGCTAACAGTGTTTGGTAAACAGTAGGTTGCTCAGCCAAGATTGCACTTCATTTGGTAAGGTATGTACAACG
>CM070033.1:63366834-63384256 GCA_036250615.1 Ptychadena robeensis | reverse complement strand
GATTCGTTTTTTAATTCTGTAACAGAATTAAAAAACGAATCTGTATTTCATGATGGAAAAACCTTTGGATGGTAGAAAAAAAAATCATTGATTTTTATCCACCCTGACAGCTTCTGACCCAAATCTGACCTTAAAAGGGGCTTCATATATATAGTTTAGTTTTAATTTTAGGGATACCCTCACAAGCATCCCAACCATTCCCCTAACATATCAAACACCTTTTGAACAAAAGGTACCAGTACACTGGTCAATCAGAGCTGCCCTTCATATCAGGCCCACTTACATGGATGGAGGCAAATAAATGGCACTGACATATCCCTTTCTCTCTATGTGTACCTAACAGACCTATCTATCCTATAAATGCATTGGGACTAAAGAAGAAATATGTCTCACCTATGTCACTGCTGAGCAATGAGCATCTTCTAGCAACAGCATTTGGTCAAAGAAGGTGCAGACATTGCAAAGTAACACTAAATGCTACATTCATCTAGGTCTATGACAAATGAGAGCATAAAGGACCAGTCAACTTAAAGAAATGAAGTTGCCAAAGGGGTCCGGAGATACAGTGGCCAAAGGGGTCTGGAGACCAAGGAAGAAAAGGGGCTTAGGAGGGTAGGGGACCAGTCAACCTGAAGCAACACAGGGAACAAAAGGGTCTGGAAAACGAGGAGGGTAAGGGGCCAGTCAATCTGATTGGATACATTGGCCAAAAGGGTTTGGAGACCAATGAATAAAATGGGCTTAGGAGGGCCAGGGATACAGTGGCTAAAGGGGTCTGATGACCTAGGTGGGAAATGGGCTTTGGAGGGTAGGAGAGCAGTCAACTGAAGGGATACAGTTGAGTCCATTGGACAAAGAGGTCAGGAGGCAGAGAAGTGTAGGGGATCAGTCAACCTGAAGGGATGCAACGGCCAATGAATTCTGACCCCAAATAAGTAAACCTCACCATCAGAGCTCTTAATATGACACCGGCAGTCGTTATCAAAGCAACCAAACACTGAATGAGAAATAAGTCTGAGAGATGCCATATGTGAAGTATAAACTGTATTTCTATTCGTTTATGCTGGACATCAAACTTCATCACAGCCTCACAGGCTGCGGTCACATAAAACACAGCCAGTCTTATTAGGCACAATTCAAAAAAAGTTTAAAAGCTACAAAATGATGCGGCCTTGTGTGCCAAAAACGTCTGACAGAACTGTTTTAAAGAGTTCACTTCTAGCAGCAAAGCCTCTGAGCTCCCTGCTCCCCAAAGATGGAGGGGGACCTGAGACATCAGTACAAGACAGTACCTGTGGGCCCAGTTATAAAACTACAGAAGACATCATAAAGATGAGGAGGACTCTAACCCACCCAGATAATGACACCAATAAAAGCACCAACAAAGACTATCTGTGAATTAAAACAAAGCTTCCCAAGAGTCAGAACATCAAAGCAAGAGAGGAAGCCCCGAACTATGAGAAGTACAGAGGACACAATGGCTGTGCTGACTGCTCACAGGATGAGGGGTCTCCATACACCCCAGGCCCTGTACATGGAGCAGCACACTGACACCCAGAGAGGCCCCATTCCCCAGCCATCACATGAGGAATGCCATCCACCTTTGGCTGACAACGCCCTGCCACCATGATCTGGAGCCCCCAGCACCCCGGATCCCCCACCCCTCCCCCTCTCTCGCCTTTTGACGCGGATGATCTGGTCCCTCATAGGCTTGATGTCCTGGAAGCTCTGCTGGTTGACCATGCTGTAGACCAGGATGAAGCCCTGGCCGTTCTTGATGTACAGATCCCGCATAGAAGCGAACTGCTCGGTGCCGGCCGTGTCCAGGATCTCCAGCACGGAGGGGGACGAGTCCACCTCGATCTCCTTGCGGTAGAAGTCTTCGATGGTCGGGTCGTACTTCTCGATGAAGGTGCCCGTCACGAACTGGACGGTCAGAGCCGACTTGCCGACCCCGCCGCTCCCCAAGACCACCACCTTGTACTCGCGCATCGTCCCCCTCCGCTCCCCGGCGGCATGCAGCAAGGCTCTTCACAGTGCAGCACTCCTCCTCCGCCTCCTCCTTCGTCGTCGCCGCCGCCCCTCTGCAGCGGCGTCCCGAGGCATGGGAGAGAGGCCGGGCTGCGCGGCCCGGTATCCGGCGGAGAGCTACCCACCACGGAGCGCTGCCTGGCCGCCCCCGGCGTATCGTGCCGGCCTCACACTGCCCCCCTTCCTTCTCGCTGTTCTGCCAGGCCTGGGCCCCTGGCACGTCACATCACACCTGTCCTAACCATTGGCTCTCACGTCTATCGCCATAGTAACTGTGTGTCCTCCCGAACTCAGGGAGGAGACGGCGAATGACAGGACCAACCACCGCCTCCTCCACTCTCTCTCCGGGATGATGGGAGAAGAGGCCTGAGCGGCATCCAGGGAGCGGACCAATCACTGCGCTCCTTCACGCGCCAATCGCGAGAAACTCCGCCTTTAAACGTCACGGCGCCGCCCATTTGTGCATTTTGGGGAGCTGCAGTGATGATAGGGTGGTGTGGCTGTACCCGGGGTAATGGGCGCTCTATACATGATGAGCGGCTCAGTGCAGGGTGAAGCCTTCTACCACTTTGCTCCAATGGGGACTGTACTTCTCAGTCACATGGCAACAATAAAATCCGCATTCTTAGTGCAATTACAATTTACATAATAATAACATGTATGATGAGGTATTCCGGGAATGTACAGTGTGATCCCTGTCTATTCATTTCATGAGGCAACATCCATCTTACAATGCAGACAACACAGGCAACATCCATCTTACAATGCTGCTGTATAAGCGTGGCTACGTCTCCACAGATGCAGAGGAGGGATTGTAGCCACACTAAGGGGTGGTACACACAGGTTCCCATTGGATTCCTGATGGAATGGCAAATGCAAACAAGGGGCCTCATACTGCGCTGCGCTGCATTTTGCGGCATGGTTTGGTTTTGATGTTTATATGTGAGTTTACACAAGTAACTGCAGCCACTCTTTAATCCCCTCCCCCCCCCCGCCCCCCACAGTGGGACAGTGGGCCCAGCAGCTACTGATGACATGCGTGTCTTCCTTGTGTGTAGGGTTGATGGACAGTTGGGTCGTGTGCAGATTTAAGACAAGGCTCCACTGGGAACCGCTCCTGAACTGTACCTGAATTGCTCCCATTGTGCAGGACCGCCATCAGAAATTTTAGGTCCCCATACTAGGTAATTTTTCGGGGCCCGCTACCACTAGCTCCCCCCTTACCCACTGGCCTGAGGACTTCAGAGGATGCCTGCCAAGGGGTGCACATAACTTTTTTTAGTTAGCTCCTCAGATGAATACCAGGAGATGGTGTTTGGTACTGAGCCCATATATAGGGTGGTCTTCCTCACTGTCCTCTTCGTCAGCCTCCTGCATGGAAGATTCTGCTGCAGATGGACCTCCCTGTTACTGATTGAGCCTTCGATTAGCTGTCTCCACCCACAGGTCACCAGCTGGCTTTGGGTCAAATGTAACTCTCACAGTACAACACTGTTGGAACCCCCAGATCTCATACCTCAGTAGTCAAACACTGCTTTTCTCTTGTCAGATTTTATTCTTAGGCCCTAGCTCCACGTCCGCTATGGATCCGCTGGGTTTTGTCAAGCCTCCACCAGCCCTATAAAGTTTGCCCAACCCTGGACTAGAATAAGGATGATAGTAAGCCCATCTCTTGTTTTAGTGAGTGGCTGAGGATAGCCATAAATCAGGATGATCATTAATTTCTGCAAAACTGATTTCAATATATATGTTATAATAGGTCAGTAACACTGTCACTTGCACCTCTTACTCCCTTGCTTGGCACACAGCAGATAGAGCAAAGATCAGTCTGTTTGGAGTTAATCTCTATCTCTATGTAGATTTCATATTCCTAACTGCTACTCATTGCAGAATGTGAACCACTATGAATTGTGTTGTCACATATTGCAGAATGATGCCCATTGTATGCTCTTTTGTATTACCAGCATTGGACCGCTGCCCTTTGTATATGTGTCTCTGCAGAATATTATAAGACTTGGCAAGGAAACAAAAGTGTTATGAGTAAGAGGTCATTTACTAGTAGGGGGTTACTTTGCTATAAAGGCTTTGTGTGTGTGAGGTCCAGTTATTAAAATTATGTAACAGAGTGTAGTTCAGTGCCGCTGGCATTCCCAATGTCCACACAAGCTTCAGAACTATAATATAAAGTCAATAGCGATGCCCATGGAAGTGAGTGTGGGTGAAAGGAATGCATTTGATTTCACTTGTAATAGAAATAAAAAAATGTTAAATTTTAAATGTGTGAGATTTAGGCAAGGCAACCTGCTGCTCAGATACTTACTATTATAGTTATGGTATCTCTAGATTCTGGGTGTATCAGTACAATACTGATATGCTCTCAAATGACTTTTCTGGCTGTATTAATGTTGTAATCTAGTTTATCTACTAATTCCTATGTATGTTTCTAATTCTATACTCAGCAATAGGCTGAGTAGTAGTTGTGATAAGAGTAGTGTGTGTTTTTAACTACTGTTATGGGGGAGCGTTATCAGACATAGGAGCTGTAAGTTAAACCCCCCATACACCTTTAGATCTCTCCATACAATTTCCTTCTACCAACAACTATGTAGTGCCGGGTCCTCCCTGATAGAATACATAGTGACTGGAAGGTTTAGAAAGATACTTATATTACATGGTTTTGGTAGAACAAAAGTAGATTGTACAGAAATTGTATGGTAAGATTGTAAGGTGTATGTGGGGCTTTAGCCTGCCCTTAGTGAGAAGATGGTGCAGGTGGAGTAGACCCAACGATTTGCCAAATGCCAAACGTCCACCGGAGGAGCTCCTCCTCTGATCATATGAAGCTGCTGGCTCCAGTTGTATTGTGTTTAGTGCTATCATGGTGGATGAAGGAGTGAGAGAGCAAAACAGCTCTCCATACACAGGTTGATACCTACTTGAGCATTTAAAGATCGATTGCGAAACAATGCGCACCACTTTGCGCAATTGATCCCATTCGATACCAGGGGACCCTGGTTTCCACATTTAAAGTAAAGGCCATCCAACAGGGATCTATATTTTTTCAAGCGAGAGCAATCGATCCCACTTGCAGAAATGTCGATCCAACAGGGAAAGGGTGGCCAGGTTAGATTCCTTCATGACCAATCCAGATGGATTATCACCTATTCCTATTGGGAATGAAACGAAAAATCGTCCCATATATGGCCTTGTTAAGACCTTTGATCTGGAATTGGCTTATTCTCGCTGCTGAGGGCTGTTATGTGTGCCTGAGGACAATTGTGGCGCTGATTGGAGATGGAAACCTCCACATATCTAGTGTGGCCCTGCCAGAGGACTTAGACGATAGCAAGTATATTCTGCCTAGTTTCTGGGTCTGGACTTCTACTGCTGTACTGTGGAGGCATAGAAGGACTTCCCACTCTTCATATTGACCTGTTCAGTTGTGAATCTTCCTGCTTGCTTCACTATCACTGGTGGTTTGCTCTTGCCCCAGCAGGGTACATGTATACAGTATTTTATACCTGGCCAATCAGCAGGCTTGGGGGGTCTGATGAGCCTTCAGTAAATATCTTCAACTTCTGGGGCTGCCGCCCTGTGAGGACGGGCTTAGGACCACATCATAATCCCATGCCTTGGGCCTTACCCTGTAGATTGTAAAATCTTTCTCTCCATAAGTTGGTTGGTGGGTCCAGACAATGGGTACTGCTTTGTGTATAGCCATAAGCTAAAGTTCAAGCCCTACATACTATGCTGGTCCTAAGACCCCCCTTTTGGCTTGTCTGGAAGAAAAGATTAAATACTGCATGACTATTTTGCTGAAACATGCTGTATGTTCTTTTTATATGTGAATGGTTATGCATCTGACTCGTCTAACTGAATTTTTTTGTTTCATAATTCTCTCTCCAAAACTTCGTCTGTGCGTCTTATGGTCTGGTGCATCTTTTAGTGTGAAAATGTGGTAATTAATATTAACTCTCAACCTTCATTTATTTAGAATCTACTAATTTCTATGTGTATACTCCATATAACTATGTAAAGTGAAGGGGCATCTGTATTACTGAAGGGGCCGTATTTTTACTGTTGGTAGATCATTTCAAGTTGGTAGTCATCTCAAGAGGAGTTTTCAAGCTAAAAAGTGTGGGCACCACTGATATGGCAATACTGTATGTGTATGCCTTGCGTGTTACAACACATGGATGTTAACAGGATGTTAAATATTTAACTCAGCTGAAGTTCAGATATCCGATAGTAGCCGATAGTGGAGTGGGCACAGCTTGGTTAATCCATAAGAATTGCAGATACAATTTAAAATGATACCACCTAAGGATTGTTAAAGCACATGGGAGCAGAAAACAAACAAACAACAGCAGAACATTCTTTTTTGGGGTAAAAATAATGAACAATACAATGAAAACAATAAATATTGGTAAGAGAACCAGCTGATTTTACAACAACTGATGCTGAATATACTTTGCTGCCACTAGAGGGAGAGCTAGGACAATGGTGGTCCAAGGACAGACTAGGTTCTCCATACAAGGTTGTAAATGGAATCTCTTAAAAAAGTTCAACACATGGATGATTGGGCACTAATGGAAGATTTAATTTACTGCCACCTCATAGTTCTGTGACAGTGACACTAAATGTACTTGAGTCACAAACCTATTGTGATGCACACAACTTTGGAAATGATTCCATCAGAGTACATTCATACATGTTTACATTAGGCTTTTGGTTGGCTCCTGCCATCCTCATATACCTCTTTACAAACCAGAGATGTCACCTATCATATAAAGTGGGCAATATGGAGCTAAAGGAGGGAAAGGACTATAAGGTGAACTGCACATCTACAATACCAGTGCAAGTATATCATTCCTAATGCTTCTAGGGTATATGAAAAATAGGTTGTATTGTATGAAATGCACTTAAATGTATATTTGAATGTTGTATATAGTTGCCATATCATTTTGTACAGCAGCTGCCAGGGATGAGGTCATGGTCCCTCTTCCCACTGTTTTGACAAACTTCTCTGCCTGAATATTGGCTTAATCCCTCCTCTAGGCAGAGATTATATAGTTTACTGGTTTACTGTTTTCCCGGGGTCTTTTGCCTGGGCTTCCACCCACTCCAGAGCTTGCAGCTCAAGGCTCCCAATTTTAAGAAGCTCTCCTTCTCCAGCAGCCTTCCTGAAGAGTGTTCCCAGCCAGGGTCTGGGTGAGGATACCCCCACCACAGTGTGTAACTGCCTTTCAGCCACAGCCACAACCCTGAGCAGCTGGTTAGGATTGTTTGGATTGTAGCCCCTTACTGTTTATACTTTTCTTATAAACCGTTATTCCCCCTAACCAGCTGTGTGGACATTCTGTTATTCTTTGGCTATGTTCCCATTTAGGCCATCAGCCGCAGGGCGGACACAATTTTTATCAGCATGCCAATTTGCCTATTCACACCTTTGTTCTATCCAGTCATCCACCACTAAAGTCATGGTCGAGTTGCCTAGTCATTTGATGACGTCATCACACAGATGCAGTGGAGGAACACAAGTGTCCAACAATGAACTACTTTTATAAGTTCTCTGTAACATTAACATTCAACCTGACAATAAAACAAAAAAAGAAAGCTAATACCTTGAATTTTGTGGTAAATTTATGTGCATGTCCAACCACTGTTCTTTAGACTTTATGCTCCAATTTCTTCCCTTTTGATAGATTATTTCATTGTTTCTACTACAATCGTTTATTTTTAGGTAAATAGAACGGAGGAATCAGATGGAGCATTTCACAGCCATTTCTAGCATTTAGGGGGTCTACAAGAAAAGTTGTTGAGGGAAGAGAGGTGCTACCAGAATGTGCACATGGGTGCAAATGGACCTCCCTGTTCTTGATTTAGCCTCTGATCCACAGGTCAACAGCTGGCTTTGGGTCAAATGTAACTTTCACAGCACAAAAGTATTTGAACCCCCCAGATCCTATAACTCAGTAGTCCAACCCTGACATTTTCTGTGTTATTAAAAAACCACTGCAGTCCAAATGTCAACCTTTCATAGACATATTCCATCTGTCAAACAGTGCTTTTCTCTTGTCAGATTTTACCCTTACATATGCCTACTCTGACTTTCAATCCCCAGATCTCCAACAGCCTTAGACGTCCAATAATTTTTTGGGGATTAGTAATTTACATTGCCAATTTGATACCCCTTTCTGCATTAGTTATTAATATTTTCCTGTGGTTATTCAAGTGACATAAATTGTTTAACAATAAAAACTGAAAGAATTTTGGCAGTAGGTTATACATGATAAAGTAGAGTTGTACAGCTATTTAATGTGTTCAAACTTGAATCTCAATCCAATCTGCAACATCAACTTCAGCCACTGAACACTTGCAGTCAAAGCACAACATCAGCTTCTTTCTCACACATAGGGAAGGAGGGGGAGGGGGGTGCTGCATGCATCTCTCCCCTCTATGGCTAGAACGCAGATGCACTTAGTAAGAATTATAAAGGTACGCATAGTTCGTTTGTGGTCTATTTTGGGTACCAGCGTACCACTTATGTGCAGCCCTATATATATACAATTTACCATTTTTATTGTTGGTAGATCATTTTGACTTGGTAATTTTAAAAGTAGCTTGAAAGACAAAAATGTGTGGGCACCCCTGATGCAGAGGTTTCCATGCTAACAGGTACAAATTCTTTTAGAGTAATGCTACCAAATGGCTTATACTAAAGGATTAAAGCACATTCATGAACAATGTGACTTAGAATTAACTTTGGAATGTTTATTTCTAGTAAATACCGTATACAGCACAACAGCTCTCCCATCTGCATCTGCCACTGTATGTGAGTTGGACTGGCTGATTACACACTGCTCTGGCTCTCTGTGTATGTAAGAGTTGGCAGTGTGAAGCTGGGAATTTTATAAGATTGGCTATAAAGGTTGTTTTTTTTTTTTGCTCGATTTGATCTTTATCGAATATTTGTAATTAGTTTGATCGAGGTAAAAGTAATCAATATGGACTGAATCTCGATCGGAACTGTATTAGACATTTCTGTAAATTTTAATCGATTGCAGTGTAATTTTACCAAGCGATCAAAGAAGAATTCTAGGCATGGCTACCACTAGTGTTGAGCAGCATATGGTATATTCGAATTTGCGTAATTTCGCGAATATACAAAGAAATATTCTAAGTTCATAAAATTTGATTCGTCTGTATTCTATTGCCTTACATTGCGCATGCCTGTGCGCAGTGATTCGCAATGCAGCTTTACAGCTTCTCTTCCTCACTCCTCAATGCGCACACATATGCGCTATCTATGCCGGTAACAAATGTTGAAGCATAATATGATGAATATCTGCCATTGCAAATATCTGCGTGCACATTCGCGAGATATTGCGAATTCTCAAATAACGGACATTCGACGAATATATTCGAATTACGAATATTCTCACTCAAAACTAGCTACCACTACAGCAATTCCGCTCTAATTCGATGATTAACAAAGATTGTTTGATTACTCATGGTGTAAATAGATCATGGTATAAAAAAATTGAGGTTTAACAAATCGATTATCGATATAAAAATCTAACTATTCAATCTAATGGTAATAACATGTATTACCACCTTAAGGCAGCTCTCACATACACAAGCAGAGCCAGGTGGGAGAGCACTGCTACTTCATTATTAATGCCAGCGGGCCTCCACTGACATAACAATGCAGTACAGATGGAAGATCTGAGAGCAAAGGCATGACCACCGATGATGGAAAGGAAAAAGTGAATCTTATGGTGTGATAAATAAGGTAAGTTCATTTTAAACAATGCTTTGGAAGAGAAAGGAGAAGGATTTAGCTTTGCACATAATTAAACAATTGAAGAGAATTGTTTCACCTTAATAATTGAACACATATTTAGGAAAGTGAACATACTTTTCTCCTTTAGTAAATCAATATTTTCTGTTGTTAAGTTTTTACACTTTTTAAAAGTATACAGAAACACCTTCAGATAACTAAGGCATTTGAATCAGTTTAATCCTTCACATTTATTATATGTAGAATGCTGCTAGATGACAGAAGGTGTAAACAACAATTATTGGGCCGACGAATCCTATAGCCTCTGCCATTAATTAGTGTGTTCAGTCACAGCTCCTTCTAAGACACGGTCTGTGCCAGCAGTTTTCACTGTAATATCATTCTGGGGTTGTTGAAGAGGAGCAGCAAAAATCCTGACAAAGAGATTGTGCTTGGTGTCATTCTATTTTCGAGCAATGCAGGAATAATATTTGATACCATGACTCACACATGAGCGCAGAGCATCAGACATGAGGAGACATCTAGAAATGGGTAAGAATATGCCAACAAGCAGAATCGCTGTGAGTCAAACTTATTTAAACCGATGATTTAACACCACATTGCATTAAAAAGATGATTATAGTGAAATAATTAAAGCTCAACTTCAGGCAAATTCAGTTATATTGGTTTTATGGCTTAGGCTCCACTATGCGTTAAGGATTTGCTCCATTAACGGATCCAATAAACGCAACCCATGCGTTAGGGATGTGTTAGGGATTTGTCAGTGATCCGTCAGGGATGCGTTTAGCAATGTATCCGTTTTTTTGTGCTTGTTTTTTTTTACCATGAACAGATTGATCAACACATTGAATAACGCATACCATTGCTTTCAACTGACTCCATTCATTTTCTTTGGGTGCGCCACCGCACCATACTTGCGTTGGCTTACGTTGCGTTAATGTCAACTCACTGCCCTGCGTTGGTTTTAATGCAGCACAAACTGCCGGATCACACTAACGGATGTGTAGGCACATCCATTGACTTTCAATGGAATGCGTCAACATCCCACGGTTTTTAATGCACAGTAGAGCCTAAGGGGTTGTTTCCATTATACGTCGAGATCCCCGCTAAGCATATACACTTAGCGGGGATCTCGAAGTATCACACAAACATTGTCTGCTCAGTGGATGGTCTGTTTACACATCCGCCGGTGCAGAGGCTGAACATACTCGACTACATTCAGCCTTACATCGGCAGAGTGGCTCAGTGCAGTGAAGACAGATCCTCCGCCGAGCAGGTAAGTCTATCTGCTACGTCGGGATCTCCTGCTAAGCGTATATGCTTAGCAGAGGGGTCCCGACATAAAGGGAAGCAAAGCCTAAGCCTATTTGTTTAATCAGCCAATATCCAGGGTGTACACCATGATACTCCAACATTTAGAAAGTTTTGTTATTTTTGCATTTTAAATTATACTACTATGAATAAATGTATTTTTAGGCAAGATACCCTGTCACATTTCATGGAAAGTTGGCTTTGGAAAATCCACATGTATACAAAAGTTTAAATACAATGGACCCTTCACTTATAAACGTAGTTCACTCCCAAGGGTTGGTTGTAAGTTACGCTTATTAATCCCATATTAAATGACGAGGAACCTCCCAAAACATTTTCATAATAAAAAAGCATTGTATAATATGTGTGTTTTGACCAAAAACACTAATCATTTTCCTGGTATTCTCACCAAAAAGTTAAAATGAACGTAACCAGAAGCAGAAATTTTGTACTCATCCTTCAAGGTGATATCTTTCGCTTTCAGCGAGAGAGGATTAAATGAAAGGTGGTTTGGGAGGACAGTCCCCTTCCAAAGGAACATCAGGTATTTGGCTCTCTGGTGTCCTTTGTTTTTTCTAGTGGGAGTGGTCTGTAGGCTTTTCTTTTGTCCATAATGACATGTTGTACTTATTAGTGAGATTGGTCACATGATCGTCACACATTTTTTTCAAAATTGAGTTCTTTTCAATAGTGATTACTTTCTTTACATTCCCTTTCTCCATTTCTTATGTCTGTTCTAGCTGTTTTGGAGCCATTTTGATCCACTGTCTGAAATAAAGTCTTCACATATCTGGGCTCAGAGTACAGCTTAAGCCCCCCATACACCTTAAGATCGATCCATACAATCTCCATTAGATCTACCAACAACTGTGTAGTATAGTGGCCTCCCTGATTGGAAGGTTTAGAAAGCTCCTCATATTACATGGTTTTGGTAGAACAAAATTTGATTGTACAGAAATTGTATGGAAAGATTGTAAGGTGTATGGGGGCCTTTACAAATGCTTCTCCAATATCTTGTGTCTTTGTTTACAACCGTGAAAACAGAAACACATTTTGGCTTGGGCCATAATTTTGGTTACAAGTAAAATCTTTGATTTTAAGTTAAAATTGAATATTTTGTTGTAACTCAAATCTGTTGTAACTCATTGGCACACTGCATATGGTGTCATGCACAGTCTGATTGAGTTTTATTCTCTGAAATCAAATTCACTTGTGTGCTAGACCTAGACAGACTTGAGATCTTGCCATACCACAGATTCATGTATAGCTAGGGCAGACATCAAGTTCTGCCCAGGAGATTTTCCCTACTGACAGTAGGGGCGTGGGGATTTAAAGGCCAGAAGATAGCTTAGAAAAGATTAATGGTTTCATTTAGTAACATATTCCAGTATTTAATGTACAAATAAAAAGTCTATAAACCACATAGGTTTCAACAACTTTATCTTCTCTTAGGTGCCACTACTGACTAAGCTGTATCCATACAATGTAAGGTATTGGCAACACCTCATATCATATGGATACATCTTTTCTCCATTTTCAGCTAGTGACACCTAGGTACACCTAGGTGTAAGTAGGGGAAACCTCCTGGGCAGAACTTGTGGTCTGCTCTAGCTATACATTTATATCATTTGGGATGTTGGCCTTTCTAGGAGAGATGCGGTATCTATGTTTACATACCACAGATTCAGCTATGTAGCTAACCATAATGTTTGAACAGAAAGATGTGTTACCAAATGACGCAATTCCCAGCTGTTGGATAGGTTGGGATGGCCTCTATGTTCTTCTGACATTACTTAATAAGATTTCCTATGGGTATATGTTAGAGACAAAGTGTACTGGATTTTAAACATCACATAGCAGATACAACAAGCTGTCACAGTAGACATGTTGCAGAACACATGGTGTGAAATTTCCTACAGATTATTTGTGCCACCAAAATCATATGGAGGTGTAAAGAACTGAACATAACGAAAAACTTTGTGGCATTTACTGTCATTTCAAGTTTAGTTATAGTTGTATACGTATGACCGCAAATCCACACCTTGTATCGGTTATTTTCACCTACAGTGGCTTGTATTTGGCTCCCTTGAACTTTTCCACATTTTGTCACATTACAGCCACAAACATGAATCAATTTTATTGGAATTCCACGTGAAAGACCAATACAAAGTGGAAAACAATGTAATGGTTTAATACAAAACATATCCATGTGTTAGAATGGCCCAGTCAAAGTCCAGATCTAAATCCAATCGAGAATCTGTGGCAAGATCTGAAAACTGCTCTTCACAAACGCTGTCTATCTAATCTGACTGAGCTGGAGCTGAATAATTACGTACACCCCAGTTTGCAGTTATTTATTTGTAAAAAATGTTTGGAATCATGTATGATTTTCCTTCCACTTCTCACGTGTACACTACTTTGTATTGGTCTTTCATGTGGAATTCCAATAAAATTGATTCATGTTTGTGGCTGTAATGTGACAAAATGGGGAAAAGTTCTAGGCGGCCGAATACTTTTGCAAGCCACTGTATACCCAAATTACTATTGCAACTCCTTGTGTTACCTCTTTATACACAACATTCAATATCATCACCTCTCACTCATAAGGTCACTTAGAAAAAAGAAAAAAAAAAGAACCAGAAAGAAGTCGAGGTAACTTGACTGTAAAATATGCAAAAGATGAGAACCTCACAAAACAGATTTACATATTGTTTGGCAGGTAGCGCAGTAATAACATCTCATATCAATGTCATATTATATCCCACTGAAATACAATAGCTAGGCTTTAACAACATTAACAGTGATGGGTGACATTAATACTGTTTGCTTGAGACCCCGAGGGGTAACCATAAGAACTTTATACATGAATAAAACAGAAAGATTTTTTCTCATTTTAGTGGTCGCAAGAATTGAAAAATATAATATGTTGACAGAGTTCAGAGTGGGTTCATTTTCCCCAAAACCCTATGCACAAGGGGTAATGCAATATTTGAGAAAATAAATAATGGCACCTGAGGAAGTGCTAAAGCGAGACTGCGGGTCTCTACTCTCCATGTAAAGCATCGTCGGAACTGGAGAGATAGCAGAGCTGTCTCTCCAGTTCCTCCGATATCTGACAACAGCATGATGACATCACTACGCTGCTGCAGGGAACATCGGATGGCTCCAATATCGAGCCGTCTGTTCCCTGCTTAAAGAGAGTTAAAGTAAAGCCTTGTACCTCTAGAGCAGACACTTGTAGATAAATGTCACTAGAGAAAATTTTTATTGTCTGGGGTAGCAGTGTTGGAGTTGTTCCAGATGCAGAAGGATGGATCGCCAAACAACTGACCTGCCTAAAGCTGGTCATACACCTTTATATGTCAGATATCCTTTAGATCTATCAATAAATATGGAGTGCCGGGTCCTCTGTGATTGACACAGGTAGACTTGATTGTTTAGAAAGTCCCTCATATTACATGGT
Organism: Ptychadena robeensis; assembly: GCA_036250615.1. Taxonomy (NCBI): domain Eukaryota; kingdom Metazoa; phylum Chordata; class Amphibia; order Anura; family Ptychadenidae; genus Ptychadena; species Ptychadena robeensis. Next base: position 63,369,647 of record CM070033.1, on the reverse strand, counting down.
TTTGGTAAAACAAAAGGACATGCTGGTTCCTATGAAGGTGGATACAGGGTTACATAGAACAGAGTCATAAATCTCCTGTAGTCATAAAGCTCCCACTTCATTCTACCTGTCCAATAATGCAGCATCAGTATCTGCACACTGCTGGGTGCAGAGACACTTGTGAAGGGAGATGTCACTGCCTAACTAATGCTCCCTTCCTAAGCCTTGGAAGAAATGTTTTCAGCTTTGAATATTATTATTCGACTCCATCTAGTGCCCATTTGTGCTAGTCCAGTAATAAAGACAGGAAACTGGCAGTAGATGATCCGCTTGCTATTATTAGAGATGCCAGCAGCAGGGACTTGAGGGAACAGCAGGTAAATAATGTTTCTCTAGTATTGTGAAGCCTTCTCCATCATCATAACTGCTCAGAGGTAAGTAAAAGTTGAAGTATTTTTTTTTTTTAAATTACAGATCTGGTTTAAGTTCTTACCCCTAGTCTCATCGAGTTTAAGCATCATTTCCTCTCCCTTGGGCAAACAGATCAGTGAGAAATTAAGTCATTATAGAAATCACTGTTAAGCTGGCCATACACCTTCAGATTTCTCTGTCAGATTTCCTTCAGATCAGATTTTGTTTTACCAAAACCATGTAATATGAGGACCTTTCTACACCTTCCACTCACTATGTATTCTATCAGGGAGGACACTATACTACATGGTTGTTGGTAGATCTGATCTGAAGGAAATCTGACAGAGAAATCTGAAGGTGTATGGCCAGCTTTAGAATAGTGGGCTTTTAATTAGGTGGTCATAGGTCTCATTTCACATACAGAGTGTTAAAGGAGTAGTGTTCACTCCTTTAACTGACAAATAGGATCAAGGACACGAGGCACACAACCTAGTACAACAAAGTAAGGTAATGTAAATGTTAAATAATATGGAATAAAATAAAACAAAACAAAAGACAAGATACTCACATTAAATAAGGTTTACAAGGATTGATCTCTCAGGGACATGTGCTTTCCAGGATGACCTCATTTCCTGGTTAGGGATGAGATCACTTCCTGCTTACAGATGCTGGAGGGCTCAACAGGAACAATGGGACGCGTTTCGAGCAGAGGCTCTTTTTCAACCATGACTGTAGCCATTTTACATTCATGGTAATCCATGGGGAGGGAGGGTCATGAGGGTCACTTGCTCCACATCATGTCACTATATTACTGCCATGCCAATACTGCTATTTACAGGCAGACATCAGACAGTTTATATTTAAGTATATAATTTTGTGAACACCCATGCTTATGTTGCTGCAAATTATTCTGCAATAATGTTACATATTCTGTGGGATATCACTTCTCCATGTAAGGCCTAATGTAATGATAAAAAAGATATGCTCAAGAAAATATTGTAAATTGCATTTCTAGTATTGAGTATGCTGGAAATCTGGGCAGCACAAATGAATTACTCTTATGAACATTTATGCAATTAGCAGCTCTGAACATTTTCCCTAATCAAACTGACATCAGTGTAATGCTGACTTTGTAAGATCTCATGATGAAGCTGTTAGATTTTCAGCATTCGGCAGCGTTTCTGCTCTATTTTTGGTATTGCTGCACAGAAGAATTTAGCTTCTCTAATGATAAAGTTATTTGGAGAAACCACAAAAAAATGAAAAGCAGTTGAAACATTTCTAATGCTCATTTGAAGGTATGACAAAACATTTAAGATAACACTTCTAGTGTCATGTCCTTTTGACTTGTGGACATGTTTTTTCACATAAAAAATATAAAATACAGATTGAGAGGATTTAAATAAGCACCAGTTACTTAGATTATAACACTATCCAACATTGGTCAGATTTAACACACAACATATACACATTGGTGAAGATGCCAACATATTAGACACAAGGTATTTATTTTACAAACACAGAAAATTAAAACATTGGAAAGTAGCATATAGAAGAGAGGTGACTATGAAGATGTTCCCATGAATATGATTGCTCATAGATTATTGATGGAAAATGTATATTTTGCATTTAGCCGGCAACGGCTATTTCCATGTGTATATGCCTTAAACTTTGTTCTGTAAATCTTAGAAGCTGCTGGAAGGCTCTCGACTCTCATGTTTATAATATCGGTTCTGCCCAGCAACCAGTTAAGTGCAACCCATAAGTCAGAGGCTATAAATATGAAACATGAGGAAAAACTTGTATGCAGATTGGGATTGTCCTTGAACATGGCTGAAGGAGATTGGCAGCCATCTCCTTTCCCATGGGAGCAGGTCTATTCCACAGGCCTGGGGAACAACATGACCCAGCAGCCATCGTATAAGTGTTCTGAATACAGGGAGTGCAGAATTATTAGGCAAGTGGTATTTTTGAGGAATAATTTTATTATTGAACAACAACCATGTTCTCAATGAACCCAAAAAACTCATTAATATAGCTAGCCATACACGTGTCGGATTCCATGGCCAATTGATCACTCACCCGATCGATTCCGGCGATCTCAGCGGGAATCGGAGCTCCGATCAATCAGCCAATTAAGAGTATCCGATCGCTGCATGCCACCTTGTCCCACGGATTCCTGGACGATTCCGTGTCCGATCACTTACTTCCCAAATGGCAACTCCCCCTGATGTGTGCAGAATCGGATCAGAAACACCAACATGTTGGTTCTCTGTCGGATCCGATTCTGAGCCCCCGATCAATCGGACGCGAACGATCAGACAAGGTGGGCTGCACGTGATTCCGGCACGATCGTTTCGCTTTCGATATCTGTGTGTGCAGGTGACTATTACTGTGCATAATTATTAGGCAACTTAACAAAA
>CM070033.1:63344935-63366734 GCA_036250615.1 Ptychadena robeensis | reverse complement strand
AGAGGATGATGTGGTCAAAATACTCATTTGCCTAATAATTCTGCACTCCCTGTACAATGACCTAGGTGAATGAGAACCTTAACCTTTAATACTCTATGTGTAATTTCTAGTTAAAATATTAACAGATGCCTAAAATAAAAGTGGCTTTTATAGAGGTAGGATTTTAAACTGGAGAAATTAAGTGTTCTTGTTGTATTTACACTTTGTGTATCATGTGAAAGGGATAAGGATAATACCAGCAATGTGTAAATGCCTCCAAACCATTATTTACTCCGGAATCCCAAGGCTGTTATAGGAGTACTGGCTTACCAGATTTTTTAAACTGGCTGGGGTGGATGCTTACTATGCCAATGAGAACCTTGACATTAGCATGCAAATTGTATGCAAATTGAAAGTGATCCAATCAAGCACAGCACCTGTTGTATGTATTTGGCTCAGTGTCCATCTTCATACGATTTCCATTTGTTTGAATGCTAACATAGAAAGTCCAGCATCGTATTGACCAAACGTGTAACCCTTACATGGTTAAGGGTCAGTACAGGCCAGAACTGAACTGATCAGCTTTGCCATTTAGGAATTTATAGAAGGACAGTGCAAAACTATTATTTTGCTTTTTATTTACTTTTTTTTTAAACGCTGTGACAACATCTGTAAAGTCATTGGCACTTCCTGTGAGACCTTCAGCTTTTAAAGACTGGCTAGACTAGACCCTGTAGGTTCCTGTTAATTGTCTGATCCGTATGATGCAAACTGTTTTAAAAAAATACATTTGATGGTTTTTAATTGTCAGGGAGTCTATTTCTGTAACATTTCATCTTCGTTGTCTTCTAATGTGGATTTCTTCTGATGTTTGAGGTGGACGTATGTCTTGGGTCATTGTGACATTGAAAGGTGAAATTCCTTTTCAACTTTTTCGCAAAAGGTTTTGGGGCAAAAGTGACTAGTATTGGAAACTGTTCATATACTCCCAACTTCCCTTAAGCCTCAGTACAAGCTGCAGAAAAGCATTAAACTGTAACCACCATGCCTTAATGCGGGGATGCTGTTCTTATGATTTTGGCATAAAAGTTTCCTTTTCCACAATTGTAACTAAATTCAACCTGTGTCTAGTCTTTTGGACTTTGGACTTTTTGGCCTGCAATGGCCGACCCGTCATATGTGTGCCATTCCATGCATCGCTGGAATCACTTATGATGGCGTTGATGTGTAATAGGTGATGGGAGCACTTATAAAGAAATATTATAACACATTTCACAAATTAGACCAGCACCACTGTGTGTGTAACCAGCAGAATACTGTTAATCCACACACCAAAACAAATTTAACTACAATCAGTACTGTACTACAAATTATGTCCAAACAAGGGTCTAGTAGACATCCTGAATATATACATTTTCAAACACTTAAATATTTAAAAAAATTACATTTAATTATAAAATTTTATAGAAAACACAAAAATCTGCTCAAACAAGAATTCTTTTATTAAATCATCCGATACTGACAATGCAGTCTGATACTCAGCGCAGGGAACAATGTTGTGCGCTGGCACATTTGCCTGCGGATTACCTGCAGCTTGCCCGTGGCTTAGGGCTCGCTCCTGCCGCATTAGGGGGAGTGCACCCTATTGATTAAGCTGAGACAAAATGCAGAAAAACTACACCCGAACTGCATTCATACATGTGTGCTGTTTTTCCGCGTCTTGGAACACCTACATTTGATGTAATTTAAAAAAAATTATAATAAAAGGCATCAATTTCATGATGGAATCTCTAAACTACTTCTTTAGAATGAGAGATTTCAAAACAGTATGTATTTATATTTATAAAAAAAAGTTTAATTCAATTGGACAGTGTTTTGTGTGTTTTTTTTATTTGAATTGTATTGGATACTGTTATCACTGTATCCAGTACAAGTCTCTTTTGAATTTGGCGCCATTATGTCTGTGACACAAGGAAGGGAGGAGGGACCCGCAGATGAAGATCTCAAAGAAGCAGTAAGTTTTAAAACTTTAACCACTCTGAACACAGTTTTCTATTTAGAAATTGTGTTCAGAGCGGTTGGATTGTGAAAACTTGTTGCTGCACTGTTTGCTTTGAGGAGTGGAGTCCTCTTCTCCCTGGCCGATGTGTCACATCACTACTTTCTGAACTCCGGGGAGGGGGGGACTCTTCTCCGATCTCAGAAGAAACAGTAAGCTTCCATACTTGAATCACTCTGACCACAGTTTTCTATTTAGAAACTGTGATCAGAGCCATTGGATTGTGAAAACTTGCTGTTTCTTCTGAGATCGGAGAAGAGTCCTACCCCCCCCCCCCCCCCCCCCCCCCCCCCAAGGAGTAGTGATGTGACACACCGGCCGGAGAGAAGAGGACTCCGCTCCGGTCTCAGAGCAAACTCTGAGATTTCACAATCCAACCACTGTGAATAGAAAACTGTGTTCACAGTGGTCTAAAGTTAAAAATCTGTCTTTCCCCCCGGTGTCACAGGCATAATGTGGTGGGGTATGTGGTGGTGGGGAGGGATCTGCTCCCCTCCCGGAAGCCTGCCGCAGTGGACTGAAGCAGCCGCGGACGCCGGATCAGATGAGCCATGTTACTATGCTATGTTACTCCATTATGTTCTCTGTTTAGAAAGTGTATTAACCTCCCTGACGTTAACACTGTACTCCGCCGCGATTGCCGGCTCTCACCCCGGCCCTCTCCACACGGCCGGTGTCAATAAGACGCCAGCAGTGTGTCTGAAGCTCTGTATAAATGCTGCAGGCACACTATCAAACTGCGCTTTTACTAGCTTCGGGCACAACGCCAAGGAGGTTAAGGTTGAATTAGAGAACATAAGTTTTGTTTTTCAATATGTGCCTCTTAGGAGAAATAGGGCCTCTGTGCTTTATATGATTACAGATAACGCTTTGTTGGTGAAAAAACACTACTTATTGGTTTTATGTATTTTAACCAACAATACTACGTATCCCACCAATTTTAGCTGACCAGGTGCATAATGTAGAAAAACATTTTTAATTCTATCTGTATAAAAATATTACTGTGTTATAATGTCAAATAGCCCCCAGAATTTTTTAGTTTTAATTGTGGAAAATGTCAGAATGAGACCTTATTATTTTTCAAAATACTAGTTGCATAAATACTATGTTTAATTTAATTTGAGCCAGTTACAAAAGGGTTTAAATGATTATCTAACATAATTTGCTTATCTATCTCCACCCTATAGCTTGGAAATGATTGGAGAATTTCAAGTTGAGTTGGGAGTGTTTTGAGATAAGTTTTCTTATTAAAAGTTATGCATGAGGGAGAAAAGGGGGGCTAACTACTACAACACAAGGATACACTAATACAGTGCGTGGATTGTATTTGAGAAAGCGAAACTAGAAGAGAACAAAAGAACGTAACCGTGATGGCCATTAGCTGATATCATTCCTTCTTTGAGATCTTTTCTCTTATCTTGGTAAGGTATATTTTATATTATATTTCTCAACGAGCTGGTGTGGTTCCTAGAAGTTTTCTGCTCATTTTCAGAGATTAAAATTAGATTAGATTCTGGTATAGGAGTCTGTCTTGGCGTGACTGCATGACGCCAAGTGGATCAGTACCATGAATTTAGAGTAAAACTCTGGGCTATTTGCCCCTAGTGGGTATCACACCTGCAGTTTGCCATGTTGGAGAAATAATTATCTTTCCCAAGATATTTGGCATAGACAGTGTGAGTGAAATCTTGCATTGTATAGTGTTGCTGTGATAGACTTTTTGGCTGCGAGTATGGCTTGCTCACATTCTTCGAATACCTTGACGTCCATGTGCTGTTTTGTTGTATTGAATACATCTAGCGGTGTTACCTTGTGTCTGATTTTCTGGCTACACACTTGGCGGTATTTTCTTTTCGCTATATATTATATATATCTCTGTGTATGTTAAATACATGTCTATTATTACATGATTGTTTGTGTCCTGTTTTATTGATCGCACAATACGACCATATGATGAGCCAAATTCTTTTTGAGGTAAATATTTGTCACATCTCTGGAACCAAAGGTTTTCCCTTTTTATAGTTTTTTTTTTATTGGTTCCTAAAGGTTTATACAGCTGTTTATACAGCTTACTAACCCCTGACATAACTTATTATTTTCTGCCTCTACAGTGTAATTAAATGTGTAATGAAAGAATTACCTGTCTTGAAAACATATTACCTAAAATCATTTGTGTACTTTACAAAGGATCTTCTAAGAGCTATACATATGAGGAACATATGATGTTAGCATCAAGTTCCTTGTGGTTCATGAAAAGACATAGAAGGGTGACAACAAAAAAATACCAAGTAGTCTATAAAGTCTGCTCTCTTCTATGTCTATTTGCACTATAAGACAATTAATCCCAAGGTCAGAAGGGTGGAGTGTGCGCCTTATAGTGCATGACCACCAGTGGCCTCATGTTGCCTGGCTTATATACACAAAGCATTAGCAGAGTGTCCAGTGGGTGGACCTTTCCTCTACTACTGCTGTGTTTATGTAAGCCAAGAGTCCAGCTGACATACACATGGCAGAGGAAAGATCCGCCTGGCTGACATAACAAAAGCAGTAGCCATGTGTATGACACCCGTGCTCCCAACTTACATACACTCAGCGGCAGCTCTGGCTCTGCTATTGTTATATGCCAGCAGGAAGCGGGACTACAAGATGAGGCAGTTTATGACAGATTACACTGTCACCCTGCAATCTGTAACTGCAGATGTGCCCTCTACCTGTTTTGCTATTCCACTTCCCAAACATCAGAGGACAGTGCAATGATGGCTCCTATTTCCCTGCTGGATGTTTTGATATCTAGTGCACTTCTCTCACATGAAGTCCTGACCAATCAAGTCACATGGCCTTGTATTTAAGGAAACCTTAAAAAAGGCACACCACTTTAGGTGCCCCGGTCAATCCTTTGGATAGGGCAGGGTCCCCTTCCAAATGAATAACTTTTGGATTTACGTCCATTGCCTGCTTGACAAACCTGTCTTCGAGCGGGAAGAAAGGCATCCATGGGTCGTTCCGTTTACAGATTAGAACACAAACGAGCATGGTGAAGTTGCACAATTGTGCTCTATTCTATTAAAAATCAAGTCAGGGATGGACACCTTAAGGGCTACAACCTGGGAGTCTCCTGCAGCCAAGCTAATCACTCCTTGCAGGGGGCTCCTTAGACTCTGCACCTTGGTCCACACTTGTTGTGGGTCCACTGTTCCCATGGTTCAGCCATGATGCAGCTTCTGCTCTCCCGTTTTGATAGCAGGGCATATAGTTCATTGGAATTTTTCAAATATCAGACACTCTGATGTACAGGGCGTGTCTTATACAACTGGAAAAATATGAAAATAGACACCCTATGAAAACCGGTGTTTTTGTAACATAATTAGCCATATGAATATTTAATTTAAATTTTAATAAAACCAATGAAAACACTTTTCAAAATGTCACTGTACTAAAATGTAATTTCTGGTGACAACACGTTTTTTCCCGCTTAAAATAGCAAATCTCCGTATGTGCTCCAGACTTTTGTAATAGCTTATAGGTCTGGTAAGAGATTTTAAAAGAGCAGAAACTTTATTTTCTATTATGCATGTTTGCTTGTTGTTGTTACAAACAGTACTTTTACTGATTTTGCCTTTGTTTTACATATGAGAGGCAAAGTTTAAAAGGCAAAAAAAGTTAGTTAAAACACTGGAGGACATGACATTCAATGTATAACTGAAGGACAAGAAAGATTGTAGAAGTCAGGAGATGTCCATGTGAGGTCTTTTCATTGTTCTTCTTTTAATGAATAGGACAGTGTCCAGTTCCATAGTGTCATCATGGCGAGGGGTTACGCAGCCATTGAAGATCAATTAACGTGTCAGCAAGATCTAGGTATGACCTGGACAGTCTGTGGTGGATGGAGCGAGACATGATGTCCCAGATGTGCTCAATTGGATTCAGATCTGGGTTGGCCAGGTCCATAGCATGAAAGCCTTCATCTTGCAGGAACTGGCCCACCCGTTCCCCAGATCTGAATCTAATTGAGCAAATCTGGGACATCTTGTGTCGCACCATCCACCACAGAATGTCCAGGAGTTGGGGATGCTTTAGTCCAGGTGTGGGAGCAGATCCCTCAGGAGACCATCCTCCACCTCATCAGGAGTGTGATTTTGTTGTCAGCTCATTCAACTATGTAAAGATGATAGAATATTTCATTCAGATCTAGGATGTCATATTTTTGTGTTCCCTTTATTTTTTGAGTGTGTATATATATACAGTGGATGAAATAATTATTTGACCCCTCACTGATTTTGTAAGTTTGTCCACCAAGAAATGAAAAGTCTCAAACGTATCATTTCAATGTAGGTTTATTGTACATGGCCGATAGCACATCAAAAAAATCGAAAAATTACTTTAATAAAAGATACAACTGATTTGCATTTCCTCTTGAGTGAAATTAATTTTTGAACCCTCTAAACAAAAAAGACTTAATACTTGGTGGAAAACCCTTGTTTGCAAGCACAGATTGGTCAAACGTTTCTGTAATTGTGCCAGTTTGCGCACTTTTATGGGAATGTTGGTCACTCCTCTTTGCAGATCATCTCTAATCCTAAGGTTTCGAGGCTGTCTCTGTGCACTCTGAGCCTTGGCTCCCCCATAGTTTCTTTGGATTAAGGTCCGGGACTGACTAGGCCACTCATGACCTTACTGTGCTTCTTCTTGAGCCACTCCTTTGTTGCCTTTGCCTGTATGTTTTGGGTCTTGTCGTGCTGGAACCACCCATCCACGACCCATTTTCAGTTTCCTGGCAAGGGAAGGAGGTTGTCGTCAGATTTCACGATCATGCTCCGTCCATTTTCCCTTAATGCGATTATTTGTCCTGTGCCTTACAAAAACACCCCCAAAGCAAAATGTTTCCACCCCCATCTTGACGGTCATAGGCAGCATTTTTCTTCTCCAAACCAGCGAGTTGAGTTCATGCCAAAGATGCCTATTGTCTCCATCAACCACAGCACCTTCTCCCAGTCACTCTCGAATCATTCAGGTGTTCATTGCAAACTTCAGACGGCCTGCACTGTGCCTTCCTGACCAGGGGCACCTGCGGCCCTGCAATTTTAATCCATTGCGTTGTAATGTGTTTTCCCAATGTTTTCTTTCTGGTGACTGTGTCCTGCTATTTGGGTCATTAACTACTCCCTCCCTGTAGTTCTAATCTTTTTCCCCTTTCTCAAACCATTGACACCCCACTCGGGGAGATTTGCGTGGACCCAGAGCGAGTCGCTTGAGGCTTTGTGCTCCATCCATTTTCGAACATTTCCTTCTTCCATTTTCGCACACATTGTGTCCTTCTTCCCTCTTCCTTGCTAATTGGTTTTGTGCCCATTCCAGCCTTTGTGCGGTCTACAATTTTGTCTCTGACATCCTTGGCCAGCTCTCTGGTCTTCCCATTTGGAGAGTTGAGTCGCTTGATTGATTGATCTGTGGACTGTTTCTTATACAGGTGACTAGTTAAGACGGTTTCCTTAATGAGGTGACTAATTGAGTAGAAGTGTCTAACCCACTCTGTGGGAGCCAGACTCTTAAGGTTGGTAGGGGTTCAAATACTTATTTCATTCACTCATGAAAGCCAAATCAGTTGCTATCTTTTATTTAAAGATTTTTTCGATTTTTCCCTTTTGATGTGCTATCTACCACTGTTACATCACCTACCTTGAAATTATACTGTTCTGAACTTTTCTATTCTTTGTCATTGGACAAACTTACAAAATCAGTGAGGGGTCAAATAATTATTTCCTCCACTGTATAAATGAAACGTACCTGTGAGCTGGCATAATAATGGCGTAGTAGCCCTAAAAAATTTATAATAATCTGTTCCCTGAAATCATTACATATAATTCCACCAGGGGGTTAATTCAGTGCAATTATGATAAGGTGAAATGTCTTTGTGTAGTTTTTAATACAAAGTGTCATGATGTAGCTTCCCGGCTGTCACTGCTCTCAGATATGTCTGGCTTCCTGTCCGCAGTGGTGCTGTGTCGTCACAAAGAAGGAGAAAGGAGGAGTGACGAGGTACATTTAGGGTTTACTCATTACAGTTTTCTAGTGCTGATCACAACAAATTCCAAAGCAGTTCAAGTATGCTCCGGAATACCACAAGACCCAAGTAATGTGTAATGGTAGTGACACTTAAAAGTCAGGGGGTGAAGTGGGCAGTTTACCCAGTTGATACAAAGACCTAACTATATAGCAAATGAGAATTGTATTAATTGTAGTGTAGTGTGAAGGGTTATAGAGAGGGATTCATTGGGGTCAGTCAAGTATAGCAAGATATCATCTGCACATAGACCAGCTTTGTAAAATGCTTTGTAGACCTCTGATACCTGGGTTATTGTGCAAATATATCACCAGGGGTTCCACCAACAGGGTGCCTTTTTGCAAAGATCTGACAAAAAAATGCCAAAAAATCTAATGTCTCAGTCACAGCTCGCATGCTTTACCACATGGTCAATAGTCACATTGCTCAATGTTTACTTTTGGCCAAAATGAATGAAGCAACAAAAAATATATTAAATACAATTTTGTGACGGTAGTTCACCAAATCTATCCATTAACACAAACAACAGAAAATACTTCCAATGTGAAGTTTAAGCACAAAAATGAGAAGTACAGTCACGCTACCAGTAAATACTATGCATTGGAAAAACGTTATACAATTCTTTGTGCCTTTTCAGAGACTTGGGACAAGCTCTGTATATAAAGCAGAGGACACACTGGCCTACTATCTCACTAGAGCTAGGCATACATGGCTCGATTTTCTGCTTGATCGACTTAAAAACTCAAACTAATAATTTTGGAACACATAATGTGATTGATTTACAACCCATCGATTCCTGTCCTTAGCCTTGTGTGCATGCTCCACAGTAACAGTATCAGATACAAATACCAAGAAAACCCATCAGTTACTTAAACCATCACCTGTAATTTACCAACATATCCGATTTTAAAATGATCGAACGTAACAATCTAACCGCATACGACCACCTTTAGTTGTATCTTCTTTGCTTTTACATTTTGTTCAGTTATGAAAGGGTGTGAAAGCTCTGTAAATATAGTGAAGCCATACCTTTTACCTTATGCCTGATCTTCCAAAAGAACATTTACAGCAGGAGCAAATAAGAACCAGAAAAAAGTCCTGCACCAAAATAATTTATTAAACTTTTATAATATTTTACATCCCCTTACAAAGAGAAGACCTTGAAGTACGACAGTGCAGATGCAAAATATTGGCAATTTCCTCTCAGTTATACCCCTAATATTGAAGCCTCAGTGACGGTAGGTTTAAGATTTGAGTTCTGGTCTTTGCATTCATCATATACAAAATATAAACAAGTTTGTCCCAAAAAAGAAAGAAGAAAATTATAGATTATTTATTTTTAAAGACACCTAACAACCATTCTGATTCTCATTTATAAGGCAGATGTGATACTACTTTATTAATCTGCACAGTCTTAAGTTAAGTGTAGACATTTAACTATCACCAGATAAACCAATAACCCTCTTTAGGGGGTCACTAAATCATGGCAGCAGCATTCCCAAAATATATGCTGGCACGTGACTTTGTTTTGAAGAACATTGGCAATATTAATACCATATATAAGCTATTTGCCAAACTTGCATCTAATTTTAAATCTTGGCATCTATGCAGGTAATCATGCGTAGCATGCTGAAGGGCTATTCCTTTTGCTACTTCTACTTGTTACAGCCAACCTTGCTGCCTGTGTCTATAGTCTGCTGGTCTTCACTGTCAGTGTGTGTTAGTGTTTGGTGATCTATATTTATGCTAACTTAGTTCATTTAGTTGAACAATTATATATCCTGGTTTACAGTATATCCTTTATGATGCTCTCCACCATGCGCAGAAAACCAGTAAGTGTGGCTCAGACGAGGTGGGAGAATCCCAGACTCCTTTTTTAAGTTAGAAGCAAACACCTCTTAGCCTCTAGGCTTACACCCAAAAAGGACATTTGAACATTTCTATAACATTTTCAAAGGTATGTTATGTACCTGGTGGTTCAATTTATTTGGAAAATTGTGTCCAAAAGTAGTACAGAAAGTACAAGCCAATTACCATGTAATTGGTTTGTATCTCCTACCTACTGTGACCCCCGCTCACTTACTATTTGATGTGTGGGCCCAGGGCGCCTATAATACAATACAGGTGAGTGGGAACCTCCCACTTTCCCCTCGACATCACAGTTGTCAGGAAGGTGCAGTACATCTATCTATCTGTCTATCTATTCCAAGCTACACTAAGGGGAATACTAATAAGGGTGTTAATGTGAACGACTTCATTACTTTTATTAATGCCTAAGATGAGGCAAAAAAGATTTAAAGAGGCCAATGCATTATTTTTGCAATTATTACTTATATATTCTATGTACTAAAATAAAGTGTGTTTTATAATTTCACTGCAAATATGAATCATAGAGTCCTTGACTCCTTCACAGGATGTTTTACTTTCACTAAGACTAAGGCCCCTCACACACTGAGGACGATTTTGCAGGCGATCGTTCGGCTGCAGCGGATCACAGCTGCCCACCTCGAGCAACTGATCCATGTGGGCCAAATCGTGATTGGCCAGAGAGCGGCCATGTCTGTTTTTTTTCTGGCCAAACACATTACTTTGAAATGGGGACACACAAAGGGTACGCTCTGATAATCTGAGCAAACAGCTGCCCAAGAATCATCAGGTGGCAATCGGCCGCCCAAGAATCACGCAGCTATAGTATGGTACCTTTATACATGAGAACTTGTTTCTTCCCAACGAAGATCCACCACGTTTGAGGAGCAGAGAGTTACTTGATATTGACTTTGTTTTTCAAGTTTATACAGGAAATATGTAGATAGAAATGCAGATTATTAGCTAAGGTGTAGAAATTAAACATTGGGATATTTTAGCTTTCTAAACTTTGAATATGAATGTTAGCTGCCATTACATCAATTGTCTCTGGAGAAACATTGTTTTACTCATTGCGCCCAATGTAATGAAAATCAACATTTTGTGTACCTTAACCTTATTGCCTAGGCAGTTTGTCATCCTTAACATAAGCAGTAAATGCTTAATGCTTGTTGAAGAGGCTACTTTAATTAGAGGAGTTTACAAAAAACAAAAATACAAAAAGTCATTCAAAATTAAAACTTTTTTTAAACAATAATAAAATATATGTATAAGTAAAAATGTCAACAGAGGCCAAACATTTACATCCGTACATTTTTAGACCTCATTTCTAAATAAAAGAAAACACAAATGCTCTATAAGGATGAATACGTGTTATGATGTGATCTGGGAGGTGGCTTAAAACATTATAATCTGTGTGAATCAGTCACACCACAGTGGATTTGTCACCCAGACGCCAACAAGAAGCCATTTTGTAAGCTGATACCAAGTGGCATGATTAGGTATATTAAAGCCAAGTAACTCACAAGCAGTAAGATACGCCAAGTCAGGTATCTCCATTGTGAGAATGTTCTCAGATGGCTCTTGTATGGTGTAGTTTTCTCTGGCTCTGTTGATTCTGAGTTGGAACTTGTAAAATTTATTTTATGGTTTATAATTATGTTGTTTATTTGCTGCTTACAGAAACATATAATGTTATAATAGTTATAATAGCCAGCTGAGGTGGAGCTTCCACCCAGGGACAACAAGGTGACAAAATAGAATCCTCTGTTGAGTGCAGTGACAGTTCCACTTAAAAAGAACACTGATATAAAAGTTTATGTTTAAATTATTATAGCTCTAGATTTCTTTCTACTTTATTCACTTCAAGGTAAAGCTTCTATAGTAAGTGTCCAGCCAAGATTTGTCAACATTCCGATTGTTGGCTGACCAAGAGGTTGATTTAAAGCTAAGCATGGTTGAAGTCACTATAAACATCCAATAACATGCAAGTGAAACTGATATTTTTTTTGTAAATATAAATGGATGTCCAAAGTCAACCTGGGTTCACTTGATAAAGTGGAAAATGTGCTTGTCTGGTAAATCCACCCCAGTATGTTCCTCACAATGGAACATACTATTGCCGTAAAGTGCAATGTTGCAGAAGAATGGTGAGCAAGGCTTTATTCATTTGTAGACAAGTTATCTGTGGCAATAAGGTAAATTCTCTGGATTACAGAATCCACGACCTCTCGCTGAATATTAAAGGACACATCGTGGCTGCTCACTATGAAAATATATCAATAGAGAAATAATGTTGAAACAGTAAAAAAATAATCCGTGTAGATAGACCATAAACTTTTATATATGTCTTATTCTTCTTTAAGGATACAGAGCTATAGTGATAAAAGTAATAATAAAATACTCTTTTTCAACAGGGCTGTGATTTTGTTGTTTTGAGTGATCTTATCTGCTTCGCAACAGCAGAACAGAAACCAAACACGATACATACATTACAAAATAAAAGTAAAGGCAGAATCTTTTCCTGATTTACTGATTATTGAACTACAGCGCCTTCCTAATGGTTTTTTTTTTTTTTTTAGAACAGGCTGCCCACAGTAAAAATAGCTTACATTCAACTCTCAAAAAAATGTTCTTAAAATACTGCAATCACTAATATTGTCTTTGTACAAGAAAAAAAAATAATAATAACAACATATTTCTAACACTTAGGTATACTATTCATGTATAACAGCTGTTCTTGTTTGATATCCATAATTCAGCAACAACATACTTTGTGTGACAAATGTGCAACACAGAAACATGAAATATTTGGTACAATAGTGCTCAAAATAAACCTTGAACTAAATTACGTATTAAATGTACAGACATCATACCATGTAAATCAACAACCTACTGTAAAGTAAACATCGAAAATCAGTTTTTTATCCATAGGTATTTTTTTTTAGTAATTTTTTTTTCTCATAAGCAACAACTCTTCATAACTTTTTTGACATAAAATATGCTCTAAACACATTTCTCTTTAGTCTTTTTGCTGTAATCCTGTTACAACTCTCTCAATCCAATTATAAAAAAGTATAACACTATAGACCCTGTATTCAACCACATCTGCGGCAAGTATAGACATCTGTCTTTTTTTTTACCCCCGCATGGCGTTGTTTCATAGTTGAAATGAAGAAAGACCTGCAATGCATTGCTCTGCAGTGTTTTGCTAGCCTTTCGTGCTCTGAATTGGGTCAAAATAAAACTCTCACTACATTTTAAAAATGTAAATGTCATATAGATTAGAGTCACATTTACGTTGTGACTGACAGATATATATATTTATATATATATTTATAGATATATTTATATTGGTTTTGTACATTCGATTAAGAAAACTCCTCCTCCGATGCCTTGTATGTGTAACCTGTATACCCAACATGCTATGTGTATAGATAGTTTGATTGTATCTGTGTAAAGAATGCTTGTGGGTGGCTGGGAGGTTGGCATCAGTCGCATACTTTTTGCGTTTGTTGTACTGTGGCAAAGTTTAGGCACTTCTGCAAAATCTTAACAACATAAAATAAAAAAACAAACATCATATGTTCACAACTGAAACAAAAATATTCCATTTCTAGTATATGACAGTTATACTGTGCAAGTGTTTCCGTTTCTATTATATATTTTTTTGCTTTGCTTTTTTATCCCACAAATCCAACCGTTTGGTTCCTGGGTATGTCACTGATCTATATTCTTGTGCTTTATAATAAGCCTATTTTTTTATATGTGACAATGCTTTTCTTCTTGGTCTTCTCTACAGAGGGGAGACTTGTAAAATTCTATATTAATGGCTAAAATACACTCTAATATGTTAAAATTCACAATCTATTATTCTATATTAGTTGTCAGAAAAGGAAAAAAAAAACATTGTACATTTTAAATGTTTTGCAGCATTTAAAATATACTATATGACAGGGGACTAGTCCCTGCGATTCTGATGTGAGATAACACAATGTTGTCGAGTGGGAACCAGGTATACAAAATATTAAAAAGTAAACTTTACCCACTAACATCACAGCTGGTATCAGGTAGTTAACTATTTTTATGTTGGAATATATTAAGCATACCATATATAATTTAAAATATAGCAGCACTATCTTTCTAAGAATTTGTAGTTTGTCCATGAAGAGAACAAGATCCTTTTTTTTTAGCATGCAGATTGTGGCAACTCTATAGAGGAGGAGACAGGATAGTATGTACAGTATGAATGTTTTGCTATCTTCTGTGAGTCTTCTTGGTGTTCTGCTCCAGTCTTGGTGATTATTTCAGTATGATCTGAAAAAAGGAAAGCACAAGGTTACATTTCCTTGTTAATGACATAAAAATAACACAAGCACATAACTTACAATAGAAGATTTCTGATCACATAAAGACATTTCAAAGATTTGAAAATACCGAACATTAATTGACTGCTGGTATCCATAGTCCAATGTTTATAACAAACAATATAACTTAAAATTAACTAAAGGTAGGAACATACACATCTCTCTCTCCCCCCTCTCTCTCTATATGTATGTGTATATATATATATATATATATATATATATATACAGTATATATTTATAATTTGTTTTGACATTTGTACACATTAAATTTGAAATCAGACTTGTACTGAAAGACTAAAAAGTGCAATTACTTAAACCTGACTTCAGGATATTTTTGTGGACAATTCTTCGACAGTTCTTCGATTTTGGAAAGTTGAAAGTTAAGGTGCTCAAAGTTAATGTTGCAGTGTAATGATGTTCACTAGACAGTGTTATGCATTCTACAGAAATGAAGGCATTGTAGGGGGCTAACACCACATGATATTAAGCTGTAAAGATCAGTAAAGGTGGGCACTCCATGAAATATGTGAGTGCATGTAAAAACAGAAAATGCTATACTTACCTTCCCTCATTTTCTTTTCCTTGAGCAGTTTTGGCAGCATCTGATAGGGTTGTGCCTTTACCCCTTAATATGCAGGACCTGGGCCTATATATTTTTGTTGGCCTAAGGCACCCGCATTCTAATAAATATAATTCACTGTAAAATTAGACGGGAGGAAATATACCCCACAACTAATTGGATTCCCATTTAAGGGGACTTTAACGGTCATAGATGTATAACAAGATAACGTATAGGTAAAATAATCAAAGCATTGGCAATTTAATAGATGTAATGATTAAAAGCATAGGACATTCCAGTGTTGGTCGATGTTACAACATTGTCCTATAAGCATCGACAGCTTCCATATATTGCGAGTACAGAAAGACATGTAGGTAGACATATTAAAAAGTTCAATGATTGGTAAGTCAGGATAAAAAGTCCTGTATCCACAGGATTGACCCCTATCAATCCTGTGGATACAGGACTTTTTATCCTGACTTACCAATCATTTAGAGAGGGAAAAATACCTTAGAAGAGGCAGTATTCAAAACATTGGAAGCAAATCCATAGGTAGCAAGGCATAAAAATTTAAACTGAGGACCAGGATGCAGCTTTGCAGATGGTCTTCAGAAGAATGTAAGTTGGGAATCCCCAGTATGTAGCCATTGCCCACATATAATGTGCCTAAATCCCCTCCAATGCTTGAGTTCATTGTGAGGTGTAAGGGAGTTGAATACCCAGAAATAACATGTATACAGAGAGTGTGCGAACCATGTGGAAGGATGAACGGACTTTCTGATGCCTATGAAAATTTATAGATGCAGTTCCTGCAGGTAAGGGGCTACAACCCTATGGTATTCTGGACACGATGCCCCAGTTATTCAGTTCATGTATCCAATGTTTAACCTCTGTAGCTCACAGCCTGTTTTGTGCTGTTTATACAAGGTACACTGCCTGTCATCTGTTTCCTCCCTCCGGGGCTCTTCACGCAGCCGGTGTCATTATTGACACCAGCTGCGTGAGTGGGAAAGCTGGCGCTCCTCCATTAACATGGAGGTCTATGGCGCCGCCCCTGCCCCCTTCCGCGTCACTGTGACGCGAGCAGGGCGGTGCCGAAACCACGGAAATGCTGCAGCGATGAAGACAATCGCTGCAGCTTTCCCCTGCGGTTGAGACGAGACTGAACAGCGGACGAGCTGGGCTCGTCTCAACCGCTAGGGAGGTTAAAGATATTTTATGTAAGAGGAGTTGCACTTTTAATAATATACTTACTTTAGGTTTATAGTATGAGTTATAGACTTAAAAAGACCACTCTAATTTGGGTTAGATTTTACATTTCAGCCTTTATATACTTATTTAGAAAGCTACAGCTTAAGTGGTAGTTGATGAGCAGTCACATGGCCTATGTCATTCTTTTCTTTGGTGCAACTGTCAGCTACTAAGCATAAGCTGTTAATATAGTAAATTCCAATTGCGTGGGTATGCAAACATATCTGGTACAAATACCGTATTTTTCGGACCATAAGACGCACTTTTTCACCCCCAAAATTGTGGAGGTGATCACCGCCCCCCGGTGATCGCAAATCAGCTCCCCGACAGCTCTGCCGGCAGATAGATCAGCTGTGTGCAGAGGGAGAGGAGATCACTTGTGTGATCTCAATCCGCACACCTGCTGTGTGCCGAGAGATCACACAGCTGATGGGCTTTGTCAGCTGTGTGATCTGCATCTGCCGGGAGTACTGTGGGGAGCTGAACTGTATTGGCTATATTTGCAGAGCCTCGCAAATATAGCCAATGCAGAGTGTGTGGAGCAAGCTGCACTGGCAAGCAGCTTGCTCACACACGCAGCAGAGAAGTGACAGGGAGACCGGAGTGCAGATCCCCCCTTCCTCCCCCTCCCTTCCCTCTCTGAGCTTTGTGTGAGGAAGAAGAGATGCTGAAGTCTGCTCTCTAGTGACACCATTTTGGTGGTGTGGCTGAATAGGGGTACTGCATGAGATTTTTTCACATTCATCTAAACAAATTAAATATTTTTTTTCTGATTTCCTGCTCAAAAAACTGGCTGCGTCTTATAGTCCGAAAAATACGGTAATATAAAAATTTAAAATAATAATATATAGATTGCCAGTCCTATGTGCTGTTCTCTACTCCGATGACAAAAATAGGTTTTCTACCAAAACCTTTAACCTTGGTAATATTACTAAGAGGACAGTGATTCATCTTTCAATTTAAAGAGCAGTAGAGTAGCATATCTACAGGATAAGTTCTATAAGAGATGAGAAGGTAACTTCTAAGTAACCTGTGTTGATGATTTAGAGATCTAACACTTATGCAGAGAACATACAGCTCGATATAGGAGCCGTTCGAGGTTCCCTGCAGCAGCGTGATGACATCATCGCGCTGCTACCAGATATCGGAGGAGCTGGAGACACCGAGCTCCAGCTCTGACCATGCTTTGCATGGAGATCTGTGTTTCCCATGGACATCGACCATGGTTTGCGGTCGTGTTCAATATACCTGTTTTTGAGCGGGATTGATTGGTGCATATCTATACATGTGTTCCCTACTTTATTCTCAAATCTAGTTTGTATAAGAAATTCTTAATGAATCTGCCATGTTAAAGCTCACATTAAACTATTTATTTTGTTAGGAACCCACTGATATGACTATGGGGTTGGATACCTAGGATAGCATATAACTTTGGCTATCTACATTAGAATACAATGTACCAAGAGAAAAAATATTATTTTACATGAAGTGTATCTAAAATACTTGTAGTGTCTAGGCGTTAAACTTTTTTGGGAATTAATCATCTGTTGAGGATATCTTTCACAATTTAGAAACCTGCAATATCAAAAAGTAGATTGAAAGTGCAGAGTGAGAAAAGCTGTGTTAAGCCCCCCATACACCTTACAATTTTTCTATACAATTTCTGTACAATCAACTTTTCTTCTACCAAAACCATGTAATATGAGGACCTTTCTAATCCTTCCAATCACTGTGTATTCTATCAGGGAGGCCGCTTTACTACATAGTTGTTGGTAGATCTAATGCAAATTGTATGGATCGATCTTAAGGTGTATGGGGGGGGGGGGCATAAGAAAGTAACTACAATCCACAACTTGCGTATGTATAAATAATAAGACCCACATTTTTAAAAAAAATTCACTTTTCTTGGTAATCAGAAGAAATGTTACACATAATGATAATAGAGTTGGATCTTCAACTACAATTAAAGTTTATTTATTGGAGCATCTTGTTGATTTCACCTAATTTCCTGCAAGCACCCAGAAACATACATTTTATGACACATTCAGCTGAGATACATTCCCTTCTAGCATACTTAGATAATGTCATATACAATGACATTCTAACTATTCATCTTGTATTTCTGGTTGCCCTAACAATTTATCTTTAAAGCTGGGCATTGACGTTTTGTTTCTTCACCGACTCTCCGCCAGAACTGTGCATGATGACCTTATCACGAACGGCCAGTCGTAAAGAGAAAGGAAAGAGACTAGGTTGGGCACCCTAAAAATTTATGGACATGTCCATAAAGTCAATTTACCGGCCGATTCATGGGCGAATATTGCTTTTGGGCATTAGATTTGCGGCCGATCTACAGCTTTGAGCACGTACGGCAGTCGGAGGCAAAATCGAAAACGTCTATGCCCAGCTTAACTCTTGCTCTAGTTGTCCTTGGAAAGAAATTTTGGGATAATCCATGTTTATACCTTTTAAAAATACAGGACATTTTTAAGCTTTCAATATTTCACCTTCTTAATGGGCCCTCAGGATACAAAAATAACCCAAGCAAAAAACCCACAGCATCCATGTGCCCAGGATTAGGTTACAATTGCCTTGCAATGATGCATTAAGCACATCCGCAGTAAAGAGCTGCTGTGATATTATAGTATAAAACAGACAACAGTCAGGCCACAGCACATATGTTGTAAAGCAGGGTTGCCCCACTCCATTTCACGAGGGTCAGATTAGAACACATTTTTATTATTCGTGTAATGAATAGAACTTAACTGGACTTGGACAGCCCTGTTGTAAATAAGTTATTATTTTAGAAGTGCTGGCATTAGAATGAGAAATTAAAAAGTAATTCTTCTTTCAACAGTAAGGGTTTCTTTCTAATGGACGTCAAGGACGTGTGTTAATTTGCCCGCTGTTTTTGGGAGGGTTGCCGGCAGTATAGGACACGCATCAACTATATAAGGGAGGTGCTGTTTGGGTGTGGATTTTTCTATATATATAGGGGCCCCCTATATCATAACATTACCAATCTATACTGATTGGTAGAAGCATTATCAATCTAAAATGACTTGTAGAATCATTTTATAATGAATACATGACAGCAGGTGTAGCTAGAAGACATTATTTTTCATTTTTAAATAACAACTTGTTTTAAGCTTTAACTTCAAACATTAGGGAACACTGTAGTGTGGTAATACACAGTTTGTGTCATATATATCATCAAAGCCTTTGATGATATCTATGGGGCATATAACCTTTCTGAGGTTATGTTCCGCAATATATATTATACAATCACCCCGTTTGTTTGTGGAATAGTGGGAGCATAGGCACTCATCTGTCCACCGATTCCTTCCCCAACATGTCTTTGCCTGGGATCTCTCAAGAGTGGGAAGAGGAGGAGAGGCAAGGGACTTGCTCAAGTGCTGTCTGAGTCGCCGGTTGTCTTTCACGTAAGCCAATCAGCATGCTCAGCTGGAGCCTGAACGAGCCACCCACCTCTCCTTCTCTTCCAACTCTAAGGAAATCCCAGACCAAGATGCGTTAGCGGGGGATCGGTGGACTATGCATTTACAGTGAGGTTTCAGGGGCAGCAAGTGGAGGACCAAGGGTGCTACATATATAATAGATATACTATGTATGTCCATTTGTATAGCTCTTTGTTTTTTTTTACCTCAAAATAAATGCAAGTGAAGCTGATATAGTGAGAGATATAATGTGATTGCTGAATCTTGTACAATCATCACCGAACACACAGTGTACAGTACCTGGCTGGCTACCCTGCATACAGAAGACCTAAAACCACTTGTAATAATATATAATGCATTTCCCTCAAGACACACCTTTAGACAAGACACCCATAGTTTTAGAAAGAGATTAAAGTAAAAGATATTTAGCTCCCTCTTCACTAAGTCTGTGATCTCACTCCCTGCCCCATCTGAAGATGTACACACTGCTTTGAATTTCCTGAATGCATGCTGCGTGTTATTAATAAGTAGGATATTAACAATACAAAGCAGGTTCCCCTAAATACCAAATGTTGTTAATTCCTAATATGAAGCAGCTCTGTCATATCAACTAAACATCTATAATAAAAAGGAGAGCACTGTCCTAGGAACACTCCCTTATAGGAGAACATCACTGCGCCGTATCCCTGACATACAAGTTGTAACAACAATTCAGCTGTCATTCACCTCATTTAAATTGATTATAAAGAGGATTGGCATGAGCTCCTTCTTTTCCTCCTTTTGTGAACCAGACAGGATATGATAACACGGATGCATTTCTTATTATCAATATAATTTTACGGCAATCTCAGTTTAATTTTCTGCTATTTTTTTTACAGTGAAGCTATGCATCATTTATAACTAAGCTTTTATATTTTTTATGTTTCTTATTTGATTTAAATTACCCTATCACTGCTTGGGAAAAAATAGTTGTTGACTTAGTAAACTGCATCATAATAAGTGTACTGACATCTTTGGGCAAAAACAGGGAACTACGTGCTACTGCTGTCCAGGAATTATAATCAGAAATGAGACAAAAGAGAAATATTTCATATATACTCTAACACTACATTCTGTTGTGCATTTAGCACATTTTACATGAAGTCCAATCTTTGAAGCTGCATAATGATGTACTTGATAAAGAAAAAAGGTGAGATCTGTGATGAATTCATCATTAGACAAATACTGCTGTCTTACACAATGCTAAAGCCATGATTCCTTTGTGTTTGCAGTGACTTATTGATAGGATTTGAGATGAATTATGTGTGGAAAGTGTAAGTCATGTTAGCTAATGATTTCTGTTACTGTTTAATATTCAAAAGCTGGAAAGTACCAAGACATAAATATTCTGTACATAATAGCTCTAAACAACATACGATTTCTGTTAATAATTACAAAAACATTTAGGAAACACAAAACAGAAAGACTAATACTTGCAAAAAAATGTCAACTCTGAATAAGTGCAACCTGGTCACGAACACATTTCTGAATAGTACCAAACAAAAAGAAAATTTGATGGGTAAGACACATAAAAAAAATTCTGCAGAGAATTTTTTTTAACATATTGGCACTCATTTAGAGTTGGGGATTTGTGAAAGAAAGCTTTAAAAGGAGCAAACCTGATTGGCTGTGGCTGTTGCGGCGAAGGGGACACTTGTTGCAGGAGTTGTTGCTGCAGAGACAGTGGCGGACGTAGCGCTGTGCATCATGGGTACTTTCAGGAGGGGAACCATGGAAGCAATGAACAGGAGGGTGTAGCATTATGGTAATAGAAGTGGTTTTGGCATGGTGAATATCACATAGCAGCAAGCCATCATGGGTTAAACCAGCAGATGGCATGCAATCACAATGCAAAGCAAGGAAGCGTGGGAGAGAAATAAAAAAGGGAAAATAAGCTTATTACAGGTACAATTAAAGGAAGTTTGTAAAAATATATTATCAGATATTCCCAGAAAAAAAAGCTCATTCATAAAACAGGCAGCTAAAGCTATAATTTACAGACTGACAAGTTGTAGAACAAATCAAGTCATGTTGTATCTATTATATGGATCTATTTTATTTTTATGAGTGCACATCCAAAGACAAAACAATTTCTTTAGTTTATTACTTAGGCTTTGTTTCCATTGCGTTGGGACCCCTCCGCTAAGCGTACACGCTTAGCGG
>CM070033.1:63317947-63344835 GCA_036250615.1 Ptychadena robeensis | reverse complement strand
ACCCCTGCTAAGCGTATACGCTTAGCGTAGGGGTCCTGGCGTACAATGGAAACAAGCCCTTATACAGCATTAACTCAAGATTTCCACTTTTTATAATGTGATTCTAGGTAAAAGTGAGCATCATAGTCTTGAGTGAAAAAAAAACATATATATTGCCCATAAAGTCTATCTGTAGGCAAATCTCTTATTATATATTACATAATGCTTTTATTAATATTACTAGAATTATTATTATTATATTATATTATTTTCATATAGTATAGCAGAAGCTATATGTCACATTTATTCATTTTTGTCCTTTTTATATTTATGATCACCCAAAACAATTGTTTAAGCTGGCCATACACCTTTAGATATCTCTGTCAGATATCC
This sequence comes from Ptychadena robeensis, assembly GCA_036250615.1. Classification (NCBI taxonomy): domain Eukaryota; kingdom Metazoa; phylum Chordata; class Amphibia; order Anura; family Ptychadenidae; genus Ptychadena; species Ptychadena robeensis. The sequence continues at coordinate 63,344,463 of CM070033.1, read as the reverse complement.
TTTAGATCTACCAACAACTATGTAGTATAGGGTCCTCTGCGATTGAACACAGTTTGTTTGGGAAAACCCCTCATAATACATAGTTTTGGCAAAACAAAAGTAGATCTAAAGGAAATCTGACCGAGAAATGTAAAGGTGTATGGGGTCCCTAACCCATAAGGGGTGCAAGACAGAAGGACTGGATTCTACCTATACTTACCTTTGAAACACTAAAGCATGGTACACACATGTAAATATGGGCCAGATTCCACTTTTCGAGCGGGACCAATCAATCCCACTCGAACTGGGATATCGGACATGACTGTTTAATACGGCCGATGTCCATTGCTTTGCATGGAAACTGCGGGTTTCCATGCAAAGCATCGGCTGAGCTGGAGAGAGAGCAGGGCTGTCTCTTCGGCTCTGCCGATATCTGACAGCAGCATGATGACGTTATCACGCTGCTGCAGGGAACATCGGGCAGCTCCAATATCGAGCCGTGTGTTCCCTGCTCTTGTACTATTCCCAAACCTTAAAGCAAATATAAAGTAAACATCTTAACAGTGGACCCTGGTGATGTCTGCTTGTACCTCTGATCATTTTGAGATCATATTCTAGTAATACAACACCTCCTTTAGTCCAAGAGCTATACTAAATTGTCTCTTTATTTTCATTGTAGGTTAAGGGAAGCCTCTTATCACTCTTTACAAAGGTATAACATAATGCTTCTGTTGGATAAAATAGTGTGTCTTAAGCCGGCCATAGATGTTCCGATTCCCGGCAGTAGTTGCAGGCGATCGACCGGCGTGCATGCTCATGTCAAGCACATGGTGGTCGGTCGCCTGCCACTACAGACATGCCCACCTTCCACCCAAAAAGCCGGCGATCGCATGGCGATCCATCCTGCAGGTACTTTTTGTGGCCGATCCTCTTGTAATCAGTTACTGTGGTTGAGGAGTCTCCTCCCTCTCCAAGTTAATTGGCTACAATCCGGCAGGAATCTCCTGTGTTAGTGGAACACACAGGATTCCTGTCAGTTCTGTAGCCAACTCATCACAGCGTGGTGACGTCACAACACTGTAATGAGTCTACTACAAGCCGGCCATGGATCGAGGTGTCTATGGCCGGCTTCTGTTGGATTAAATAGTGCTTTTCTTATTCAGTTCACTCCTGTCATATCATTCTGCTGCCTGATAATATGCATTTCAGTACTGAGGTCCAGTAGCAGTGATTTCTGGGAAACTCTGATGCAATATTCTAAACATAGCAAAAAGGAGAAAATAAAAAAGCACAACACTATGACGTTAAGACACAGATGATATTACTTACACTTTGGTTTTCATTAAATTCAAGACACATTATAAACAAATATAAAAACACCATTCTTTTCTCAACATAATATGCCATCATAAAGCCAGAGAGAAGGAGGAGACGGAAGACATTATTCTAGGAGGTACTTAATAATCTACAGAGCATAGTGGACTAAAAGAACACACAGTAGCCGAAAAGTGTCTACAGCATTTTAGAAAACATACAGAAACAAAATGTACTTTGTGTAATATAAAAGGCAAAAAAGTAGATAGAAACCTACCAATACTGGTAGCTGGTGTCATGCAGAAAACTGACCCTGCACAGCATGCAATGAAAGGTGGAGAAAATGAATAAAGGGAAAGAAACAAGTTAGCAACACAGAGTTAACCTTTGGAGTGAAATTTAAGCATAGCTCTAGATACACAGCAGTGAGTGCACACATCACTAAGGCCATTCATGGTTTCACATCTCCTACCCATTTCACAGATACAGCAACTTTTATCACATAACCTGCTACTCAGATACCCTCACATCACATTCTTAGTTTCAGCAGTGAACATTCTATAACGTTTATCTGTTGTACTTTTCTTTTTATTTCTATGTGCTGGCTGTTCGCTGTTCTATATCATCATGGAAAATGCTATACAGGTATTTAAAGAAAAAAAAATATGTTGTACAAGACTGCTATAGATTTCCTGTGAATACATTCAATATACAACATGTGTCACCTATAAACATTTGTACCAAGAACCATGGTTGGAGTTGGACTTTAAGTTCAGGGTTAGGGTCACTAGATTGGAAATATGTTTAGGAATCAGGATAAGGGCATTCAGGTGATTCATTTAAATGAATTAATGTTTGTCTGACAGGTTCAAATAGGTCAAGGGTCAGAGTTTAGGATGAAGGTGGGTATACTTCTAACTTTGAAGGGAATTACACCTGTGGAGTGAAAAGTAATAGGTTTAGGTAGTTTTGAGTATACATTTGTTGAAAGTTCCTGCACCTTAAAATCCCTGCCTAATCAACAGCACTAACAAATACGTAACAGTTTGTCAACCATGCAATGTTTTTAAAGACTGCTGAGGAAACTGATGAATGGCTTTAGAGAAGAGGGAAGCACACAGAATATACACATGGTTCACAGAAGAGCTGCTAAGACATTCTTAAAATAAACAGCTGCAAGGGGAACAAATTCCAGCTAGCTAAAGGACTGTGGCATAGCAAATCAGCCCCAGAACATTCATACACAGGAATAAATGAGTCAATTTAGTCAGTTATTTGTAAGAGATCAAGTAAGGCAAATTCTTATATAATCTGAAAATAAGGCCTGAGTTCGCTTGCAATCAGGATTATTGTTTTACATAAGGCAAGAGTTAGAAAAAAGGCTAAAAAATGTATTTTCACAAGTTGAGAAGTTGTACTATTTAACCTCAACACCACCTTCCAAATAGCTGTGAAGTTGTACTATTTAACCTCAACACCACCTTCCAAATAGCATTCTCTACTTATTGTGAACCATGCAAGACTATTACATTTCTTTAAATGTTTGTGATTGTGATGTCAACAAAGTGAGATCTTTCAGTCAAAATGAATTGCTTAAAATTCTGTGACTTAAAACTTACCAAACTAAAATTACATTGTAAATAAAGGCAGTAACAAATGTATATTTAGTCTTTTACATTCAGCTGACCTGAATTGTGTCTTACAACAAAACTAAACATTTAACATGGGGTCAAAAATTGTGATGACATGCCCACTCCATGAAACATGGTGAAACTATTTATCTCATGTATACAATTATAGACCACAAAACGTCTATAATCCAAAGTTATGTTCTTATTGAATGCCACTTTGGGTATATGAAGTCTTTGTGGTCATTATATGGACGAAGGACTCCTAGCTCCTTGCTTGGGATACTAAATTACAGCTTAATACACTTCAGATAAAAGGGCAGAACAAGGCAAATTTGTAACTCTAAGGTATGTCTTCTTTTTTTATGGAAATTATATATTTCTAATGATAAAATATTATATTTGAACAAGAGTGCCTAAGGAAAGTATTTCCACACAGTGTCACACATCTAATTAAGATTCCGATTCAAAGAGACAGCGTTCTGCAAATTTAAATTGAATTGATTTCAAAAATTCTTTATTGCCAATTTAACTTAATCTTGTAACCATGTACTGGTTACAAGATAGGATATAATACATTGTCATTGGACAACACTGAAGAATGACACTTTCATACAATGAAAAGTAGTCAGTGCACAGCTTGTAAAATGGTGTTTATAACTCAACACACAGCCATTAATGTCTTATCCTCTGACAACAAAAAAGTGAGTACACCCCTAATTGAAAAATGTCCACATTGTGCACTAAGTGCTTCAAGTGAGAAAAATGAACATAACATTTTAATTATGTACTTTCCCTGGCCAAGACATGTACCTGACTAGTCATAGGCCAACATTGTAGCTGAGGAAAGCTGCTTAGGTTATTGTAGAGTGAGGACCTAGGCAGTGTGCTTATACTCATTTAGAATACTGATTTAAAGGAGGATATATTAATGTAAAAATAAGAATGACGTGCATTCCTGGGGAAAAAAAAATAATTGCACTAGTTTTAGATTGCAAGATCCATTGGGCAGGTCCCTCTTCTCCTCTTGTGTCACAGTTTGTACTAGTATTTTAGCTTATATTGCCTTTCTACTCTTTTTTTACCTTCTGAGTGTTACGCCCATGGCACACTTTTTTTTAAATATCGGGGAATTACAATATAAATTTCCCTCCCCCTTTACATCCCTGACTGTAACTCGTGGAGTAGGGGTACTTGTCAGGAGGTTAATGCGCAAGGCTGCTTACTTTGTTGGCACTTTTAAAAGTAAAAGTTAATAATTATTATAATAGTATTACCTAAAGCATCTAGATTTTAGTGTTCATCTATTTGCTGTAGTTTGCTCCATTGGTGAGTCCTTTTAATGTGAAAACTGCCAGCACTTTATTTCCATGATGGAACAAATGATAATAATAAGTTATCAGATTCTTCTTTTGACAATTTTTTTGATGTTTAGTCATGTTTATTGGGTCTCACTGCTACCGCTGTATCCTCCAATTAATATAGACATGATAAAAATGAACACAGTGGGGGTGTGACTATCCAGATATCATTTTTAGTGTAAAAAATCCCATTAAATATAGTCCCAACCAGTTAAATGGTTTTGCTTAGTATCAATGACCACAGTAATTGTGTATTCATGGATAAATCTGTGAGAGTAATACTGACTGCAAGGTTGTGCTAGGGCTGATGAAAGTGTGACTACATAGACATGCCCATAACTAAGGAATGTTGTGGAACTAAGTAGTACACAATTATGTCTACCTTGTGTGATTTTCTGCAATGCGTTCTTAGTAACTACAATTTCTGCAATGGGTTCTTAGTAACTACAATTTCCATCTATTTTCTGTCATCTATGGTCACTAATAAGATACTTGTAGTTCAACAATGGTCACTAGTAAGCTGGCCATACATGTCGCAATTTCTGGCAGTAGTTGCAGGTGATCAACCAGTGTGCGCCCACACACCATACGCATGGTAGTCCGGTCGTCCGCAACTACAATGACACCCACCTTGAAGTTTCGGACCACATAGCACGCAGGTCAGATCGCACGGTAATCTTTCCTGACAGTACTTTTTTTGGCCAATCCTGTTGTAGGCAGTTAATGTCCAAGTTAATTAGCTACAATCTGGCGGGAATCCCTGTGTTAGTGAAGCACACAGGATTCGCGTCAGTTCTGTAGCCGACTCAACACAGCGTGGTGACGTTACGTTAGGATACTTGGAGTTCAGCTAAAGCCGGCCATAGACACCTTCATCCATGGCCGGCTTGTAGCAGACCCACAACTGCCTGGTTAGGTCACCATCCTGTGAGGAGTCGGCTACAGAACTGACCGGAATCCCGTCATCCTTTCGGATTCTCGTCAGATTGTAGCCAATTACCTTGGAGGGGGAGGAGACATCCAACTCACTATAACAGGATCGGCCACAAAAAGATCCAGCAGGACAGATCGCTGTGTGATCCGACCTGCCGGCTTTTTGGGTCGAGACCTCAAGGTGGGCGCCTCCGTAGTTGCGGGCGGCCGTCCATTATGCGCTTGGCGGGAGCGCGCATGCCGGTCAATCGCCCACAACTATGGCTGGGAATCGCAACATCTATGGCCGTCTTAATGTAACTATTAAGATACTTGGAGTTCATCTATGGTCACTATTAAGTTGTTGTCCTTCCCAGTAAAGGGTCCATAAGATAAATGGATTCTTAAACTGGCTTAATTTCTCAAAAGGAAGAGATGGAGCCAAATCCTGAGGGTTGCAAAGTACAACTGTAAGGGCTTGTTTCCACTGATGCAGATTGCTGCGGTTGTATCCGCGCGGCTGCAGCTGCTCCCGCCCGGACCCCAAGCTGTTTGTCATGCGGATGCACGCGGACGTCCGTGCGGTCGCATGCAGACTCTGGGCAGCCCCCATGTTAAGGGATGCGGTCGGTTGCGGTTTCCGCACGAAAACGCTGTAGTGAGCGTTCGGAACTGCACCGCATCCACATCGCATCCGCACTCGGCTGCACCAGTGGAGCCTGGCTGATGCTTTGCCTATGGATGCGGTCGGAGGGGCGGCAGCCGCGGAGATACAACCGCAGCAAACCGCATCAGAAGAAACAAGCCCTTATGCGCCTGAGTGCACAACCACAACCCACAACAAATATCACAAGCAATACTGCTCCTGTGCTTTGTCAATCCCTGCTCTAGACTGATACACAATGGCAGTTCTGCCAGGATGGGTAGAATGTAACTAAAACATACAACCACATGCAGCAGCAGTCAGAATAGTTCACCTCAGTAGATAAATAGTGATTTTTTGACAGTACACACTCAGTAAATCAAGCAAAAATGTGCAAAGTGTTTTCTTTTCTCCGAACATTTTAAGACATACCTGCTGGGAAAAATGCTGCAGGCTGCTGCAACTGTGCGTTGGCCAGAGCCTGTTGGTAGTGCAAGACACTAGGGTTAAAAAGTGCGCTGGCACCATTGCTTTTTTCTAGAGCTTGTCTCTTTGGTAAAGAGTGAAGGACACCAGGTGGAAAAGCCTGTTAACAAAAAATTAAACGATACTTGTAGAAATCAGAATGTTTACACACATGTTGAAATACACACATAGAAATATGTGTTGTGATAAAGTTTTAAATAAAAAAATATCAATTAAAATAAAGATGCCTTGCCATGCACCTTAACTCAAACTGAGGCAATGCAGAATGAGTGAGATTTGGTTATTGGTAGCAAAAGCATGGTTTCTGTATCATTAAGGATGTAGTCGTAAGACTACAGAAAAACCATTATAGCATCTGTGTAAATCAGACTTCATTACTCATTTTAGATATCATACTGTATTACTAGAAGATGTTCTTTATAAAACATTTCATTTCAGTCTAATGCTTCCTGATGTAACAAAAAGGTAATTGTATTTAAAACTTGAACAGTAACAACATAGGCAATCTTGCTTACATCTATCTTGTATACAAGTACTTCAAAATGAAGCTGTATTACCAGCTGTAATATTATTAAATGTAAAACATTTTTTTTTTGCATATAAAGAAATATGAAGATGGCTATTAACTTTGATAGCTTCTATACATTAATTGTATGCATTGGTTGTCTCAGATGATGTTAAAAAGCAATAACAAAAAATATTAGTTGCTTAATTGAAAAAAAAAAAGCTACATGCAAAGCAAAAGGTGAAAGGTCAAAGTACCAGATCTACAGTTGCTTCGAGAGGTCGCTTCATTGCTTTGGCAGTCGACTGCGTCTTTTTAATAACAGGCAGCGAGCACATGATGGCAGTGGGCCAATGGGATTCAAGCGAATTAACATACAGGTAAACAGCAAGCAGAGGTGCATCATGGGAACGGCATTGCATTGTGGATAGGTGAGAAGGAAAAAAATATTCTGAATGCAATATACAACATATAAAACACTAGGCATGCACAACAACAAAAATGTCTCTTTAAAGAAATGAATTTTACACCTTGAATTAGTACTAAAGCAAAATGCATCTACTATACCTTAGTTAAAAGCAGATAAGAGAGTAAAATACAGATGTTTGAAACTAGGTAAATGGAATTAATATAGCATCTCTCAGACTACAGAAAGCATTTGCAAATTGCAGATCAATTCATAGCAAGATTAAATGCCTTCCACCATGGCAGACAAGAAGTTAGTTGATTTGACAGTTTTAGCTGCCACCTTAGCTAAACAATGTCATTGTATTTTACTACTCTTGAAAAGTATATTGATGCCTAGTAACTTTAAAGCAAATGAAATATATTATTTTGGTGATCATTTCAAGTTCTTGTATTGCAAGATAATTTTTATAAAAAAAAACCTCCAACATTTGCGCTATAGTTAAAGTAGACATTGATTTGGCACACATAGATGTATACTACATGCATACAATAAAATAAGAATTTTGCATAAAATATAGATTGTCAAGGATTCAATAATGCATATATGGGAAAGGCTACGGTATTAAAATTTGATCATTCTATAAATTATATAAAATGAAAAGTATTTAACACTATATGAAGTACTTAATGTCTCTTGCTGCCACTACATGTTTTACATGTGTTCAGTACACACCACAGTACTCACTCCGGACAGTGAATACTCACACATCTTCAACATGGAGAGGGATGATCCCTATGGTAATATATGAAACCTCACATTTGAAGATAGGGGATCTGCACACCGATTGACAGAGCTGATCCAGAAAATGTTTTCCTACACAGCTTCAGTCCAGGACGGATCATCAGTGATGTTGCACATAATATTTTCTTGCTAGTACTTTTTAAAGTTTTACCAACCATACATTTTCTAATGCACAAAGGTAATAAGGAAAAGATAAATATCCAAGACAATTACTGGAGGTGTATCTAGTGTGCCTGAGCCTTAAATCTAAGGCTATATATGAGTATGGGGTCATAGAAGAGCAACTGAGAACCTTCGACACTAGTCCTTACAGAAAAGGCATAGCATGAAAGTGACATCAACATAAAGCTATCTCTCTTGCTCTGTTTAATTTTTCTTTTTAAAATGGCGTATTTAACAAGCACTATAGACTCGGCAGAAGTGTATTTGTATAGTAATTTATTTATTGTACCAAGAGCAGTAATGCTCAATGGTAAAGCCATTGTGTATGTTCCATCAATAAAATGTAAAGTGGTATATACAATGACATGTAACTTTAACACTATTTAAAAGACAGCTTTAAATTAAATGTGGTTTATGCAGCTTTAGTTAATGGACCACTGATGTTAAATCAAGTTATTTCTTAAAATAATAACTTAAAACATTTGTTTTTAAGGATCTATAATGTATGTATATTTTAAGCAGCTTAGTGTTAAGCATTTTTGTATTCCAAGTTAAAATGAACACATGGTAAAATAAAAGGCTTGGCTTATTCTGTCGAGTGCAATTAAAGCTTTAAGATAACTTCTTGAATGACCTATAAAATACTAATTCAAATCGTACTGTTGTCATATATATTATATATATTTGTGAAATACTTCCCTCACAACTGTTAAATAAACGTATTGCATATTAACTGTCCACAACAACATATTTTGCATGTAAAACATAGATGGGTGCATAAAAAGCAACCTTAATAAAATGCATGCCAAAACATAATCTGTCTTCATAATCAAACATATCCTATATTATCTACACAAAAGTATTACATTTTGTCAACAGAACAGACAGGTAAGCAAATACTAAAGGCTGCAGCTCAATGCACATTACTCCAGTGTGGTGTTTAAAAGTTTTTCCCATCACTCTCAGGCAGACAGCTTTGTTTACTCGCCATATAAGTTATTTCAATTTATATTCATTAGTTGAGGGGAGGCTTCTAAGCCAGTGTTTTTCAACCACTGTTCCATGGCGCGGGATGTTGCCTGGTGTGCCGTGGATTTTTTACCCCACCCGTGGCCCTCCTATCTAGCTGCCTCTTATAGTATAAGTCTTATACTATAAGAGGCAGCTAGATAGTAGGGCTAAGCAACCGCATCCTCACAGAGACTTATACAGCCGATCCATGTTATACACGGACCGACTCTGTGTGGATGCGGTTGCTTAGCAACACGTGTCCCCACAGACCAGGGGCGGTGTTTTTGTTCTGCTGGTACGCAACTGCGTTCCAGCGGGGCACCTGCTGATGACGTACTTCCGGCGGGGACCGGAACTGCGCCGCGATTATGTGTATCGTCGGTGTCCTCCGATTTTTTTCATGAAACAAGTGTGCCTTTGCCCAAAAAAGTTGAAAAACACTGTTCTAAGCTCCCTTATTTGCCCCCCCCCCCCATACAAGAGCCACTGAATAGTGGAAATCTGTCAGCTTGTGTACTCAATATAAGCTTTTTGATTTATTGGCATGCACTTTGGCAGTTCATTAAACAATGTCAGATAGCTGCAAAGATTATAGACTTTTGTCCAAGACAACGAAGGATTATCTTTTAACGGTATGTCTCAACTGTGTTGTGTGATCTGTCTGGACCCCCTACGTTAACAGGGGTCCCAATGGAGCACATAGACATTGCCTGTCTAGCGATTCCTCTGTTCACATGGTGTTGAGCTGATGCACCAATGCAGGGGTTAATGTAGTGCAGGTAATGTACATATGCTCTGTTGGGACCACACCAAGCACTGCACTTAATGTAGGGGGTCCCGATGGAGCACACAATGCAGTGAAGACACAGCATCCACAGGTAAGTCTGTGTGCTAAGTTGGGATCCCCACCAAGCAATAAGCCTAGCGGAGGGGGTCCCGATGTATAATCAAACATAGCCTAAGGCAGTGGTTCCCAAACTGGGTGGCGCCAAGGTATTCCAGGGGGGCGCGGGCCCTCATTCATAAACTGTGTTTGAAATGGGAGGGGGCTCGATAATGCTCCTAAATAGAAAAGGGGGGCCCTGCAAGGAAAGTTTGGGAACCACTGTTCTAAGGTAACAATAATCTAGCACCTGTATGAGGTTTAACAGTTGCATAGATCTCTGACACCTTAAAAAAGTGAATGCTTCTGTGCTCAGCAGTCTGTGATTAAACCAATTTCTATCAGCTGTATATACATTTTTGAGCAGTACCAAAAAGGTCTACAGCAATTCCAAATAAAACTTTCAATAGCGGAAAGATAAATCTTTATTTTTATAAATACATTCCCATGCCTATTATACATCATCCTGTATTTCTTCATTTTCTCTATGTAAACCAGCATGCATTTATTTTATTATTAAGTAGTCCCAGATAAAATGTCAACAATTTAATTACTCTATTACGCAAAGAGACTGTCAAGTGTACTGGAAACACTCCCTCAGCCATTCATTGCTGTATATATACCTTGCAGTGTAGTTTTGTGATTTTTTTTTAAGGATGGGGGAATAACAAAAAAGATAAGTCTGAAAACAGGTTTGTACACCCACAGAATGTTTGTAAAGGATGACAATTTACGTGTATTGTTCCAGGTACTTAAAAATAAAACTCCTGCCAGAATAGTTGAATATGGTTTGTTTTACCCAGAAAAACAAAATGTTAAAACATTATAAACAGTCTTTTTATTTAGGACTTTACACGCACACCCAAAGTTATCAATACATTCATATGAACATGTTGGGAACCCCTCTAAATTCTTTGGAGTTTTGTGCATCATGAAAATGACAACTTCTGTTTTGTTTACACGTACCAATTCCTGTACGATCCGACCCCCGATCCGATGTCGCGCGGGCTCCCGCATCCCTCAGGGATAGGGTCGTGCAGGAATTGGATGCAGCAACTGACGAGGATTGGGCTAAAATTTAGATCGAACAGTTATCTGACAGGATGGTAAATTTTAGCCCGATCCTATTAGTTCAGCTAGGGATGGCTTCCCCTAGCCGAACTAATGAGCTGCAGATGCAGAGTGCCGTCTGATTCCCGGCACTAGTATGACGTCATCACGCTGCCTGTTACTGCATAGAATCGGATAAGGAATAGACGGTAAATCCTACCGTCTATTCCCAGCTTTATATATAATATTTATTTCCAACTTATGGAAACAGTAGTATTTCAGTAGTTACATAAAGTTTATTGGATGAAAAGAAAATATGCAGTATCATAACAAAGTTAGACATGTGCATACATTTGGGCACAAAACAGAGTTATTACATCAATACTTAGTTGTGCTTCCTTTTGCAAATGCAACAGCTTCTAGACCCCTTCTATAGCCTTTGATAAGTGTCTGTATCTATGTGGAGGTATTTTTGACTATTCACCCATATACAGTCTCTCCAGTTTAGCTTAATTTCAATGAAAGAATACCATCTAGTTAGAGGTGATCAGTGGACAACATCCCAAAATAATATCTATAAAGGAAAAATGGACGAAGGAGAATCTCAAAGATCCCCTTCGTTCAAACTGAGTTTTTTTCCCCAGCCTAGGCCAGGATGTAGGGACTTTGAGGCCACTTGGTTAGTGATGTGTATGGTAGTAGCCCCCTGTATTCAAGGATTCAAAAGGCAACTTAGTAATAAAACATGTCAGAAAAACAATAATCATATCTAGACCAACAGATATATATATAATAGGTCACAGATGGACTGCAATAATGATTCCAATAGACATGGGTATATAAAAGAGTCCTGTCTTATTCCATTTATTGGTAAATCATCAATTTTGACCACGTAGTAGTAGATAGAGTTGCCATCATGTCCCCTAGTAGGATGCTTGGAGAATGATGCTTTTAAACGTAAGAGGATAGATGAATTAGCCACAGAGCCTCAACACGCGTTTCAAATTTACACACATGTGCTGGAGATCTGAATGGAGAGCCTTACTCTGAACACTGATGTTACAAGTACCTGTGCCTATAGATTACCTTTTATACCTTAACAGTGCTCCCCCGTTCTTTTCCTACCTCCACGCTACTGGACCAGTATACGATACACTACCTATTACCCCATCGGGGATCAGGAAAGCCATACCTCCTGAAGAAGATGTGTATATATATTTGAAACGACCGTTGAGGCTCTGTGGCTAATTCATTTTTCCTCTTACGTTTAAAAGCATCATTCTCCAAGCATCCTACTAGGGGACATGATGGCAACTCTATCTACTACTACGTGGTCAAAATTTATGATTTACCAATAAATGGAATAAGACAGGACTCTTTTATATACCCATGTCTATTGGAATCATTATTGCAGTCCATCCGTGACCTATTATATATATATCTGTTGGTCGAGATATGATTAATGTTTTTCTTACATGCTTTATTTATATAGAAATTGGATCAAGACGGTTCAAAACATCAAGGGGCCGACCAACATCCCAATATAAATATCTACAAAAAGGCCTTTTTGTAGTTACATGTTTTATTACTAAGTTGCCTTTTGAACCCTTGAATACAGGGGGCTACTACCATTCACATCACTAACCAAGTGTCCTCAAAGTCCCTACATCCTGGCCTAGGCTGGGGACAAAAACTCAATTTGAACGAAGGGGATCTTTGAGATTCTCCTTCGTCCATTTTTCCTTTATAGAGTTTAGCTTAATTTGATGGCTCATGAGAATGGACAGCTTGCTTTAAATCATGCCATACATTTGCAATGTATTTAAGTTGGGGAGCTGTGACGGCCATTCCAGAACATTGTACTTCTCCCTCTGCATGAACCTTGTTTAGGATTATTGTCTTGTTGGAATTTTACTTCGTTAAAACTGACAATTTAAACCTGAGATAGCTTTTAGTGACATTCCCTTAAACTATGAATCTCAACAATCTTTGTTTTTTAGTTCTATTGAGGGTTTCTTTGAGGATCCCATGCTGTCAAATGGCCACCTCAAATAATTGTAAGGTTTTTCAGTCGTTCATATGACTATAAATACATTACACTGCCTAAACACTGTCTAAAGTATTGGGACAACCCTCAGAATCATTCATATGACTATAAATACATTACACTGCCTAAACACTGTCTAAAGTATTGGGACAACCCTCAGAATCATTTAATTTAAGTGTTCCCATCACCTCTATGTCTATAAAATCTAGACAACTTCAACAAACAATTGTAAAAGAATGGGACACTTTCAGCAAGTATGAACTTTAATGGCTATGGTTTTAAATCATTGTTTTACCTTTACTGTCAGCCTGAAATAAGCATTGAATTGACATTGGAGTATAATTTCTATGTAGCCCTGGACTTAAAATGTGTGTTTTACTGTGTATTTTACTGTGTAAATCTGTCAGTGTTTTGTAGATAAGTGTAATGTATCAGTGAATAATCTGCTTCCCTCTTTATATACAGGTTGAAAAGCCTAATGGTGCCCATACATTGACGAATTAATGCATGTCACTCTGCTAAATCTATTCCTGTTCAAGACTTTGCATGGAGACCCTGGTCCCCATCCAAAGTAATGGCAATCGAACAGGGATTTACCAACCTGTTGGTTCCCTGTTCGATCAAGCTTGCTATGAGCAGGATTAAAGAACCCCTTTTTTCCTGCACAAGTAAAAATCAAAGTGACTATAAATGAAAATCTAAATCTATCTAGGATGATATTTTAAAGTGTACAAAAGAAAATCTTTGAAAAACTTCTGATGCAACCAAGCATCATAAAAATAACTTACAGGGAAGTATGTTTTTATTAGTGTGTCTGGTGATCCATAGTTTCTTTATTGAACTTTGAACGATATAAGTATGATTTTAAAACTAGCCGTATGCACATGGAAGCTGTTTGAGCAGAGACAAAGAGAAGAAGTGCACCAGTTCTCCATATAAGGAATGCTATAGATAATCTTTGCATTGAATGTTATAACAATAGACGGTATTCAGCTTGTCCAGTTTCAGTGTGGATTGAGAGTGACAGTTGTGTGCTCATTATGTTTTACCCGTATTTGCTGGATTAGAATGCCATTATTATTCAACCACTTTCTGTGATATGACAAGTCGCACTTGGGGAATGTATTCCTACACACTATTTCACACTCCTAACAGAGACAATTACGCTTTTGTATGTTAACAGTTGGATAACAACATGTTATTTACAGTGAATTGACTGATGTGTACACTGCTGGTGGCAGAAAGTCTTGCTCTTTACCAGCCCCATAATAACATAATACATTAAATGTTAATGCTACTGTAACAAGTAAGGGATATTCGTCTTATGATGTATTTTTAGAGTGGATGTAATAGCAGCAGTGAAATCGTGAAATATATGACACAACAAGCCTATTTATGTACCCAATGAATGTGCCTACAGCTACAAGAATACAATTTAACAATCTTTTTTTCCAATCCATGCATACATGGGTCGCTTTACAGGGAAATTCAATCCAAATGTCAACTTCTGTTTTGAAGGGTCTACCGCAGTTGGTGGCCAACTAAGTTGATATAGGGGGCCACAAGTACGGCCCTCAGCATCACTAAAGGGCCACACATAACATTTTCAATCTATACTGACTTGTAAAAGCATTTTATAATATAAACAATTACAGCAGGCATTGCTAGAAGAATTATTTTTTAAATAAAACTTAAATAAAACTTGTTTTAAATTATACAATACTTAGTTCATTAGGGAACACTGTAGTGTGGTGATGCATATTTTGTGTCCTATACATAGTCAAAGGTTATATCCTTTGATTCAAAGGTTACATGCCCCTATTTTCAGGTTATGTTCCGCAATATATATTATACAATCACCCCAGTTTAATGGGCAAAGGCACTCACCTGCCTTCTGATCCTAGAGGAGGAGAGTCGAGAGACTTGCTCAGGCACCATCTGGGTCGCTGATTAGCTTTTTACGTACTCCTATCACATAAGTTTATCGCCTCTACTCCTCTATCCACTCTCGTCCTGGGCGAGGACCTGTCAGCAGAGGATCAGCAGACAGGTGAGTTTCTATGCCCTATGCATTAACAGTTAGGTTTTGGGGGCCGCAAGTGGAGGACTGAGGGGGGCCACCAAAGAAAGCCCAAAGGGCCGCAGGTTGGACACCTGGGATCTACCATATCTGTTATGAGGACATTTTCTCTCAGCCAATGTAAAGTCATCACAGGAAAGGCTTGAGTTTTCAGAACTATGGCAAATTCTAAATAGTATCCCCGTCTACTAAAGCAAGGCATATTTACATGTAGAAAATCTGCAAACATAGTTTACTTTTATATTGCATAGGCTTTACTTCTCACAAAACATAGATTATATATGGTATGTGCATTAAAAGAGCTGCAGCCTTGGTCACCTTTGCTATTCTGTTGAGCAACCTGTGCAAATAGCAACACACTGAAAAGAACAACATTTTCCTCACCTTACAACAATGTCTTAAAATATGCAGAAAAGTTACTTATAATTACACAAAATCAATAAAGAAAGTGTTTGCACTTTGAATGTGGGTAGTTAGTGGCACTTACCATCACTGTTGCAGCTGCAGCAGCTGCTTGTGCTGCTACTGCAGCCTGGTTGGCTTGATGTTGTGCAGCTTTGATTTTGGCCTGCAAGTGTGCAGGAGGGTGAAAATATTTGCATTTCTCCCTCATGCAGCGACCCTTAATGTAATCCATACAAACGGTTACAGTGTTATCATTTGTATCAATCATCGTGCTGTCTGCTGGGTGAGCAAAGCGGCAATCAGTCTCTCCCCGTGCACAGTTTCCTCTCTGAAACTCCCTGCATACCTACGCAAGACACACAAGGACACATCACTGAAAGTCTGCCTGCAAACACGGTTTATACTTATATATATTTCTATATATATCGCACATAAAGCTTAGCTCCCATTAAATCCTGTTTTTCATTTTTTTGCAAGAATACAGGGATGTTACTTTCTAACCTCTTAAAGAGCCAATTTAAAAAGTAGCAATTCTTGTTTTTGCACATTTTGGTAAATAAACATTCTATCAGTTAAGCTTGCTGATAAAGCAACTTCTTTTGAATATTTAATTTTAAACAGATTATCTTATATACTCGAATATAAGCCGAATTTTTCAGCACCTGAAATGTGCTCAAAAATTTAAATGAGGGTAAGTCTCCACTGTATTATTGACTCCCCCTGCGCTAAGCACATTCCTTGGTGGGGACCCAATACACATTACCTGTCTCAGGCAGTGGCTGTTCTCACTTCCTTCTGGAGAATTTGCAGAAGGAAGTGAGATCTGCAGAAGGAAGTGAGAAAAGCCACTGCCCGAGACAGGTAATGTGTATCAGGTCCGTTGGGTCCCCACCAAGGAATGTGCTTAGCGCAGGGGGACCCGACGGAGCCAATAATGCTGTTGAGACATACCGTTATATATTCATGTCAAAAAATTGTAGATGGACTGTATGAGTGAGTTACAAAGCCCTTGATGTAGAGACAGGTTGTGGGAACATTTGAAAAAATTAGCACATATCGTTTTTACATAAATTAGGTTCAAAGCCAAGTCAAAGTTTTATTATTATTTTCTGCAAAAACTACATATGCTAGAGTAATACTTACTACATATGCTAGAGTAATACTTTTTCATTACAATGTTCAAACGTCGCTTCTCTACATATCCAACAATTTTGGTGATGAGATCATGTTCAGGGGCTTTCAAATTAACTTACAAATCTGCTGATTTATTAAAAAATATTATCTCCAAACAAAAGTACATTTGCTGTGTGTTTCTGAGCCTTAACTGCTGCCTCCCCCCATGGCTTATACTTGAGCAATAAATTTTTTCCAGATTTTTTTCTAAAATTAGGTACCTCAGCTTATATTTGGTCAGCTTATAATCGAGTATATACGGTACATTACCCCAAAATGGCAGTAAGAGTTTTTTTCCCTTTGAGGGAAAAAAAACTTTCTCCATGTAAGAACAGTATATTTTTTTTTAGTATTGCATTTTCACATTTTTTTTTATACTTAAACATGAAGATTGGATAAAGTAAGGCAGCATGAAAAGCAATCTTTTTAAATAGGCCCCTATATGTAGCATGTTGTATGCCAGGTTTCCCCTGCATCGGTACTGGAGGCATGAACCAAACAGTAACCAAGTACAGAAGTAGGGGTGGAACTGAAACTTCTGAACACAAAATAAAGGACGATTCTACTTTCAAAATATGTTTACCTTTTTTGTGTGTTTAGGCATAACAATCTATTTTTACAGGCTCGGGGCAGAGTAACATTATTCTGTTTCTATTAGCTGCTCTTTGTCTTTACTGTAACTGCAGACAAAGAGGAAAAACAAGAAAAATAGGTAGGTGGATATCTGGAATAAGAACATAGATGGGCGTGCTTTCACATAGATATTGTTGAAGCTTCTGTGCATTGGTTGATGAGTGCATGTCCAAGTAAACAACTAATACCTCCCTATTACTATACGTTTACTTATATTTCAGCTATGCACCCATAACATAATTAATAAACCTAGGAAGCATTCGCCAACGAATCACAATGAACGGGTGTTTAGAGAAGCTGCTCCATTGCTGATTATCTTGTAAAGAATGGCATTCTGAAGTCAAATTTCTATTGATATTAAATATGCACGGAGAGTCTCCATGTTTATGTAGTTTTGTTTTAGATTTAATGTTTTCATTGAGACTATCATTTGATCTATTGTGTATAGTGGTTAGTCAGCTTTAGTCCTCGTCTGTATGTAGACATGTCATGTTTTATACACAAATGTGTTGCAGTTCCATAACAGACTGGACTTTTCTATATTTTAGTACTTCTATTCCAAGGACTTCCATTGAGGTCTGCCCTACCAGGGTCTTAATTGGAACCTGATATAACAAATACCACAAATCATATGTAATTAAAAGGTCTTTATTTGCAACATTAAATACTGGACCTTGGCACCATAAGCCTTTAAAAATTTCAAAAAATATATATCAATACTTGTTACCTAGGGCCCCTGTGGTTCGGCCTCACGTACGTTTGACGCCCACTTGGAGACACAGTGATGTTTCAGTGATCAACACATATACCGTACTCTGTCACCACACTAGTCACCCTCCCTGAGGAAGCCCATGGTGGCAAAATATGTCCGAGGGCTAAAGACATATGAACATTCTCCTATGTTATACGGATATGATGTACAGCAGTATGTTATACGGAAATGAAATATGTTCATCAATTCAATTATATTTTTTAATAGAATTTTTTAAGGCTTATGGAGCCAAGGTCCAGTATTTAATGTTGCAAATAAAGACCTTTTCATTGCATATGATATGTGGTATTTGGTTATATAAGGTGCGAATTAAAACCCTGGTAGGGCAGACTTCAGAGGAACTCTTTGGAATAGAGGTACTCAAATTTTAAATTATGTAGGGTGGGCACATTGAGCTTATATAAATCAACACAATTAGATGGTCTGTTCATCTATACTTTTCTATAGCTGCCCAGAACATTTAAAATCATTTCCCTCTGGTATGGAAGACACTGAACCAAACAGGTATATGGGGAACATGGATTCCAGGGTAGGGGTACTTGTTTACAGTTACATTGGAGACACAGGGAAGTTAAACATACAGAGCAATGTTTGCACTGAAAATGGCTTGCAAAAAAAGCAATACAAAAAAGGAATATATACTTCCAGAGATGCCTTTTTTCATTTCAATAACACATATTTTAAATGTACAGTTGTCCTTTAAACAAAATAACTTTCAGATCAATGGAGAAACCAAAACGTATTTGCTGCATATGCAAGTTCAGAGCATTGGATTCTGGGCCTGTACTACAGCCCCAACTATTACTAAACAATGTGTTGTTGCCATTCTATTAAGGAGCATATTGGTAGACAAAAACTCTGTCTATTACAGAGTGTTAGAGGGTGCTACTGTTTCAAAGGCAATTAAAACTATTCTACAAATTCAAACACATAGCTGCATAAAAAAAGAGACAATAAAACATTAAAAAGGCACATTCATAACAATAGTCTTAAAAACAAAACTGTATGGAACTTTAGAAGCACAGTAAACGGTTAAAAATGAGCCCACAATACAACAAACATGTATTGCCTTTTTATTGTTAGGACTGAAAAAAACTATACAGTCACTTTATTGTTAACTAAGTTGTGATGTCCTCGCTTTATGAATGTCTGTCATTGTTCACTAACAAACTGTAAATTTCAGCACAAGATCATGGAACTTGTGCCTCTGTTTCTATTTCTGCTTTCCAGCAGAATGTTACCCTGATTTTACTCAGCTGTACATTACCCTGATTGACTTGGTGAAAAGGGACACACATGTTATTGAAACTATTTAAGACAACAAATATACAGCTTTTTCATTTCAACTTAGTGCCAGTAAATCAAATATGATGTTTTATAACACGTTAACTGCCATATAATCTTAGTTTTGAAATGGAAAGGTGGTACATTTAACTCAACATGCTGAGTGTCACTTCTGGTATTTGGAACACGGAAGTGACACCCCAGACCAGCACGTCCGCATTCCAAATACAGGAAGTGTCACTAAGTGACATCACTTCTGGGGTCACAGATCATGCACAGCCGGTGGTGCTAGATAGATTTGCGGTCGATCTGCAGCGAAATCCTCCGCAAATCTAACGGTCTATGGCCACCACCAAGTACTAATGATTATTTAAATGGATGGATGCATTTACTGTAATTGTTTCTGCATGTGCAAAATAAAAATACACAAAATAAACTATTTTGTGTTTTCACATGCCTGGGCATTTAAACGAAACACAGTTTTCCCTTCATTCCTAAAACGAAAGCTTTTTAAACTGCTAAACTACACCCTTAACTTTGAGTATTGAGTAATTGAGTAATTGTCATCATTGCCAATGACCAGAAAATAGTGGAGTGTTGTACATACAGGGCTCATTCTGTTCTAAGGAGGATGGAGGATGAGTGAACGGTACCCTGATCCTTCCACATAGAACAATACGTGTGACTGGCAGGATTATACAGCGTCTGACAAATGTATCCATGTAATAGAGGTCTCAGTCAGGTTGGTTAGTTAAGTAGTCCTTCCTGCTAGGCACTTGCACTTTTTATTTGTTGCAGACAACTACATCCCTTTTTGCTTTGTTGTGACGCAATGCCAACTGTTCACAAAGAAACAGAAATTTGTCTGCAGATATCTTTTTACTTTAAAGGCCCCCACACACGTCGCGAGCAGGGGCTGACAGATGAGCAGTGGAGTGCAGCGCGATGACGTCATCGTGCTGCATCCCGCCGCTCAGAGTATTGGCAGGCATTCTTTGTATGCCGGCCGTTAGTTTGAATGGGGATGCCGGTCCCCATTCAGACTAATGGCATCGGCCAGAGATTTTGCAGCAGATTTTGCAGCCAACCGACGACCGAGAGCGCACACGTCTTAACGTTTATTGTCAATCCCACAGTTAATTACATTTTCTTTACATTATATATTAATGCTGTGTGGCAGAACCTTGTAAGCAGCCTTTCTGATGTGCTGGCTCTTGCCAAACTATTATGTAAGGATACATTGTAAACTGTACCTCCAATTTATCTGTCCTGAGAAGTTTCTGAGTAGCAGTTGAACCAGCGACTGATACAGGCGGACTTCCCGGAACAATAACAGGTGAAGAGGACAGCATTTCAGTTGGAACCAATCCAACACCTGGTGTCATTTGAGTAAGATATGGAGCAAAGCTAATAGCTGTATTTGTTCCTAATGCTGGACCTACAGGAAATGTCTGCTGAAATAAAATACATTAGTAAGTTCAACTGCAAAACAAGATATTTAGTCATCTCTGAAATCAGTTAACTGAAATTAATTGACACATTTAGTTATATAACTATTTTACATTTTTAAGAAAATCTTTGTGAAATCAGTAAGGATACAAATTATATGAAACCACAAAGCTGCAAAGAACTTTGCCTAACATTAGGAATACTGGTACTTTGAACCCGAAGCAAGTAAGCAGTTTAATGAGTTTTCTAGTTCACTGAAGCCTTTGTAGAGATATTGTACTCCGTAGCGGTCTCCCCCGGCCCCTGTCCACATTGCTGGCGTCATTGTGGGCTGGAAACAGACTCCCCTTTATTATAATGGAGGTCTATGACGCCGAAGGGGCAGTTCCAGAACCCCAGAATTGCTGCTCTGTATAGAGAATCGATGCAGCTTTCTGGGGGTACATCAGGATTTACCGATCCTGGTAGCGGTTGAAATGAATCCAAAAATGGGTTCATCTCAACCACTAGGGAGGTTAAAAAATGCAAAAATGGAAAAACATCAGGTAAGACATGGGCCTCTTTATAAAGGATTCTGTTTGATATGGTTAACCTCCTTGGTGTTATGCCCGAAGCCAGTATGTGTCAGGATCGGGCACAACCGCCACCTCTCGGCGCCATAGACCTCCATGTCAATGGAGGGGCACCATTTTTCTCCTCACACACCACCGGCATCTATTTGACACTGGCGGTGTGTAGAGGGCTGGGGGTAGAGCTGGCAATGGCGGCAGAGTACAGTGTACTCCACTGTAATTGACGGGGAAACGGCTTTTCGTGCTATAAAAAATGGCGCGAAAAGCTCGTACCGCCCAGGGGGTAAATCATTTTCCTTACATATCTCACAGTGTTTGTCTAATATTGTCAAACAGATCCTTTGACAATTTTTTTGCATGACGTAGAATCCCCAAAAAAAAACATCAGAAGAAAAAGATTTAAGGGTCTGCTACATGTTCAGAAAGCCACTGACCTTTCATACATACCCACAAGTTAAGGTGGCAAAAAAAATCAGATCTAAACCTTTTGTTTCAAGTTGTGTGCATGTACAATTTAGATCAGGGTAATTTGAGTAGTCTGTGTTGTGATTATGATTAAAAGATTTAACACAGTTGTTTGACAATAAATATATTCAGCCAACCACTAACCATGAGTAAAAGATATTTGTGTTATCTTTTATATTCTCTCAAAAATGGTTAAGACGGGAATGAGCTGTTCTTTGCCATCAGAGATACATGTTTATCAGGTAACAACAATTAACATAAGTTGCTGTATAGGATCAAAACAAAATATTGATTATACAGCTAGTTCCATAAATATAGGGACATCGACACAATTCTAACATTTTTGGCTCTGTACACCACCACAATGGATTTGGAATGAAAAAAACCCCACAATTTCCATTAACTGCCGACTGTCAGATTTGAGGGCATTTACACTCAAATCAGGTGAATGGTGTAGGAATTACAACAGTTTAGCACTGTTAAGCGACCAAAAGTAATGGGACAATTGGGTTCTCAGCTGTTCCATGGCCAGGTGTGTGATATTCCCTCATTATCCCAATAACAATGTGCAGATAAAAGGTCCAGAGTTCATTTCAAGTGTGCTATTTGCATTTGGAATCTGTTGCTGTTAATGAGAGCCAAAGAACTGTCACTATCAGTGAAGCAAAAACATAAGGCATGGCCAAAACAACTGTTTGAAACATTCCTAAAAAGAAGGAACGCACCGGTAAGCTTAGCAACACCAGAAGACCACGGAAGACCATGGAAAACATTTGTGATAGATGACCGAAGTGTTAATTCCCTGGTCACGAAAACACCCTTCACAACAGTTGGCCAGGTCAAGAGCACCTCTCAAGGAGGTAGGTGTATGTGTGTCAAAGTCAACAATCAAGAGAAGACTTCACCAGAGTGAATACAGAGGGTTCACCACAAGATGTGAACCATTGGTGAGCCTTTAAAAACAGGAAGGCCAGATTAGAGCCTGCCAAATGGCATCTAAAAAACTTACTGAAGCAACATTCTATGGACAGATGAGACCAAGATCAACTTGTACCAGAGTGATGGGAAGAGAAGAGTATGGAAAAGAAAAGGAACTGCTCATGATCCTAAGCATACCACCTCATCAGTGAAGCATGGTGGTGGTAGTGTCATGGTGTGGGCATGTATGGATCTGGTTCTCTTGTATTTATTGATGATGTGACTGCTGACAAAAGCAGCAGGATGAATTCTGAAGTGTTTCAGGCAATATCATCTGCTCATATTCAGCCAAATGCTTCAGAACTCATTGGACGGTGCTTCACAGTGCAGATGGACAATGACCCAAAGCATACTGCAAAAGCAACCAAAGAGTTTTTGAAGTTAGAGAAGTGGAATGTTATGCAATGGTCAAGTCGATCACCTGACTTGAATCTGATTGAGCATGCATTTCACTTGCTGAAGACAAAACTGAAGGAAAAATGCCCCAAGAACAAGCAGGAACTGAAGACAGTTGCAGTAGGGGCCTGGCAGAGTCTGGTGATGTCTATGGGTTCCAGACTTCAGACTGTAATTGACTGCAAAGGATTGCAACCAAGTATTAAAAAGGGAAAGTTTGATTTATGATTATTATTCTGTCCCATTACTTTGTCCCATTTACTTATTTGTTCCCTTAACAAGTGCGAGGCACATATGCAAACTGTTGTAATTCCTACACCGTTCACCTGATTTGGATGTAAATACCTTCCAATTAAAGCTGACAGTCTGCAGTCTTGTGTCTTTCAGGAGAATGTTGTTTGACAATCGCTAGAGAAGGAAACCAAAGGGAAGGACAGTCCCACGTGACAGAAAGCAAACCATGCTGAAGTTACAGGTAACAATACTCACCATTGGCTGCAGCTGTGTACCGGGGAACATGAACTGCATCTGCTGGGCCAGCATGGCAGCAGCCGTCTTCTGCTGAATGAGATTGTTCCTGCCATTTATTTCTAGCTGGGTTTTTAGGTGCGTTGGGGGGTGAAGATATTTGCAGTTCTCCCTTGAGCAACGTCCCTGAAAAATATTGTACTGTTAGGTTTGTATTTCAAAGGAGATGTAAAGGGAAACAAGAAATGATGTAAACTGTGTATCACACAGATGAGCCTCAATAAAATAATGGCAAACGTTCACAATTAGGCAGACTCAATATCACTACAATGTACACAACTCCTCTCACTACATTGTATACACACCTCCTTTCACAACAAAATGCACACACCTCCTCTCACTACATTGTATATACACATCCTCTCACTACATTGTATATACACCTTCTCTCACTACAATATACACACCTCCTCTCACTACAAAATGCACACACCTCCTCTCACTACATTGTACACACAACTCCCCTCACTACAATATGCACACACCTCTTCTCACTACATTGTAAACACACCTCATCTCACTACAGTTTGCACACTCCTCCCCTCTTACTACAATGTATACACACCTCCTCTCACTACAATATACTCAGACCTTCTCACAGAATATTGTGTACACTCCTTCTCTCATTACAAACATGCACGCACCTCCTCTCACTACAAATTAGCACACACCTCTTCTAAGCACATTGTGTACACAACTCCTCACTCCTTACATCACCACCATGCTAGTCCCATCCCTCTTAACCTATTGTATACCTTGTCCCCAACCTATTAGATTGTAAAGCCGTTCAGGCAAGGTCCTCTACTTCCCCTCTGTCATAGCCTGTACCTGTGTGTTATCTTGTGTTGTCTCAACTCTAATTTATTGTACAGCGCTGCATAATATGTTGCCGCTATAAATAAAATGATGAAAATAACTCCTCTCAATACAAATATGCACACTTCCTCATACTACACATTTCACTCCTCACTATAATATACACACACCTTATCTCACTACACCTTGTATCACTTTTTTTTAGTCACTTTGAGCTGTAAATGACATAGAATCCTCCTCCACCAGCTTTGATCCTCCTCGAGCACTGACATGCAATGACAATGTCACTATTGTTGTTGTTATTATTATCGTTATTGTCCACTTTTTTTAAAGTTTTTTTCACCTCCTGGTCGTTTCATCCATCATGAAACTCAGCCTTTTAGCCAGAGTTAACTGCTGGTAAACATACGTGTTCCGTGCACGTTCCGTGCAAACGCCAGCGATTCTGTGTATCATAATGTATGCGAAAGGGGCAGGGGTAGGTGGCGCCATAGACCTCCATGTAAACGGAGGGGTGTCGCTTTTTCACCTCCAAATGTGCTGGAAATCATGGCAGCTTTTTATATGCCTTGATGTGACCGCCCATGGCGTGCTTTTAAATAAAGGTGTGCCACATGCGTGTAGCCTAGGAGGTTGATATTACATTGGGACTGGTGAACACTAGTCATGTTGGGTCATTCCCCCATTCATAAATCATAACACCTATTAAACCCTTTTTATTTCCGTAACTTATTTTACATGTCACAGGCCAGCCATGAGGGTAGGGTGTCCAGCCATAGCTGGCAGTGATAAATAGATGAGAAAGCAGATGTATGAAATACTTGAGCTTGAAGCCATCACAGAGGTTCTTTTTGATAGCAGGTCCCTTCCACACTACATAACCCAGCTTGATGAAAGGCTTTTTCAACATGCCAAATGAGGTGCTGAACAACACAACATCCTGACAGATGGCCACCTCGGCTTTATTTCAGTATATTAACAGATCTTCATGTATCAGATAGCTAAGCTGCTCATGGGCAGTCTGGGCTACTTTATCCTGCTGAGCAAATATCTTCTGAGTCAGCTTTGTGTCTGATCTAGCCGTAAGGAGAAGATGAGCAAAGTTTACAGACTTTGGCAACTATTACAAGATGATGCATTTATTTAGGAGAATTTCCTGGCACATAATGGCAGAATAATTGGTTTATTGGAAAAGTGTGCTGAGATAACAATACAGAACAATGTGATTGTACCTTGTAAAATACAGGTTCTGAGCACGCTTACAAAGAAGGCAAGCAGACATGCAGGTACATGAAGGTAGTGGGAGCTTTTCTCCAAGCAATAAAGAATACTGTGATAATGACGTATTTGTGTTTCCTATGTGGGTCCCTCTCATTTTCTACATGAAGTCTGTGACAATGATCAAAAAGACACAGCAATAGGATACAATATGCTGACTGCTAAGCTTTTCAGGTGTACAGGTTGAAATCTGCAACAATCAGAAAATGGATTTGCTGCAAAGAGGTAGGTTCAGATAAGAAAAAATCTTCAAGCCTGACTATATTTTGTTTGTTTTGGCTGAAACATCGCGTCACAATCAGCCGGGCACCCTTTGTGTGTCAGCACTATCTGTCGGGTCCCCCCAGCTGCTCAGGCCATTAAGGCCAGAGCAGCTGGGGACCCGGCAGACAGTATCTAGAGACGCCGGCTTTGAGAAGACACTGCCAGGTCACTGAGGGCTTGTTTCCATTATACGTCGGGACCCCTCCGCTAAGTGTATACGCTTAGCAGGGGT
>CM070033.1:63292367-63311814 GCA_036250615.1 Ptychadena robeensis | reverse complement strand
ATAATGTACCTATATAGAAAAGGGGGGCCCTGCAGGAAAAGTTTGGGAACCACTGGTTTAGAGGTAGAATACAGATTAAAAAATGTAATTGCTGTGTCTGGAGTCTTTAAAACTAGTTAGTTGTGCAAATATCATGTTGACCCTGCTTAATTTGGCATTGGGAACATTAATGACCTTTGAGTATGGAAGGAATAAAGCATTACCTGAGCCCTATGTTTATTTACCTTTACTTCATGAGAACAGTATATCTTTCTTAATGTTATAATGACTTGTCATAATTACTATCTATCTAGTGATATTTCAAGTTAGAACAGAAATCTCAGACCCTTATATCCTTTTTATGTTTTATATATATATATATATATATATATATATTATACAGAATAGAACAGCATTATGTATAACACTTTAAAGCTAGCCACACATGGTTCGATTTTAGCGTTTTTCGATGGAAAAATTTGATAGATTGAAAGAAAATGGTTTTTCTACCCACATAGTACAATCGACGATTATTGATCGATTCTTGTCAAATCGTTCATTGAATTGTGATTGGACAGTTTGGAAAATTTGGGTCGATTGTGCAATCATCGAACTACATTCCTTGCAGCTTTTTTGTTGAATCAATGAAACTCGATGTGTGTGGCTACTGCCCTTTAACACATCACTTCCGATTGAAACTAAAATTGTAAGAGGAATTCAATCGACGATTTTTGATTACTTCGATGAACTTTTCAGTCGAAATTGAACAATAATCGTACTCCCCATGTGGTGTACATTGATTAAATTTAAATGAATTTCCGATTTTTTCATCGAACTACAAAATCTAATCTAACGTCAATTGAACGCTAAAATTGAACCATGTGTGGCTAGCTAAAGTACTAGTTTTAAAAGAAAGAACAACCATTGCTGTGGATACCTATTACTGCAATAAGCTGGTAAAAGTCAGTGTTTCCAAGCAACAGGGTCTGTCGTACCAGGCAAAGAAATCAGAAAATACAGAATGTTAAAGAACCTCTGTCATTTGCAACCTCAAACTGAGCCATTCAAACGGAAAAGCCTAGGTCCCAATTGTGAAATATAGACGAGTGATGCTTCAACAATATGGAGGTGTGTTGCAACAAGGCTGGAATCTGGTAGATGTGTCTTTGTGAAAGTTGCATATCATACAAAGTTATCCTAAAAAAAATTGTTATCTGCTTGTTCCCTAAAGTAGAGGATTTGTATTTCCACCATGGAGTGTCCTGGCATGGAGGATCAAGACTCTGTTCTGTAAACTCTGCATCATTTCTTATGTATTGATATATTGTCATTTCCTATCAAATTACACAGAATGTTTTTTTTAGAAATCTGATGAAATATAAGTTTTTATAACTAAGGCAACACTGTTTATTTTAACTATTTCACTTCTTAGGCTATGTCTCCACAGCGCTGCGTGATCTGTCAGGACCCCTGCATTCAGCGCAATGCACTGTGGAGACATACCCATAGAGATTAAATCTAAAAACTGATCATTATTACAGTGGTCTCCGCTTTTTCTTTTTAAAGATATATAAAACTTAAATACAATGAAATATAAATGGTCTAACTGACACTGATTAAACTTTATTCCTTGGTGCTTTCAGGATTAAGAGGTTAATAACTAATTAGACAAAACGGTCTCAATCTTAAAACCTATTAATAAACTCCTCAGCTTATTAAACACGATCTAAATGCACCCTGAGCTGACATGCTTAAAATAAGAACTGAAGGGAGACTATTTCGGACCTTACAGTGCGACAAGGTACCTGTGTAGTAACAATCATACTGCTATGATGAGAGGTGGAGAGAGGCTGGTGCTATACCTGCTACTTTTAGGGTCCAAAGAACTTTAGGGCTCAAAAAACCTCTTGTTAACGCAATCAACCGGCAGATGCAACATTAGGCGTCTGCCGCTCTGTTTTTTACCTGAAAGACCTGTCATGGGGTTGTTATCTAAAGGACCCCCCAGCACCTGCACTAATTTGCAGGTGCTCCTGATGGGTTGTTCCTCAAGCTGCTGCCGCAGCGACAACGACAGTGTAACTTTACCTTAACCTTCTTAGCGTTCATGACGAGCCCATCTCGTCCAGAGTTTGTGTGAAGAACAAACTCTGGATTAGCTGGGCTCCCATGAAAGCTGCATATCCCCGGAAAGCTACGGGGGTTCTGCGGCTTCACTGATCGCGTCGGAAGGGGACGAGGGTGAGCAGTGCCATAGACCTCCATGTTAATGGAGGGGCTTCTGCTTTCCAGCCCTCCCAGCTTGTGTCATGAATGACACTGGCTGTGTGGAGAGGGGAGGGGGGAGGGAGGAAATGGCAGGCAGTGTACCTCGTACACTGCTGCCATTGCCTGTACCACACTGTTAAAAACGGTGCGGTACAGGCAGTGCGCTAGGGAGGTTAAAGTTTGATATATGTGAAGGCCACTCAGCAGTAACGTTTCACTGACAAAATGTAGTCTATAGCTAAAACAAAAAACATCCTTGCACTGGGGGTTACCCTGAGTTTAGATGTGGGGTAAAACATTACTTATCTTATCCCTTGCTTCCCTAGCTATTGCCATGCTCTTCCATCTGAAGCTCTGGGCAGTGACAGGCCCACTTGAAGACCCGCATTGTACGGGATAAGGTTAGGATAAGGTTAAGATAAGGATAGGATAAGGTTGCTGCATCAGTTTACAGAAAACGCTACGAAAGACCGGTCACATGAAGGATGAGTCTACATAAGCGAGGGATAAGGTAAGTAACAGTATGTAAGTGAATATTATGAGCACCTGTTCCAGTGACAGCTCTTGACAAACCACACAGCAAAATATGATTGTGCAGTTTGTGGTCCATTGCGTTTGCTAGGTATTTTGCCTGTGTTTGCATTGCACAAAAATCTTAATAACGTTCTAAAACACACTGAATTACGGTGAATGGTTCACAGGTTTCTGTTGGCACACAATGGGAAAGAGCTCCCACTATAGTTAACGAAGAGGTTGGCATATTACGGCTCTTCAGCCGGTTTGTTGTGGCTCAGCTTGCATGCATCCTCTTCCCTGCCACCAGTGCATACACGCTAGAAGAAAGAGAGGATATAAGATGGAGAAGCAGATGTGAGAGATCTTGGCAGGCAGGGGGTTTGCAGAAGGAGGGAGGGATTCCAGCAAGTACCCACACAGGAGATCTTGGCTCATTCTGCCCTTCCAGCATGTGGGATGGGAAAGGGAGGATCGCTATAAGAAAGTAAAAGCAGCCAAGATCTCCCATTTGACTCCTTGCTCTTGTATCCCATTCCATCACATAAGTGGTTTTAGCCACAAAAGGTTGCCAACCTCTAAGTGTAGGCATACACAGCCAGATTCCTGCCCCATTTTTCGTCCGATCGACCACCATGCGTGTTCCAGCCAAACACCGGGTGGCCACTCGGCCGCAAATTGGGTGAGCCCAGATCGACCAGGATCCTCCCGCATGTCGGATCGCACAGTGATCCAACATGTCGGTACATTCCTGGCCGATCCCATTATTTTGTATAAGTGTACACAGGGGCCGGCTGCAGGGAGAATCTGCCCATGTATGGGCACCTTTAGAAGGAAAAGAAAAGCATACATATGGAACTGTACAAATATTTTTTATGTCTGAAGATATATGTAATTAAAAATTTTAATCGATGATATATAATATGATTTACAAAGCATCACAGCATCCCTGAAAATGTTTTGTACTATAAAATGTGCAAAATAAAAGATGTAATTTTTAGCTACAAATGGTGAACCTGATGCGATAATCCTGTTACTTTCCATCTGCTTAAAAGGAAATGAGGTAATTTCACTGCTGATAACCAGGTGTACCAGATTGGTAGCCCAGCAAGGAAGAAGAAGGTATTATATGCCACATTGTTAATACACAGACGTGTGTACACATATATAATAGATTATAAAAAAATGGTTTGGAAAAATAATGTTTAGGGATCACTTACTAATTGTGAGCGATAGAGAACAAAACAAGACATTATCTTAATAAATGCAACCGAAACACTTTTCTCACCCATCTATGTACTATTGATGTGTGCCAGCTACAGTAACCCACAAGATCTCACCTTTCCTCATCACAGCAGGCAGAACAGGATTTTTCTTCATTTGTAATTTGCAATGTTTAAAAAATACAAAAATAATGTTTTCTTTTAATTCAATATGCACATATATACATGACTTGCTAAAGCAAAAACCTAATTCATATCAGATAAATACCTAATCACCTACTTAGTACCAGGCAAATGCCAATTCAGCAGGGAACATTTGAGAATGCTACTATAATATCTACTTAAAGGTTAATTATCCTATAAATGAGAGCTATTTTAATCTGCTCTAAGTATGTCATTGCTCTAATTATTTTACTTTGCACCCAACAAAACCTGTCGACTACTAATTATTATGCAGGGTGGGCCTTCTGCCCATATACCATCCTGTCTAGGATCTTAGTAACAGACAAGCTGTTTCATATATATCTACATAAGAGGGTAAACACCTACATTTATTGATGAATATATCAGACAATAATGCGCAGTGTAGCACCAGCTCCTTAGTAAAGTTGATGATTCAGTTTTGTACAAATAATGACATTTTTGAAGACTGTTCTGGAACCTTTATATTTACCATGTATGTAGAAAAATATGATCAGGAGAACAAACCAAGGTCTCTGCCATATACAAGGGGCCATACACAGGCAATTCTTCTGCCCAAAAATTCTAATACCTCTTCAAATCTGTTCTATTATCAACAATAGGATAGACTTATTTTGTTGATTTATGGTGAAAGTCTATAGTTCCAAAGCCAAGCCATTCATCGTGTAAGCTTTTATATATATATTTTTTGGCTTATAAGAATCTCCGCTGTATAGGATGTACCCTATACAGTGGAACATCTCATCCCGAGAAAAATAGTGGATAACAGCAGTTCTGCTGATTGGAGCTCCATGCTCTGGCCGGCAAAGCTGGAGTTAAAAGAGGCGGAAAAGCTGCCAGTGTCTTTCTCCTCCTGGTCTCGGTCTGCAGAGTTGTATGGGAGCGGACTGAAGCAGCTGCTCACATACAGAGATCTGCAGAGGGATGATCCATCCATCCATCCACCCATCTGTATGTAAGCAGCAGCTTCACTCACATAAAGCTCTGAGCAGGGAAGGATCCGCCCGCTGGTAGATCACCCCTGCTTTTGTATGCGAGTAGCTGCAGCTTACATACAGGTCTGCAGACGGATGATCCATCCATGGATGGATTGTCCCCCTGCAGATGTCTGTATATGAGCAGCATCTGACGTCCGTCCCCATATAGAGCTGTGACAGCTGCAGATGGATGAGCTGTCCATGGACGGGTGAACACCTGTAGGTCTCTATATGTGAATGGGCGATCCGGTCACTCTCATACAGAGCTGTGACCGCTTCCACGCTGAGGCTAAGTTCAGTGCTTAGCCACAGTGGAAAGGCGAAAGCACAACCACCAGTGGCCGCGTACGGCCGGGGGTGGTCAGTTATTTGGATAATAAGACGGGCTTGTTTTCCTCCCTGATATAGTCTGAAAAATACGGTACATTTTTATAAACAATATGAATTCACTAAAAGCTAGAATGGGTCAGAACACTTTCAGCTAAATAATGGTAATTAGGTCATGTGTTCATTAGGCATTGGGACTGCTTTAGCGTATCCCCATACAACGCATCCAAGGGTTAATGGGTAAAAAATTTATTTTTATGTGTCCAAAGCATTTCAAAGGGGACACTAACGTGTCAATACACATGACGAGTCAATGTCAACACGGGGATCCAATAATCATATTTATATTCATATGGCCAGGTTTGGAGTGCGACAAATGCAAGGATTTTAACACAATGGAGACTAGGCTTTAGAGTGAACACTCCCATTTTGGCTGGGAAAGTCAAGTTTTTGCATGTGTCTTTCCTAGTCAAATCCCCATTTCAACAAATTCTTGGTATTTATACTTTTGAGGGAGGAGGCGTTACTCTACCTCCTAGCTTCCCACCCCACTTGTGCAGATGATGTGTGGGGTTTGGAAGTTGGGAGGCAGAATAATGTCCCCTTCCTCCAAGCTAGCAAATAGGAGAGAGTGGACATAACACTAAGGCTATGTTTTGACGGCATTATCGACGGAGCTGATCCATATTACCTGTCTGCAGCAGTGGCTGTTCTCACAGCATTTTGCAGGTCAACTTAGTGCAGTAAGTCCGGAAGGCCAGCGTATTGCAGTAAGTCCACCTCTGGCTGGCGGATCAGCAGAACGCCGTAAAAAAAGTTGCTGTTGCAGACTGGAAATGTGGATTGGCTCGACGGAGCCGATAACACCATCGAAACATAGCATTACACTACTATCCCCTATGCCATGTGATGACGCTGCGGAGTGATACTTCCGGTTTCAAGTACTCATGACACTACGAAGTCACTTCCTGTAAGTTTTTCCTCATTAGATAGTTTTCTATACCTAGCCTGAAAAGCACTTGTATTTCTGTTTCCAATCAACTGAAAAGACAAGACAAATGCAAGCATAATACATAACCAGGAGGCCTCAAACTACACAGCATTACACTTTGCATTCTGGTTTGAGAATGCACAAGTAAATAAGCCCTAAATGTACTTTTCAAGCAAAAAAAACATTATTTCTTTTATGCATAAAAATAATACATACACAGTATGCAAATTCATACAGTGCATGCAAAGTTGCGTGGAGCGCTAGCCAACATCAGATCCTTAAAATAGAAAGTGAAAGAACTATTCAAATAGACAATGAATAATTTTAAACCTTATTTGGGGTTAGAGAGCAGAACATACAACCACTGAAAGACCTAATTTCCCCCTAAATGTACATTTATGTAGTCATGGGGCATATCCACAAATTAGTAAACATGATATTAATCATATATTAATATACTAGTATTTAGTGCGATTAACTCTGAATAGATTAGATACTGCAAACTGTTTCCATTCTTAAGTGGTATACGTGTGTTTTATAAGTCTAAAAGTAATAAAAAAAGCTATATATCCCTTCATTCTGTTAACCTTGATATCTAAGCCAAATTGTAGTAAAAAAAAGTTTATTCAAAAAAAAAATGTTTTATGAATATGTAAACTTATACTACACAAATACTGTAAAGCAGTGGTTCCCAAACTGAGGGGCATGGAGGTATTCCGCGGGGGTGGGGGGTGGGTGGGGAAGAGCTAGGGGCCTGAGGGAGGGACAAGCAGGAAGCCAAACGTGGAGAAACTAGCTGCAGGCAGTAAATAGAATGCATGAAATGTGTGTGTCTCTGTGTTTCTATATGTCTCTGTGTGTGCATGTGAATGATGAATCCATGTCTCTGCATGATTGGTGAAAACATCAAGTTGTATGAGTTGTATTTCAAATAAAGTTTGAGGGACATTTAACACTAGCACACGATACTGCAACACAAACCAGGCTAGTGTGAAATTGCCCTCAATCTGAAACTGTGTATTTTGAATGAGAGAGGGGGGGATGGCTGGATGATGTTCCTATTAAGAAAAAGGGGCCCTGCAGGGAAAGTTTGTGAACCACTGCTGTAAAGCACTATTCACACAGGTGTCTGGTAGTATCATGCTTTGAGCACCTGGATGCCAAAAAGCAGCAGCCCAAAAGACCCAACAATAGGCATTTCCCGATCCCATTTCAGGTGTTTGGCCAGTGAGGATAACATGGGGGTCTACAAGCACCCACACACAGGGGTGGGCAGGTGCTTAACTCTTGTAAGTTAGCTGCCAGTCTTCTGGGGTAAATTAAGCACAATATTATGAGTGGCTGCATACTGCCCTATTATTGGCACTTGTGGTGCCGATAACAGGTAAAATGCAGGTGATAGATCCACTTGAGTACATTTGTAGTATAGAACTTCAACCTCGCCACTCAACCAGACATTTATCATCATCATCTTCATGTGTTCTAGAAGCACAGGTTATAGTTCCACAGCAATATTTTGAGGGCTAATTGTGCTTCAACAGCTGCCGATTAAAAGCAGCATCTACTACTAGAGAGCCAATAAGAAAAAGATCTATTAAGAAGATTATTACTTGTATAAGACTTTAAGGTAATTAACCAGTTCGAGTAATATAATGCTCATTCATAATTACTGATTAAGAGACTTTTCTTTTACATTGGCCATATGTTCTGGACTAATAGACTGAGGGACCACACAAAACTTGCATACATCAGTGACTTTTGTTTACATATCTTGTTTTTTTCACGTTATACATTATTATATGCTTTTTATTTGTCTTATATATTATTGTTTATTTACTAACTATTTAGCTTATAGTTCTATGGAAAATATATTTTATTGTTGGTAATTAATGAGAGCTAAAGTATAAGCGCAAAATTTAGCAGAAGGACTTTGTGAGGTAATTGCACAGCCCCTGAACATGGTATCAGCACCATTGCTGGAATGTGATGTAGTGAAAGGTTGTAAGAACATTTAAAAAAATTATTGCTCTAGCACATGTAGTTTTTTCATACATTAGAGTGAAATACATTTTCTTTAAATGGGCTTAATTTTTTACTTACTTTTTGCGAAAACTACATAAACTGAAGCAATACATTAAAAAACAAATATTCCTACAACCAACCATTCCCTACATCTCCAGCAATTTAGGTGGTGATATCATGTTTAGGGGCTTTAGAGTTAACTCACACATCAGCTAATTGAAATAATAACATCCCAAAACAAAAGCACATTTGTTTTGTGTTTCTGTGCCTTAGCTGCTGCATTTCCCTCCTTATCCTTAAGTCATTCATTTTTTGGAAAAAGTTAGGTACCTCGGCTTATACAGGGGAATATACAGTGGAAAACCAATGGCTCTTTTGAATGGCACATTCCCTTTATAATAAACCTTATGGGTATATCAATGTCATACACAAATTATGTAGTTGTATATCATGTAGTTGTATATCATTTATGCCATAAAGGTGTAATGTAATTGTATATCATGTATGCCATACACACTGTAATTGCGATGAACAGATCACCTGCCTACATATAAAATCTTATGCTTTGTCAAATATGTAACAGCATATATTTTGTAATAGTATTATTGGTAACCAATCCACAGAGTAAATACTTTGTAAAATATATGTTTGATTAATAATATTCAGATTTTAACAGGAATAGTTGGTTGATATACACCTATGTAATCTAATAAAACACACAAACATCATAATGTTAAACACAAACCTTCCTTACCTTAAGGGAATCAAAGCAGGCAATAACACGTCCGTTTTCAACCTGACAACTTTTGGGTGGATGTGCAAATTTGCATTCCTCATCAGATCTTGAACAAGTTCCCCTTTGGAACTGCCTACACACCTCTAGTGTAAGCCATTTTGTATCCCTTACTGGGCCTACATTCAAAGCCATGCTTGAGAAACCAAACTCCAATGAGTAACTCTCAAGTTAAAAGTCTGTTGGTGTCCAGGGATTTCTTCAACAGAATCTAGGTAAATAAAGATATAGATGCTTTAAGGGATAAACTAGTAAATGGAGTCCAAAATACGCAAAGCAGCATGAGAAGAGCCAATTAATCAGCCCAGAGTCAGTCATCGATCAAGCTGCTCCACTTAGACAATTTTGGCTGAGAAGACAAGATGCTCAGGGTCCACAATAATATAAAATCTAGGCAGGAGAACGTGTTGATGATGTCTGCTTTCCATAAAGTAACTCCAATATGATGGCTATCCTCAGCTTGATATTATATGTCCTTAGACACTTGATGGTGAGAATGCTGAAATACAATGTCAGTCAGCGCAGTCTTGTTCTTAGTTGGTCATTGACAACGGCACAGTAGATGTAGAACCAGACAACTTCAGCTGATCTGCAGGGCAGGCTCCTCGGTGTTTGGCATTCAAGAGGTGTTCAATTTCAGAAGTGCAGCCCTTACTGGCAAAAGTGACTTGGAGAAAGGCACTGACCAAATATGCAGCAACCCTAAAGAACACACAATAAAATGGAGAGATTAGATCTGATGAGGCCGGTTGAAAGACTGAGATGAAAAGAGCCCCACCCCATCATATGAGGAAGTGTCACATAAACAAGCAGCATAATACTGTTCTCTGTTCTGCGGAAGATCTGCATATGAGCAGAATAACCAATTGGGGAACATATTGCTGTAATATTCTAGGCATTCATCCAGGACATGGGAGTGACTCAGAAATGGATGAATGTTGCAGACACAATAATTAGACAAGCCACTTCGAAAACAATTCAGCCTAATGTGCTTAGCCTCCTAACCAATTTATTAAGATTCTCGCTTCCAATTAATTGTAGAGTATAGCTCTACAGATGATATTTTCTGAATGTAAAAATACCTCTCCATGTCAAGTAAACATTTAAGTCTAAACTGAAAAGAAATAGCAAATTTCTTATTCATTTTAAGGTGTAAAAAAATCTACAATAACAGAAACAGTAGAGTTTGCAGCCATAAAACTCCTCTGAAAGTTGATGAGCTTTCTTTATTGCCTGATGATTAGAACGTGACAGTTAGGAAAGAAGTACAAAGAAGGATACACCTGTAATTGGCTCCAATGTGTGTAAAGATTTTCTTTTTTGGATGGCGTAACCTCCCTAGCGTTACGGCCATTTTGCGCCCTCCCCTGTGTCTTTGGCGTCACCGATGACATCGAAAAGAGGACTGGCAGTTCTCTAAATTGTATTTTAGATTTCTAAGTTCACTTGGCAAGTGTTGTACCATGCCATCAATAAATACAGAAAGTTTGGAGTTACCTCTTATTGGCTAACTGAAGTCATTAGAGAAGCAAGCTTTCGGGAAGTCTCAGATCCCTTCTTCAGGCTTCATACAATTCAGATTTTTGAGACTTAAAGTGGCCAAACATGGTTCAATTTTCCAATCGATATCCCGAACAATTCACCACCTTGCGCCTTTGCGGAGATCAATTGTTCGGGAATCGATTACGGTCACCCTTTAATTGATCCCACTGGAAAAAAGCTTGATCGAACAGGGAACCAATATGTTGGTAAATCCCTGTTTAATTGCCACTGAGGGTCCCAATCCAAAGTATCGAACGGGATTGATTGAGCAAAGTGGTGCACATCGATTCTCTGTTCAATCGGCGAACGTTGGAGGGCAGCATAGTGACTTCATCCCGCTGCGCTCAACTTTTCACTTTCACCTCAATCAGTCAGGTGTGTCAGCAGAAAATACTTGCTTTTGTTAAAACAGTTATGTCCTTGTAGCTTCTAAAACGAGAATTGTATCAGCCTAAAGAAGGGATCTGAGACATCCTGAGAGCTTGCTTCTCTAATGACTTATTCGATAAAGGGGATCACTTAATCTCCAAACTTCAAATTCATTTGCAAAAGGTGTTTATTTAGACTCTTCACACTTAATGAATAATGTAAAAAAATCCCTTTGTAAACAATTTTAAGTAAAGTTATTTTGGTAACAATGGGGCAATCATACATGACTGGATGGCTGAAGTCAGCAGAGCTTCAGCTCGTTTATTAAGACAAAGAAAATATACCCTGCAGAATGAAAATTGGCCTTAAAAAGGGCTATTTAAAATTATCAAAATGATGTTAAAATATAACAATTGTAACAGCATATTGACATTAAAAGTTTATGGTACTCCACTGCATTCAGTGCGATTGTTTGTACTGCAGTAATGGAAATGCACTTGAGGGTAAAGGGGGAATCGCAAAGCATTTCCAGGTGCATAATGTGGCATAATATGTCCTCATATGACATAGCTTTGGAAAAAGTAAAACTGGAAACCAACTTGATTTACCAACTTCGTTTATTTGAACTCCTATGGTGACCATATACACATAACTTAACATGTTGCTCTGGGCAAACATATTCCTAAACCTAAAAACACACCCAATTACTTTACCTTTTTCTTGCTCCTGGTGCCGCCGTTCTTACTGTCTAATTTTGCCATGAAGATGGCTGTCATTTCTACCGTATTTTCCCAAAAATAAGTGTCTTATATAAATGTCTGCTCCCAAAGATGTCCTATATATTATTTTCGGGGGGATGTGGGGGGGGGGTCACTTTAAATGACACAGGGGGGATCAGAGGGGGGAATCAAAATGGCACAGGAGACTCAGAGGGAGATTTTCTGATCCTCCTGTGTCATTTTGATTGTCCCCTCTGAGTTACAGTACCGTATCTTCAAGGGATGCCTTATATTTCAGCATGAGGCAAAAATGTAAGGGTGCCTCATTTTTGGAGGATGCCTTATTTTTGGGGAAACTCCACTTCACCACCCAAGCAACACAGTGGTGGGCTGCCAGACACAATGTCACAGTGCCGTCTACCTTGTCCCCTTGTGTTCTGAGCCACTGTACACGATCTCTGGAGGGGTGGAGTCACTAGATTTAGCCTATTTTCACCCAGGTAAGTATTTTTATGCCCCACTTTGCTGTGCCCTAATATCAACACTTCTGTTTTCAATAATGCAAAATAAGTAAGTGGGTGAAAGGTCGTTTTTAATACCAGTGGGGCCAGATTTAACAATAAAATGCAGGCAGAAGTTATAATCCATCCAATGGTTTCACTTTACAAATACTTTTACTTGCTTGAGTCAGAATCGAGTCAGAGCAGCATCAGAATTCCTTGAACACTTTCAATGACTCACCTGCAACAAGCATATACACGGGTATAGGTCCACTTAGCTTAGTGGATAATATAAAAGTTTACATTTACAATTGTGTACCAGGGGGGGGGGATCTGTACACAGTAACACACATGATTCACATGGCAAGAAGTATTCAAAAATGACAATCATACAATAAACTATGGTTTTGCCCAGATTTGCCAAGACGTGGCAAAACGATAGTGGCCATGTCTCTGGCACGTCCTACATTAACCTAATGGGTCCTACATTTACACTACTTGTAAATATTTCTATAACATTTGTCCAAAGTAGTTATTGAGGGAAACTCCTAAAGTGACTATAAACTTTGAAATATGTTTAATAGAAACAAAGTTAGGCTTTAGACCAGTGGTTATCAAACTTTCCTTGCAGATCTTCCCTTTTCGATTTTGGAACATTATCAAACCCCCCGTCCCTATTCAAACATAGGTTCAGAAAGAGGGCTGGCGCCCCCCTGGAATACCTTCGCGCCCCCAGTTTGGGAACCACTGCTTTAGACAATCATTGAACCTAACATGAATAAATGTAAATAATATATAATAATGGAACATTTATAAAAATAGCTAATTGGACAACATTGTGAAGTTCTTACTTTAAACTGGCAATAAATAAAATTGCTTAGTATACAGGTTCCTCAGACTCCAAACAGATGTAGTACAGTGAGCCAAAGGATACTGAGAAAGCCTTTATACCAGAAGAAAGGAAACCAGTGTGTAGCTACATGAAGTAAATACTTTCCTGCAAAACTGAATGTACTGAATGTCCCACACATCTGCTAGAATCGTTACTGGATTTACTGCATACCTATTTACTTTATAAACGTTATAGTCTGATCTGTCTGAAACACTAGCCTTGCATATGAAATAAAAAAATAAGTGGAGGAAGCAAGTGGTATTAGTTGTGATTTGGTTTATGAAGTGTGACAATGGCTTTTGCCAGCTAACTATGACTACGGTGAGGTATTGCCTCCCTCCAGGCCAGGCAACTAGCCATACATAAAGAGCTATTTAGCAGTGCGCAAACAAACAAGTGAAAGCCAAGAGCAGGCTTTTGCTCATCAGCCATGTGCACGTCAAATAAATTAATTGTCATGAGTAAAATAACTCCATGGTACTTGTTTCCAAACCAAAGTGCCAGGATTACAGATTTATATGTATTCAGTCATGTTGAGGACAAAGAATATGCAAAAGATACAGTTGTATGGCAATGTCCGAACCTGATTAAACTGTAGCCACAGTTTAAATACTGTTTAAAGATGCACCGAACCATAAGCACCCCATAGTTTTGAAGAGAATAAAAAAAAAAAACAACAATCAGAGACACAGCCATTGACATACCAAGTGAATATATGTTCTCGCAAAGAAGGCAGGGCTGCACCATGCAGTATTCACTCTATATTCCTGCAGCCAAAAGGCCAGTGCCAGCAGGAAGGTCTTAGTTCCAGTTGTCAAGGCTGAAACTTTACCATGTGTTTATACACTAGCATTACCTAT
Source organism: Ptychadena robeensis (assembly GCA_036250615.1). Classification (NCBI taxonomy): domain Eukaryota; kingdom Metazoa; phylum Chordata; class Amphibia; order Anura; family Ptychadenidae; genus Ptychadena; species Ptychadena robeensis. The sequence continues at coordinate 63,297,638 of CM070033.1, read as the reverse complement.
TCTCTGAACACACTAATCAATTAATGAAGTGATACATTTTACAATCTGGCAGTAACAACTGACCCATGAGCAGCTATTTACATAGTAGGAAGAGATATGATTCTATGTCACAAAATCTATTTATTGCAGTGCAGAATGGTAATGTAAATACACAGCTATCTAATTGTAAAATGTGTCTTTCCATAAGTTGGTCAGTGTGTTCAGAGAATGGGTACTGCTTGTGCTAATGCAGCTAAGATCTCCCTCTTGGTGGTTTGGCTTGGCTGAAGGGAATGAAGCAAATGTCAGCCTCCTGGGATGCAGAGCTTTTGCTCCCAGGATGATTGGGCCTAAAAATCTTTTTTTTTTTACATATCCGGACCATAAGACACAAGGACATTTTTCCATTGTTTTTAATGGTTAAAAAGTGTGTAGTGTAGTCCGAAAAATACGGTATAAACTGCATGTGTACACACACACATATATATATATATATATATATATATATATATATAATATAATATAAATATAAATACATAAAACATGCACACTGGTTTCTGAACTAAAAAACTGTTTTAAGAGTATTCCAAAGCCTACGATACACCTAAAGTACTAAGACAGAGGATGGTCTATGACTACAAGCAATAAATAGGCCAACCATTTATGGAATCAAGAAAAGAGCATTGGAACATTCAGTATATTTCTAATTAGATAAAATAACATGTTTTCCCCTTAGGCTTTCAGTGTCCAGATCATTGTTATAACAGAAGAAAAGAAGTCACCCCAGGAGCAACCATGTTGAAATCATTTAAGAGGTATCTAGCTACAGAGTAATATTAAGAGCTTTTATGCTTTAATTACTATCCTATGACATTTTAGATACTGGGTTTACATCTACTTACTATAGCAATGTACTATCTATAGTATTCTTACTCAGCAATCATTGACACAACAGGTTATGGTTAGAAAATTGATAACTTGGGTCCAGGTAGGGGCAATGGGGGTTCGGTCCACCTTCACATATATTAAAAGTTACAATCCAGGTCACTGGCCACTTAACACCTTTCGCATGTTATTAGCATCAAATATCACTCTCATCAACTCTCCTTTAAACATATCATGCCATGGCATCCAAAAGATGGGGATTGTACCCCACTCTTCTACTGGAGTTGGCTGTAATTACTGAGCAAAGAATATGGAAATACACCAGGAACATATGAAATGCATGGCATTGGCTAAACCTTCGGCTGCTTTCTTTAGCTATAAAAACCCATTCACAGCACTTGCACACATTTCAGCATAAACATTACCTCTAAATATTCAGCATATAAATCACTATATCAGCATGAATAGGGCAGGAATTTACTCAAGATCAACAGTATTTTCTTTGCCAAGCACTTTGCCTATTGGATGACTTGTTCCACTATGGTGGCTGATCTAATAAATTAGTATGCTGATGTATGCAACAAGGATAATATCCTTTCTGATTGGATAATTCTAAAGCAATAATTAAATATGACATTGAATACAGGCGCACAAAACCAAGGAGAATAGAATGTATATTTACTTTAACTAAAAAGGCTTACTGTATCTTATTTCTTTTGTAATACGTTTTAACTTCAAGGTTGACCTATTGCTGCAGCTTAGATGATGGTATCAAAAATTGAGTCGTCATTAACCATTCTAGCTCTTCTCTACATATGTTTACTTCCCATAATGTGTGTGTGCTTGTGTAAATATGTTCCCTCTATCACTCTGTAACATCAGACATGTAGCCATCTATGATTTGTCACAGCCTAAAAAAAGATGTGATCTCTGATCAAGCTGTATAAGCAGAAACAGTCTATTTTAATAGGGCAATGACAGGTCTGAGATGACTATATAAATGAAGAAGCCATACGGTCTATCTAAAGGCCAATAGCTGTGTTAATTAGCAATTACAGAGGATTGTGGGGAGCGGTAATGGGAACAGGTACATCTGAAAAACAAGGAGCAATAGAAGAGAAATAACCCCTCATGCTCAAATGAAAGGCAACCTTAGTACCACTTACTAAACTGTACTGATACCATTTTCTACTATATACATTTTATCTCCTATAAGATTAAGTTTTACTCTAAATAGCAGAAAAATGTAACATTACATGCATTCACAACTGGAATAAAAATGTTTCAAAACATACCTGTCGATCAATTTGAAACGAATGCAGTGGTGGGCAACTGAGTTGATATGGAGGGCCACAAGGGCAGCACATAACAATTTCTAGAAATGACAGCTAGAAGACATTTTTTTTAATTTCTAAACAGCAAAACTTGTTTTAAATGATACTTAAAGCATTTATACTTAACCCTCTGGGCGGTTTGAGCTTTTCGCGCCATTTTTAATGGCACGAAAAGCTGTTTTTCCCGCTGTACTCCGCCGTGCTTGCCGGCTCTCCGCCCAACCCTCTACACACCTCTGGTGTCAAATAGACGCCGGCGGTGTGTGGAGAGGAGAGCGGTGCCCCCTCCTATCCACACCTTTGATGATATCTATGGGGCACATAACCTTTGATTTAAAGCTTATATGCCCCTATTCTGAGGTTATGTGCCCCATACAATTCGTTGGTGGAATAGCGGGAGCATAGGCACTCATCTTCTTAGAGCAGGAAGCAGAGGAGAGGTGAGGGACTTGCTGAGGCACTGCCTGGGTTGCTGATTGGCTTCTATGTGCTCAGCCAGTGAGAAGTACCTCTCCTCCTCTTCCCTACCGAAGAAGATCCTGGGCGAGGACAGGCGAGTTCCTATGCCCTATGCATTAACATTTAGGTTTTGAGGGCCACAAGTGGAAGACCAAGGGGACCGCCAAGGAATGCCCAAAGGGCCACTTGCAGCCCCCATGCCACAGGTTGGGCACCTGGGAACTAATGGCTCCTACTAAGTTTTGTTTTTTGTCATCTACAGCATGTAAAATCATTCATTAGGCCATTCTTTTTTTTTTTTCTTTAATCTGAAAAACTTGGCAAGAGGAACACTGGGCATCTGATGTCCCTACATTTTCTGTTTTTTTCAACTTACAACTCCTCTAGGAATTGGCCGCTTGCGCAGGCGCCCAAGTGGGGACATAGCCAAAGAATACTTTTCTGTGAATGCTCATGGAGAAGAGAGCCCAAATTATAAAAATTCATGAAGTACATCTATGTTAAAAGGTAAGTTTTTGTTTCTTTTCTTAATTTTAAGGGAAGATGAAGATGTATATAAGTGTGTATGCATATTGAAAACCTTTTGTGTTTGAAACCTCTATCAATGTTTTCTTTTTTAACAAATAACTTGAAAACAAGTATAGTGAAAATAACAATAGTTGAGGTTACAGACAAACAGATACATAGGAAGTTTGCAAAGCATTTAAAATTGCATGTGGATGATATGAGCAGGTAGACATGGTATTAAAGTCTTTTGGATGTTTGAGCTTGATACCCTGTATTTTAAGATAGATCAATTAGGAATAGAAGTCACGTTCTGAAGTGAAAAATACAGTACTCATAATGTCCATCCCCAAGAAAATTACTTAAATTCATCTACCTTAAACTACAGTGTATAAAACTCTGCACGCTGCGTCTTATAAAGCAAATGTCTAAAAGGACAAAAGAAAAATTTATTTTTTTGAAGCCTGCAGTAGCATCTTCAATGAACACCTAGTTAAAAAAAAAAGAAAACAACAACAAAACACTAGGGATTTGCTGTCTCGTTTCCACAGAGACTGCAGACAGCAATCCTGAACTCCCCAGAGCGGTAGGCTAAAGGGATAAGGAAGGGATCAACACATATTCCAGCATGGTCTGCAAGGCAACATACTGTACTGTACTGTACTGTGTGTATGTGTGTATATATATGCATGGGGGCACATAACTTTATTAGTGAGCTCCTCAGATGAGTACCAGGAGATGGTGTTTGGTACTCACCCCATATGTATGTGACCTTACTCACTGTCTCCCTCACTGTCCTCTACTTCAGCCTCCTGCATGGTAGATTCCACTGCAGATGGGCCTCTGTGTCCCTGATTGATCCTCTGATTAGCTGTCTCCATCTACAGGTCACCAGCTGGCTTTGGGTCAAATGTAACTCGTACAGTACAACACGTTTGAACCCCCAGATCTCATACCTCAGTAGTGCAACCCTGAAATTTTCTGGCTTAGTCACTAACCCCTGAGACTACCAGCAGTCCAAATGTCAACCTTTCATAGTCATATTTGTTCTAAAATTGTGTTTTAAGTAAACAATACAAAGAATATTAAGGTTGCCATACATAAGGTGATTCTCCCTCGATAGATGAGGGATCGACTTCAGCGGGATGGCGCCATCCTGCTGCACCTGGCCTCTCAGCTGATCGACGGGCACCCTTTGTGTGCCGGCCATTAAATTGAATGGGGACTGCTGGCCCTATTCAAAGTAATGGGATGGGTCGTAATATCCGACATGCGGGAGACTCCTGGTCTATCTCACCAGATGGGGCCACCCGATTTTCGGCCGAGCTACCTATGGCTACCTTTAGCATTGACAGCAAATAAAATTTGGGGTTGATTTAAAACCATCAAAAAGGCAGCAGCAAAGAGTGTAGTAGGAACACCTGGCGTCAATTTAATGCCCATTTCTCAGCATTTAACATTGAGTTCACTCAAAAAAGAAAATAACTGACATATTTATAAATACGGAGAATTCTTCACTTCACTTCACAAAAATTATACATGACATCCATTCCCAAAAATGAAAGAAATCAGCAATTTTATACTTTTTACTCGTAAAACCTTACAAAGAACATAAAACTGAGATCAAATACATATCTTGCTTTGTGACACCTCCAAGCTTGCTATGTTCTGCAAACTTAGATCTCTAGTTTCATAATGTTATGTTATCACCAGACAATGCATTTATACATGTAGACACTGTCAAGAAGACCTGCTGACACTTAAACAGAGGATCTGAATAGGAAAGAAAGTGATTTAGGTGACTTTGAATGTGCCATGGCTGTTGGTGCCAGACAGGCTTGTCTGAGTATTTCAGCAAATGCTGATCCACTGTGATTTTCCCATACAGCCACCTCTTTGGTCTACAGTGAATGATTCTAAAAATATAAAAAATCCAGTGAGAGGAAGGGAATCAGACCTTGTTGATGCCAGAGGTAAGAGAAGAATGGTAAGGGCAACTTACTAAATAACCACCTATTACAACCAAGGTATGCAGGACAGCTCTGATGCAGATAAGTGTCACGCCTATCAGCAAAAAAGACCACTGAGGCAGCAATTCCCACAGACTAAG
>CM070033.1:63243428-63260423 GCA_036250615.1 Ptychadena robeensis | reverse complement strand
TATGTTATATATGTTATATATAATGCAGTCTGTCCCCACCTAGAGTTTTGTTTTCCTATGGCTATGTCCCCACTGCAGAGAGAGAAAATGTGCCTACAGCCGCACACAAATTTATTAATGCAAAACGTCCAATGTAATTCAATGGGTGCCTTGTATCAATGTCAATGCAGGAACACAGAGCAGATCTGTGGATACTTGTCCCTTGAAGTTTTGAAGCAAGGGAGACATAGCCTTAAGGTCCCTATACACGCATAGATCGATGGCTGCTTCAAACGCCATGCACGTTCATGGCCATCTAGCGCCCATCTAATGAGGCCCACCTTAACCGATCCTGCTCAAAGACAGGTCTGTCAGACAGCTAACGGACTTGTCCGTAACTCCTGATCAAATGGCATTACTTTCTATGGAGATCAGGGTCCCTAGCCAAAGGATTGACCGGGAATTCTGCACCTACAGTGGTGCGCCTTGATTCCTGTCCAATCATCAGTATGGGCACCTTTAGTAATTTCTGTAAAATGTTTTTTTTCCTATCCATTGTGCCTGCCAGCCTCTCTTAGATTCTCTTAGCTGACTGAATAGAGGTAAACAGGCTGGGACAAACTTTTTCTCTAACACAAAGAAAAAAGTTTTACCTGCTTGAAAATGTATCTACATATATATAAAGCCAATCTATTAGTCTATCTAACACCACCCTCTCTGTAGGATGACAAAGCTGCTGTGCAGTGTTGGCTAGATTCCTCATCCATATATACTGTTTGAGAAGGGACAACACACTGTCACTGGATGAATACGACGGTAGAAATACCCTTTCACACTAGCAGTGCTGCAGCTGCACTGTGGTACAGTGCCTAAATCCAGAGTGGCTAGACACAAGGTACACAGGTTTGCATAGGTTCTCACATTAGCCGCACACTTGCATTTATGATAATGCATGTAAACAGCCCACACGTCTTCAATACACTTGTATGGGATATGCAAGCACAACGCACAGAAAACTGGGTTTTAGCGGGTAATGGACCTTTACTGGCCAGAAACTGAACTGTGGCCCTACCGGCTATTACCGGTTTATTCATAGATAGAGAAGGGAATAGTTTAACATAATACAAGTTCGTTTTTTCTTATATTGCTTCAAATATGCAAGAGAAATGAAACAATATTTTCCACTATTTTTATTTCTTCTTTCATGCTGCTGAGTTTTTGTGCACATACATAGGGGAACGTGTTATTTGGCAGCATGTAAAGTTATGGAAAAATCGCTCTGTAGATACCAGAGCGGGCTGCTCTGATCAGATGTTACTCTGTGCAGTCACTCTAGCACTTTGACCACAAAGTATATAAAATTACATCCACTCTCTTAGGAGTTGATTCAGCAGAATTATTCTGGGATATAAACTGCAGATGAAGTTAGGGACAACAAACTCCACCCTTGTTAGATATTCTATAAAGCATCTTCTGTCTGTATAGATTTTCAAAACAAGCAAAATGAGCAGCATAGCATTTCTCTCAAACTGTTAATATGGCGTATATGAATCTCACAACAAAATATATTCTGGCTTCCCAGTCCTTGGATGTGGTGGCTGCATTAAGGTGGCCATACACGGAACCATATTCCCGTAAGATTGACCTAAAATGATCGATTGTTAAATTGATCAGACTGAAATAGTTTCCCATACAACCTGGTACGATCGACCTAAAGTGATGGAAATGAAACATAAAGTTAATGGAAAAGTGATCAGAGATGTTGGTAAATGTTAATAGCTAGCACTACAGTGAATTTGGTCATGAAAGCATGTTCAGGGGCTTTGTAATTAACATACAAAACTGCTGAACTGCTAACAAAGCAAATTTTGTGACCATCTCCAATAATAAACATAGTGGCTTCGGAAAGATTTTAGACCCTCTTAAACGTAGTGCAGTACGTCAACTTCCGGCTGGCAAATTGACAGAATGCTGTGAGAATCGCAGGTCCTGTAGTAAGGTATGTGGATCGGTTCCGTCGGAACCCCCGCCAAGGGATGCGCTTAGCGCGGAGCTGAGAACGCAGTGGAGACATAGCCTTAATTTCAATTTTGTTGCCACCTGATACACAAGAACAATTTATAAATATCTTGTTTTCTCACGAATCTACACTTATTATCTCATAATGAATTTAAGACAATTTCATCAATTAATTAAAAAAATCGACAGTACCTATAGTATCTTCAGAGAACAGTTTTACTGCTGCATTATGATGCTACAATCACAACTGATTAATATGAATACATTTTACAACAAAGATGTCTTTAGACTAGCACAATAAATTATAGAACAAATAACAAATATGGTATAAAAAGGTGACACGGGTTTCCTTCTGGATTATGTCCAGCCTGACCTTTTAATAGGTACTGGTTGGCATCTGTATTAGCCATGGCATTTGGCTGGAGGTATATTTTGGACTCATTTACAAATGTATTAATGGCACATTTTGCTGAGACCACAAATGCATCATCTTAGTGGTTTCTATGACAACAGCCACCACTACAGCTTCTCCCGGCTACATGAACACAGGTCCGCACAAATGTTCTGCATAATGGCCTTGAAAGCAATATTCATCTTATTTGGAGGATGTTAACTGTCTTTTTAGTTTTCTATAATGAAAAACAGATGGGTTCTGCGGTAGAAATGTGCACTTCTTTTTCATGACACAGGCTCTCTTTCTGTTTACCATTTAGCAAACCACCAAGTGCACAGAATACATGTACCCAAAATATTCTGTATAATATATTTTATTTATTTGTAAAGTACAGAGATTTAAAAGATATTATATAAAAAATTATAACATAAAACCACAGATTCCAGAGAATCATTCCAATGGGAGCAATACAGAGATATTGGCAGAAACTGCGGGTGTTCAGCTCCGGCCCCACTGTGATGACATTAGGAGATGCTTTGGTAACATGAACCTGCTAGCTGTAGCAACCTGTTGTATCTTTCACACTTTGCATTGTGTTATGCCAGTGGTTCCCCTTTTCTATTTAGGAACATTATCGAGCCCCCCTCCCTATTCAAACACTGGTTTAGAATGAGGGCCAGCGCGCCCCTGGGAATACCTTTGCGCCCCCCCCCCCCCCCCCCGGAAGCCCGCCGCCCAGTTTGTGAAACACTGTGTTATGCGATGTGCTCCTAAACCACCATTCACCTCCAAATGCCTCATACACAACTACTTAACTTTTCCACAACAAAATGTTTTTTCTTATGCTCATTCCCAAATACACATAATGTTTATTCGAAAGTGACAAATGCTAAATCTCCACAATATACAGTGCATCTGGAAAGTATTCACTGTACATCATTTTTCCAACATTGTTATGATACCGCCTGATTCCAAAATGGATTAAATTAATTTATTCCCCCCATAATGACAACGTGAAAAAAGTTTCTCTCTGATTAAACAAAGATTAAACACTTGATGAGACAAAGATTGAATTGTTGTGAATGTCAGGCATCATGGTCAGAGGAAATCAGGCACCGTTCATTACCAGGTCATTACCATCCCTATAGTGAAGCATGTTGAAGCAGGGATGTTTTTCAGTGGCAGGAACTGGGAGACTACTCAGGATAAAGGGAAAGATGGCTGCAGCAATGTACAGAGACATCCTGGATGAAAACCTGCTTCAGAGCACTCTTGAACTCTGGGGCGACGGTTCCTCTTCCAGCAGGACAATGACCCTTAGCACACGGCCAAAATATTAAAGGAGAAGCTTCAGGTCAACTCTGTGAATGTCCTTGAGTGGCCCAGCCAAAACCCAGAATTGAATTCGATTGAATATCTCTGGAGAGATCTTAACGTGTCTGTGCACCGACGCTTCCCATCCAACCTAATGGATTTGGTTGCTGCAAAGAGGAATGGGTGAAACTGGCCAAGGATAGGTGTGCCAAGCTTGTGGCATCATATTCAAAAAGACTTGAGGCTGTAAATGGTGCCATTTATGTACATTTTTTACTTTAATTAAATTGGCCAAATCCTCATGCAACGTTTTTCACGTTGTGCTTATGGGGTGTCGTGTGTAGAATAGAAAATGTATTTAATCTATTTTGGAATAAGGCTATAAAAAGTGATGCACTGTAAATACTTTCCGGATGCACTGTATGTAATGTATCCTCACTCCTCAGAGATATAAGACACATTACAAGAATTTATAACATTTTCCCCCAGAGTGAAGATATAAAATGGTAAACCCTAGGAAACAATACGATGATTATGGGGTGCAGCATGTGATCCGTGATTGAGATATTTTGGAAGCCTCTATGTTCAGCCCTCCATGAGCCCAGAACATAGAATTGAAAGCATGTTTACACCAAATGGGCAAGGCCTTGGGTAAAAAAGAGATTAGAAAAAAAAAAGCTGGAAAAAAACTAGAACAAACTGAAGTATAAACTACAGAATTAGTCATACTGGCAAAAAAAAAAATGGATCACAGCTCCTTGTCACTCTGAGGAAGTCAATGCGTGTGCAGCTAGATAGACATAGTCCGTAGTCTAGTACTACGGACAATACTACAGACAGTCTCATGCTATGGCTAGACTGCATTTTTATTAGGTGTCATGGATGTGTTAGCATTACACATTTATCATGCCCTATGAGTGCTTGGCTGATCACTGCATTAGAATAACACGTCCGCTTTAGGCCTATGGGTTGCTTGTTATTCATGGGCTGTGTACCTGTCTACAAATTAAAAAAAAACAAAACAATGGGCTTAATCTTTCCTTCGTTGTAAAGACAGGGTCTAAAGCTGGGTGGACATGGGCAATTGACTGGCGATCAATCACAGCGTGGTGATGTCACCAAACTGTGATTGATTGCGGGTCAATCGAATGGTAATCAATGTGTACCACATGGGCACATCAATTACTGTACAATGGGGTCCCGGTTTCCCCGTGGTCCCCTGGATCTCTGCATCTCCTCAGCCGGAGGAGCAGAGAGTCAGCCACCCTGCACCTCCCTCCCTCCCCTGACACAGAGACGTGCTGGCCATGCCCCCTGCAGCTAGCTGATCACAGTTGTCTGTGTGCTGGGCAGCCGGCAGCCGTCCATTACATTGTATAGTGACTCTCTGTCCCCATTCAAAGTAATGGATTTCGACCAAGGTTTTCCAACATGTTGGAAACCTATTTGTTGAGTTCCTTTGGAACCGTGGATGGCTCAAATGAAGAAAGCATTAGAGCAACATTAGGTGTTGTGAGCGCGCACGGTGTCTGATGTTGCTCTAATCTGTGTCTTCATCGAGACATGTGTGTGCCCAGCTTGAGGGATAGTCTCCACTGAGTTAAAATCCCTGTGGGACACAAGTCATATGCAGGGATTTTAACGCCTCTGCATAGAATTGGACGCCTACACGCTACATCCCCAAACTGACATTAATATGTCGCAGCACAACACCTATATAGGTGTGTTACCGTGCCCACTGAATTACATTAAATGCATCAAAAACGTTACACTTTTTGCCATAGGAATCATTAGCCGCATTAAAGCCTAAAAAACACAATATTTAATACCCACAAAACGCAGAAAAATCGCACTTGAAATGTAAATGTTGCTTGAAGTGTAAACGCTTTCGCGTCCATAATGCGAAATGGAGACATGAAAGGAATGCCTGTCATATATAATCAATTTCTGAAGTAACAATCCATGAAACCAGACGCCTGTCTATATATCATACTAATGTTATCATTATTATTTGTGACAGTAATCCTCCTACAGTGTAAAGCGGCAGACAGTCGTGTCACTCCTCATCTGCACTTTTTACATAAAGCAGTAAAGTTGCCACGCACTTTATACCTTGTACATATACCAGATGTACAGTAGTAACACATAATGATGCAACCCAAAAAAGATGTGGAATATATTATTCATTTGTCTAACCTTCCCTCAGAAATGAACAGATGGACTCTCTGAGAATGCCCTAGGTAACATTTTTTTTTCTAAAGTAACATCCTGCAGTGTGGCCTCTCATCAGCTATATGTGTCATATTTCATATACTGTCTGTGGGAGGGGGAGATGTTAGGAGAGAAGACGCGGGCTGACTTCAGGCTTATGTCACATAGCACTTTCACAGACGAACAGTTCCAATTCACAAAAAAGGAGTTTGGAAGCCAATAGCCATAGTGTAAGGAGACAGAGCCCAACATACCTCACACAAGGAGTTTCTTTTCATCCAACGTCATTTTTTAGTAATTCATTTTTATGGAGAAAATTATTGAAATATTTGTTATGAAAAATATCACATATATTTATTCACGCCCTCTCTATATTTTATAACACATATCTCGTGAAGAAACTGACAAAGGGGAGCCATTTCTTTAGTAATGTAGCCAACAAAGGTGAGACAGGTCTCACATAGGCTGTCTATACAGACCGCTGCTACATTTTGCTGTGGACATACTGTCACCTTTTGAAATTAGGTCACCCGTGTATTCAAGAAGAAATTAATGAGCTTTCATAAATCATCTTAGGAAAAGCCTGCTGTCCTTTAACTATTTACTCAATACTAAATCCCAAAGAAAGCAGATGTCAGCTGATCATAGTATCATAGATATTCTTCAACTGCCATAAATATCATAACATGTACCAGAAATAATTATCTGACTGCAGATCACTAATAGTATTTATGTAAGGTGTGTATCTTGTATCTTGAACTTAGATGTTGAACTTGGGTGGGATTATAATAGATTCTACAAACTCTTTATTGCTTATCCGCACCTTTATTCTGTACTAGGTGACCAACATTAGCAAGTTCCACTATTGATTTGCCACACATTTCATACATCTGTCATTTAAAATTTACAAATTTTTTTAAAACTGCATTTAATGGCAAAATCTGTGAATCATGGGTATAAATCTTGAGTGAGAACATAAAAAGAACCCTAATAAGGTCAAATATTGATTACAGTGATCAAGTTCAGACCTAGTCTCCTGCGTCAAAATCATGGGGATTTACATTGCGGTAAAGACTGCTCAAAGTTTTCTACGAGCTATGATGTGCCTGTGTTCATAGGACAATCATAGCCCGTGCCACACCATGTAAATAACAACTCAGAGTGCCTCAGGCATGACGCTGGACATGCCCATTGAAAATCAATGGACATGTTCAGTGAGGCTGTACAGTTTTACTTTTAAGGTTACCCATCAAGATTAAAAAAAGTAGTGAGTACACAGGTCATGATCAGTTGGGTGCTGTTGATTGCATTTGTGATATTATCCTTTCTTAATGATTTCTTGGGAGTATGATCCCTAGAAATGTTCATTTAGACTTTTAAATCACTTGAATTGTTCTTATTTATAAGATAAACTGGTGGGAAATAAAATGCTGATATTGGTTATATTTAGTTATGAAACTGAGAAAAGGGTGCCGTGCTAATGCATTGAGGTGTGTGAGGATTAGGTACATTTTGTAGCCCCCATCTTAAACATCTATATGTTAGTAGTACCCATTACTTTTTCCAAGCGAGTTCTAGCTGGTTGCTGTACATGTCCTTACAGCTCCAAATAAAAAAAAACATACTTAAAGCAACTCTACTGTAAAATGAATACAAAAAATTGAATAACTCCCTTTAGAAACTCATCCATTATCAGTTTAATGTTTCAGTGAGACCCAGAGTGTATAACAGACAATGATTGATGTGCTTTCTCTTTTAATAACACATATTTCCATTGCGTTCTGGGAATCTTCAATCATGTATAAAATTCTTATTTGGAAATCAGACTCTATGACTTTATACATACAATGCAAAAATGAGAAGAAAAAAACCTCAAGTCTTGGGAAGATTGTTGCTGTGCCACAGAGTGGAGAGTCAGAGTATATTCACTGGCAGATACCCCCCACCTCTAGACTTGAAAGAAAGGCCGAGCCTTTCTGGCTCTCTATGAGCTTCAGACTTCCCAGGGATAACTAATGATCTATGAACTGAAATATTGTAAAGCCACTTGTACAGTATATAAGTATTGTATACGCTGTTACCCAACCTATTAGATTGTAAGCTCGATCGGGCTGGGTCCTTCACTCGTCCTGTGTCATAACCTGTACCTGTGTGTTATGTTGTGTTGCATCTCAACTCTTATTTATTGTACAGCGCTGCGTAATATGTTGGCGCTATATAAATAAATGATGATAACAATAAAGCAGATAAGTAACGATTCAAGATAAAATTCTGGTATGCCCAATGATGATGCTTGTGTGCTTGTATGAACATATAGGAGCTTAGTTTACATTAAAATGTGCCCTATAACAAAGCCAATCAATGCACATGTATGTACTAAGATAATGTGCATTACACTTTATATGGAAGTGAAGCTGAACCTTCAGTTAATATAATTACTCATTTATATATATATACTGTATATAGTGTTAATACAGGCTTCAGTGGAGTGTTCATTGTCAATACAAGCTTAAAGCTGAGAAAACAAACACCAACCTGATCGATTCCCAGTGCCTTCACAATAGACTGTGTGGGTAGCCCTGATTTCTGATCTGTCTTTTTCTGTTTGCAATTAAGTCCCATTCTAAGTAACCCAGAGTAAAGCAGGGTACAGATGGCTTGATATTGGAGCCGTCCGATGTACCCTGCAGTAGCGTGATGACGTCATCACCTGCTGTCAGATATCGGCAGGGCTGGGAAGACAGCTCTGCTCTCTCCTCATCATGAATGCATCATGAAACTCAGCCCCAGTTAAATAGAGCCACGCTCTAGGTATCGCCGTCTTTATGCCGATGCTTCCGGGTCTGCCCCCGATCGCGTCACCGGTGACGTGAAGGGGGTGGGGGTAGGCAAACTGGAGGGACGTCGCTTACTTTCAACGTAAGTGTGGCGTCTCCAGTGACGCCGGACTTATGTTTACCTCCTCCAGCTGAGCAGGAAATCGCGGCGGAGCATATTGTGCTCCGCCGCGATTGCCCGTGGCACGGTTATGAAAAAACCGTGCCATGGGCGAAACGCTCAGGAGGTTAAGGCTCCGTGTTGAAACTGATAAAACAATGATGGTGGCCTGAGCAAACTTGAAACAGAAAATGTAGAATAATGAACAGGCCATACATCCTCCTGCACCTTCCTCTGCACATCCTGCCAGATGACCTAAACATAAAATCAATATTAGAGCCAAGAAAGTGTATGAACAAATATAGTATATTAGCCTAAATGGCATTATGCGGGTAGATAAGAAACACAACAGTTCATACAGAAATAATAGAAAGTGTTATCACCGAAAGAGTGTCCGTATGGCCTATTTTCCACTGCATGTTCGGGGAAGGTGCTACCCATTACGACATTATGCCTGTGTACATGGACATGAAGCATCCACTGAAAACTATTGGATGCATCAAATGACATTGCCAGAGGTTATAAATTGCCACTGCTTTAACAGTAGTGTACCATGGCTGTGTCACCCATTGGGTGCCATAGACACATACCACTAACAAGACCATGGGGCCCATTTGAGACTTGGCCTGTGATGTGATATACCTTCAGCTCAGCTTTAAAGGTGTGTCTCAATGACATATGAAGGGTTATCTCGATAACAAGAGACAATAACCATAAAGAGGCTCAAACTACTTTTTCTCATATTTTGAGTGAAGTTTATAAAAATGTACTTGGTTCCGCAAACTTACAGCATATAAAGCAGAGGATTGCTCTCATAGACACTAATAGAGGTGTGCAAAGTTAAAATAATTGTCTTTACAATTTCTGCCATTAAAGGTTCCACACATTCATATATATCCAGCAGGCGTAAGCAGCAAGATCGCATACAAGTCTGGCAAATTCCGAGGGAAAAGAACTATTGAGCAACTAGTAAAGAACTGATCGTCCTGACACATGGAGTAGTTAACTGCAGAGCTGAGACCAGAGATCTGGCATTAAAATATTTCAGCATGGCTACATAAAAATCACAACTTTGTACTTGAATAAGTAATATAGATGTGTGGAAAACATGTTATGGAAATGGGATACTTGGCTAGAGAAGCGACATTCCCTGATACAATTAAAGGGTAAAGGGTAGGTTACACTTCACCAAGGTAGCCTCGTCCTCTTTATTCTATTCACTGATAATGTGTATATAATAAATCACACAACACAAGTTGAGACTTAGTCTCCTGTGTCAAAATCATGGGGATTTTCTTTGCGGTGAAGACAGTGCTCAAAGTTTTCTATGTGCTATATGTGCCTGTCTTCATAGGACCATCATAGCCCGTGCCAAACCATGCAAAAAGCCCCTCAGGGCGCTAGGCATGTCCATTGAAAATCAATGGACATGTTTAGTGAGGCTTACAATATGCACCGTTGTTTATCAGGCGGGTATTGTGCATGTCATGCCTAAAGGTTTTAAATGGATGCATTTTCATTCTGTTGCAGAAGAAATTGTGCCTGTTTTGATACAGCAACGCAAACACAGCTGTAGTGTGAAAGGGCCCTATCAAAAAATAAATCAGAGACTTTATTCAGTCCCATTAAGGATGAAAGTGAAACATATATTAATTATCTGTAGAGATAAAAGAACAAATATGGAGTCATTATTAAGAGTCAATTCTAAAGCAATAAGCTGTAAAGATTTTACTTACAATATTGTGCTGTACTTGATACACATCTAATCGATATTTTAGAATTTCAATGGAAAATAAAGATAGTTACGTTTCACAGTTTTACTTTTGAGTTCATCCCACCAAGATTAAAAAAGGAGTGAGTACACTGGTCATGGTTGATTGAATTTGTGATATACTCCTTTGTAAATGATTTATAAGGAGTTAAGTATGATCTTTCGAAATTTCATTTATTCTATTCTCTGATAATGTGTATATAATACATCACACAACACACACACCTACAGCACCACATCCTCCATTTCAGTTTCTTAAATACATACCAAAAGGATCTTAGTGACTTGTCCACTCTGCACACTTGCAGATTCATTCTTTGAACATTGCAGACCTGTGGTCTAACTAAACTGTAAACAAAGTCAAGTCTTCAAAAAGAGTTATGAGGTCAAAATGTGGACTATGCACACCAAATATAAAACTAGAGCGCACTGGTCTCATTAAGATAATGAATACACCTTTGTGATCTAATTATTTTTAAAATTGCGTTTCACAAGATACAGTGTTGTCAGGTACTCTCTGAATGTCACAGCTTCAATAAATGAGTATGACGCCATCTTCACCAACCCAACTACTTGGTGTACCAGGCACCTCACAGGCACCAAGCATATGATAAGCCAAAATGTTTCAAAGGCAAGCTTTTTGTTATTGAACATATGCACACTATCACTTTCAAAAGTAAATAATAAAATGAGGCAAATAAGACCATAAGGGCTTGTTTCCATTGCAGCGTTCCCACGCGGTTGCAGCCGCGTGGTTGTAACCGCGCGGCGGCCGCACGGCTGAACGCATGCCTCAAGTTGTCGTGCGTTTTTGCGATGCGTTTTTTTTTTGTATTGCAGATGCGGTTGGGGCGCGGATGCGTTTCTAAACGCTGCAGCTAGCGTTCAGAAACGCGCGCCCTAAACCGCATCCGCACCCGAACTCGCACAACCGCACCAGTGGAAACTACATTGAAGTTTCCAATGGATGCGGTTGGCGGCGGTGGCGGCCGCGCGGCTGCAAACGCCCTGAATCGCATCAATGGAAACAAGCCCTAAGACCACCCCATAGTGTTGGAGAGAAAATTATAAAAACGATACAAAAAAAATAAATAAAATCAGACAAAGCCACAAGTGAATATACAGAATGTTGCAGCAGGCAGGACTGGACCATGCAGTTTTCACTCTAAATTCCTCCAGCAAAGTCAAAAGTTCAGTGCCAGGAGGTAGTTTTAGCAGTGCCAGGGCTGAAACTTTAGCATGTCTATACGCTTGCAGTACCAATTCTCTGAACACACTGACTAACTTATGAAGAGACACATTTTACAATCTGGTACTAACAACTTATCCACGAGCAGCTATTTACATATGGGAGTCTGTATCTCAAAATATTGCAATGAAGAATGTTAATGTAAATAAACAACTCATGCTATGTGAGAAAACATGTCCCTCGATAAGTTAGTCAGTGTGTGCAGAGAATGGGTACTGCTAGTGCTAATGCAGCTAATATATCCTTCTTGGTGGTGTTTTTTTGGCTTAGCTGGAGGGAAAGGAACAAATTGCAGGAAAAAAAAATGTTTTTAGAGAGTGCGTCTTATAGTCCACAAATTCAATAAGTTAAATCTGTCAACATTATATACAATGGAAGAATACGCTTTTGTGATTGGTAAAATATTATAATTGCCACAACCTAGAAAGTTGTGGCACATTTTGAGTGGCTGATTTTTTCAAATATGTAAAGAAAATAGAACCAATGCTCAAAGGATTGTCTTGTGCTAATGTTGAATAAAAGAGAAAAACTTTTTGCCATTCCACCTTATGCAGTGTAAGGATGAATAGTGGCGATTTTCATAAAATGTCCGTATATATTTGATATTTAAAAAGGTATTTCTGTTTGTGTTTCTTTCTTGAGATTAACCAACCCCTACTGATAATTAATGCCTGTTGAGATCATTCTTCAGCTAGCTTCCTTTATCTCTCGGGTACTCCAACAGAGCCATCGTACTGCTGTATTCAACAAAACATAAATGAAAATAAGCTGTCACTCACTGATACCGAGCACCCTCACAGTATGGAAATATCGCTGCATGCTTGTAACAGTAGATGCTTTAACTTCAATAACCTCTGCGGCTATGCACTGGGTAGCTATATTTTCATGGCTAGAAACATCCTGTTGTGATCATAAAATGATTTCTTTTTAATACCAGGTATACTCTTGCCTACAACTGTGTGTAGAATATAGATTCACAAGGGTTTAGATTATTCATACAAATTAAATCAGTCTCATGAGGTACTGTCATACAGCAAGAGCTTCCTATTCAAAATCTGCAATCCTATCTTTTATCTTAAGGTCCCCATCCATGTCCAGACCGGCGCTCAATAGGATAGCTAGGATGGGGACTATTGAGCAGGATTTACGGACATGCCCTTTAACTGCTTGACAGAATTGTCTTGAAACGGGATCGATTAATCCTGCTCAAAGACAGGCATCCATAGCTAGATTTTTTTTATAGATCGAGGGCAGTGAACGCACATGTTGCTCATTTGTACTCTAATCTATTAAAAATCGAACCGTGGACACCTTGAGAAGGCCTAGGGTGGCTCTCAATGGGACTTCTTCCATATCCAGGTTAATAAATGAAGGCTGAGATATTCTTAGCTGCAACACTACCTATTTGATCAGATACATTTTTTTTGGGCCACTGAGGTCCATACTGATGCAACCACTGCTGCGGGAACGCGCCATGTTTCCAGGGCACAATGACAGTCCACAATGACAGTTTGGACAGTGGTCCAAAACAACAGTGTAAATTTAGCCTTGTTCATTTCACTGATAGAGTATAGGAGATAATGGAATTGAAGGCTGGCATATTGGTGTAATGCAGCTAAACCATCTGTGACCAAGTCGATAGCAGAACTAAACAACGTTTATTCTTTTTTCAAATGTTCCGATAATGAATTGTGAACACAGGTAAATAAAATTACACTTCAATTAAACACTACTAGTTTTAGACTGTCAACTTAGGATCTCTCCCTCTATTTGCTTCACCCTAGCTCAAATGGGTAGGATAATCTAGTAAGCATCAAGAGAATTCAGATTGAGAAAGGTTTCTTATTGGGTACTAAGTGTGTGCACATGTGCTTGTTTACTGGATCATTGTTTAGAATAGGTACAGACTAAACTTACTATTACTTTTTCAACCCATCCACCCCAGAAATGCCTGGAAATGGTAAGGCTTCCTTTAATATACATATTTATCTATATCCTTCTAATATAGAATGAAAGCAGGGGACTTTAAGCAGAACAAGCTTACCATTTATTTCTTATAAATTTGTAATAACCCAAATACATTAGTCAATCTAAATGTATGTGATTCAGCTACTAAAGGCCTCCTCTGTGCGAATTTAAAGAGCTGCTCTGAGTCTGCCTATACCTATATTTATTTTACTCATATTTTTGTCCGGTTTTTACTTTGACAAGGTCTACAGATCTTCTACAGGTTTCATTTTCTCTTCATCTTATAATAACCTCTGATCCAACCGTCTGTATAGACACTGCCAGCTTATTGTATAAAAACGCAGCACCATGAATAGACACTTGATCCAATACTTCTATTTTAATCTTCAAAAAAGTCCTTTTAACCCCATAACGTCCACTTGGGATTCTACATTCTTAAGTTTGAAATTGAATTAAATATAACAATAAAAAATAATTTTTCTGTGATATTGAGTAATACAAGTAATAACACACTGGGCCAGTCCCAGATTCTCACTCTTCTATCATAGCTACAATAAATGAAAACAAGAGATACAGTGTAGCAAATAGGTTTTATATTCATCACTAGAGATGGTTGAAATTTCTGACTAGCTGACTTTGTGATTTGATTGCAAAGCCCCTGAACATGGTATAATTACCGAAAATTGCGGAAGGGTTGTGGGATCATTTGGAAATAAAGAATGTTTGCTCTAGCATGAGTATTTTTTTTTTTTTGCATAAATTTACCTCCCTAGCATACCGCTATATCACGCTATGTACTCTGCCATGATTCCCCCGGCCACCCCTCTACACACCGACCCTCCATTAACATGGTGCCGCCTGATGACCCCGAAGACACGGTGCCAGAAGTGATTAGCAGGCCCATCGTAATGCAGAATCTCTGCAGGCTCGCAGATCACAGGCAAGTAAGCTTGATCCCGGGCATACCAGGTTCGGGCATATCGCCAAGGAGGTTAAGTTCCCCCCTGAGGAACTGGGAGCTACTTAACAGAGATTAACAAATGTTGCAAGCCCTGTCCTTGTTAGACCCCCTCCTTTGATTGTTTGTAATTGGTAATACAACAAACTTGTAGCACAACATCTGATGGTGTCTGAGACTTGATGTTCGACTATAATTGAAAATATCAATGGTACATTATCCCCTTCCCCCCATAATTCTTATAAAGTTCCTAAAGTGTTTGCTTTCTAAGTTGCAATCATTATCTCCAAATATAATGAAAACAATGAAAGTGGTCATCCCTTAGAATTGCCTCTTTATTAATAGACCTCCGTGTTAGGTGGGTTTTGTTATAATGTAAACATATACGTGGATGACTATTACAGGCCTTAAGTCACAAGTTCCAAAGATCCATTGTACATGAAAAGTGACAAAAAGTCCTCTGAGGCTTCAACATTCATTTTTGAACATACAATGCATGAATATGAACATATTTCAAAAAAGCTTATATCATGCATTAGAACTACAAGTTGGAGAGTCATTGCCCAAACGCTTTTGTTATGTTTGTTCTGTTAATATAATGACTAAAGCCCCCAATATACCTTTACATCACTCCATACAATTTCTGTTAGATCTACCAACAACTATGTAGTGCCGTGTCCTCCCTGGTAGAATACATAGTGATTGGAAGGTTTAGAAAGGTCCTCATATTACATGGTTTTTGTAGAAGAAAAGTCGATTGTACAGAAATTGTATGGGAAGATTGTAAAGGTAGCCATACACATTTAGATAATCCCTTGATAGATGAGGGACAGACTTCAGCATGATGATGTCATCACACTGCAGCCGGCCGATCCCTTTCTGTGCCAGACATTAATTTGGATGGGGACTGCCCTTGGATGGGGTGAAAATCACCCTGTGTACTTCCACCTTAAATTGTATGGGAGCCTTATACAATAGTGTTCACTATTAACATTATCCTTTGTACAGTGTAATAATCACTTCCCTTTTAAATGAAAATAATTACTTTACTTTGTTATATATTAATAAAATGAAGAGTAATCTGTAACCATTTTCCAGATTCTTTACAACATGTACTGATCCTCTTCTAATGTATAGAAACATTCAGCGACATGTGTGGCTATAACACAATAACAATGACCATTATGGTAATTAGTGTAGCCTCTTCAAGTGTGTTATTGGAAGGATGAAAAGGTCAAAATGATAGCAAAATAATCTTTTTGTAAAACAAAACAATTAAACTAATCCAGCAACAGCGTCTTGGTATTCTCAATGTATGATGTTTGTTTTGTGTGTTTGTTGGGTTTCTATATACTTCAAACACAGGTTCCAGCTCACTGCCTGAACACAAACAATCCATCCATAGACTGTCCTAAAGTAATGATTACAGGAAACACCAGAGATAACAATCTGTGCTCCTAGTTTTACTGATTGCTATAATCAGCTGCTTACTAGCCAGATGCAAGTCAGTTTGGACCAATGAGGAAGATTATATCCTGCAACCACCGGTTAAATTCCAACTTGCACTGAACAGATGGAAATGTTTTGCCCAGGCACCGGTATAATAAATGCAGAGCCATTATCTGTACACTTACAATGTCGGAGATAACATCACTAAGAGATCACGGCTGTAAAACCAGGAGGAGAAAGGTGCAACATTCATAGTATATGCAGTGTGAGAAATAATACCCGAAACACTGGCACTTCACCTCTAACACAACCATTCACAACCCCTACACTTGTGGCATGTTATCTGTACGGAGCGAGCCCACGGCATCTCTATGTGTCTGCGTCCCTGCCACCCTTTCGCTGAAGAGATGGAGGGGGGATGTCATTAACCTGTGGTGCTCTTGGTCCTCACCTTACATTGAAATCTGTTTTGATTACCCTTACCATTCTTTTTTTTTTTACGTACAGGATATGGGCACAATGCCCAGAGGGTTAAGGGTATGCATAAAGTCTGTATACTTTTATCCTCAATACCATGCAACCTCCTTCTCTGTGCAACTTGTACCATGATGAAGAAAATGAGGTAAATGTATTAAATAACTGGAATCTGCCATGTGTGCTGAATAAAGTATACTCGAGTATAAGCTGACCCGAATATAAACAGGAGGTTCCCAATTTTACAAAAACTGAATGACGTGAGAATAAAC
>CM070033.1:63195750-63235363 GCA_036250615.1 Ptychadena robeensis | reverse complement strand
CAACACACTCTTACACTAATCCAATACAACACACCCTGACACTGATCCAATACAACACACCCTGACACTGATCCAATGCAACACACCCTGACACTGATCTAATACAACACATCCCTACACTGATTCAATACAACACATGCACACACCTGATATAGCTAATAGTGGATCAACATTTCCAGATTCCATATCCAGTTGAATATCCAGTACAATTAGCCATCAAATACATCCCTACAGTAACTAAATAATCAAATACGACATGCTTTAGTTTTAACAGGTATATTCGTGTCATTACCAGAAGCTAAGGAGTGGTCCTCTTTTAAAGAAATCATGGAAAATATGTAGGCTGCCACTACTCTAAAAAATGCATCTTTCCTAGATGTCATTCTGGTTCTCTGGTTTCAGCATGTTTCAATCCACTGTATATGGAGCAGGAATGTTGAGTTTCCATTTTTAGATTAGATATATTCAAATCACTCACACAACCTGGAAACCTGACATTATAGAAGGTGCCCAACAAAGGAAAATCTGTATTATTTTCATGACATAAGTATTTGAGGAATAGTGGGCAAAGCCATTCCTTTATGCCGTAGGGCCAACTCAGCACATGTAATTGCTGGATAATAGGTTCAGGTAAAAAGAAAAATCTAAACCTATCCCAAGAATATACTTCAGATATTCTTTCAGGTGATGTTGGGTCTTTGCCAATCAGCTTATTTAATGAAGAAGGAAGGGCTGTCATCTTGGGCAATGGAAATCTACCTTTCCCCAGAAATAGGACATCCTCTGAAAATAGGGCCACTGACATATGGCCAAAATATAAGGCACCCCCCAAAACAAGGTGCCCCCCCAAGCTACAGTACAGTACTGAGACAGAGAGCCGTGCCTGCTGCTCTGCTCTGATGGACTCTGAGCTACCACCACATCTGTAAATGTCTGTATGCAGTTGGTGGGTGGTAGACATTATTTTACCCATTGTATTGTATGTATGAAATACAGGGAATGTTTTTTCTGAAGCCCACTTACAGATTGGAGCCCCGGAAGGGTTAATAGAAGCCGGTAATGCCAGGTTCCGCGAGTCTGCTTGTCACACATCCACCTCCCTCTCTCCCTCCTGTGTGTGAGAGGAGCTGCTCACTAGAGGCTGTGTCTCCAGTGGCTAAAACTGGTATTGCAGCTCAAACACATTAAATACACCTTCACTTATGTATAAAAAGTGACACGTTTAGATTGCCAAAATTCTTTTAGTTTTTATTATTAAATATATACAATTTATGTCACTTGGGAAACATTAATAAGCATGAAAGGATTGAAAAATAAAACATTACCTTAAAATAAGAGAGCGCATCTGGGAGCAAAAAATACGCGGAAAAAAGAAGACGCATCAAGTTGAGGCGCCCTTGGGTTATTTACGGTATGTTTATTAGGCATAAGTTAGAAAAGGTAAAAAACATCTATGCTTCGAGGCTATTACGCCGCTTCATCAGGATGATAGCAAGTATCTCCTGTCTCTTTAACCCTCTGAGCGTTTGCCACGTGGCACGGTTTTTTTATAACCGTGCCACGGGCAATCGCGGTGGAGCACAATGTGCTCCGCCGTGATTGCCAGCTCAGCTCAGGGATGTAAACAAAAGTCCGGCGTCGCTGGAGACGCCGGACTTCTGCTGAAGAAAGGCGACGCCCCTCCAGTTTGACGGAGGTCTATGGCGCCGCCTGCCCCCGCCCCCTTCGCGTCACCGGTGACGCGATCGGGGGCGGACCCGGAACCGACCGCCGTCAGAAGACGGCGAGACCTCGGGCGTTCCTCCGGCTAACTCGGGCTGAGTTTCATGATGCATGAAACTCAGCCCGAGTTAATTCGGGGAGAACGCTCAGAAGGTTAATGGAGTGTTGGGTCAGAATGACAGCGTGACGTTTTTAGCCTTCTCCAGTGATTTGTATTACTACTGGAGAGATTAACCTGAACTTCCTGGCCAGGTATCAGGATTGCCACTGGATCAGGAAGTTCTTGTTAGTCTCAGAAGATTATAATACATTCATGACTTTTTCCCAACCTTCCTAAAACTAGAAATTAAATTGCTGGAGTTTTAATTTAAAAATTGTGGCAAACTGATTAGAAATGTAAATCCACATGTAAAGTACAGCAAAGCCTATAATACAGCGTCCAAAGTTATGTGATGAATAACTATTTTTCAGACTGAAAGGCCCTTTCATTAACACTTGTTTGAAAAAAATGTGGCATAATATGTTTTTATAATCAACATTGAACCTAAGTGTGAAACACATATAGATTTTTGTCTGTCAGTCTACAATGTAAACTTTTTCTTTTAGGTTTCACATGAAACATTTCATTTTATGAGATGTGAGACAAATTACTTAACGAAATCTTTCAGACCTATTTGTCCTATTCTGCTAATCCAAGATATTACTTTCCCTAAACACTTGAAACCATATGTATCTCTAAATACAGAATTGTAATTTGGACCCTATGCAGCCTCATCTCAAATACTCAGAATTGTGAAGAAAGATGATTTAAGTTGCTTTATATTCAGCATGGTTTTGGGTGCCAGGCGCTCTGACCTGAATATAAACCGTTGATCTGCATATGGTGTACTAAGTATATCTGCGTATACTTAGAACCCTAAACACCAGCTGAAAATTGTCTGGAACCTTTATGTCAGCCATTGCTGCATCTAAAGTATAGCCAAAACAAATGCCAAAAGGACTCTAATAGCAATTTTTCATTATGACTAGTAAAGGGCAGCATGGCTATATTCGTAATCACAATACCTAACAAATATTTCGCCTAATATTCGTAATAAATTAGAGAATCCGCGATCTCCAGATATTATTACCTTCATTGCCCAAAGCTGCACTTGTTCATGTGCATATTGCGTTCGTAATGCATGGTAGTTCCGAGTACTGATCTTCAATATCTGCAGTTACGACGCTATAGCACTATATTCAAGATCTTTGTGAATTCTCAATGTGCCGATATTCAAAATAAATTGGGATTAGAATGTTCCGGATCAACACTAATTATGGCCTTATATAGCCTAAAAGTTTTTGATGATAGCATTTCATATTTTTCAACCATTATTTGCCTGCTAGAGGCTTAAATATATAATATTACAGAAAATATTATGTGACAGAAAGTGAAAAACTAGGCTTACTCAGTTCTGATAACATTATTATAATAGGAAGGATTCATTTGCATTACCACGGAGGGTGTTGTTCCAACAGTAGGTGGTGGCACCTTATAGTACAAGGGTGAATGTTATGTTATGTTTTGTTGTGGAATTGTCCTTATACACTTGACTTTCATACATATTTAGAAAGTCCAAGTGACACCTGCTCATTTTCTTTAGTTTTAATAGGAATTTCTTCTCTTTAAAAATTGTTAGTGAGTTTTCCAGATTCATAATGTAGTATTTTGCTAAAGACTACTATTATGTTTCTGAATATAGAGATACCATTTAGATAATATACATGATAACACAAAAACCTTTCTTTCCCTCATGATTAGTGGATGGCTAAACCCATGTATTGTCAAACAACTGTGTTTACTATTTTTTAAATGAAAATCACAACACAAACTACCTACATGACCCTAATCAAAAGTTTACAGGATTTGTCCTGATAACATGCACACAACTTGATTTAAAGGTGTTAGAATGGCTATTTAAGGTAACCATCGTGACCTGTGGTCTGTTTGCCTGTAATTAGTATGTACGTTTAGCCCCAGCCCATTTGCCAGCAGATTTCCTGTGACTTGCGGGCAGTTTTTCCATGGCTCAGAGTGCACTCCGCCGCATCTGAGGGAGCGCACCCTATTGATTAACCACACCAAAGATGCAGAAAAACAGCACCCAAACAGCATCTGGGCCGTTTTTGGTTGGACACATGACCATTGATCTTTGAAGATGTGGCATTCCACAGTTTTAAAATAGCACTGCATGCGCGCCACTTAGATAGCGCAGAGTGGACACTGTCCCATTCATTAGAATGTGATCTCTCTGTGTCTTTTTCCCCCGCTTTGGATGCGGGTCCACCACAGGGAAAAAGAGGCAGTGAACACAAGCCCTAACATTAATCAATTGAACTACCACACAGTGTGATCAATTAAAAACTGATGGATTCCTTTCCTAAGCCCTGTAGACATGCTCCAACATACGATCATTTGCCAACATGTCCAATCACTGCTCAGTCAGTTTTATGTTCGATATTCAAATGATTGACATAAATAATAAATTTTTTAGGTTGATTGAGTAGAAAATTCGAACCATTTTTTCCCACCATAACAAAATCAACTATTTGAAAAAATGTGACTTAAACCTTCATGGTTTACTAATCTGCATCATTCCTGCTTCAGGAGACACAAATGAATCCAAAATGTAAACTATGGTTATAAAATGCGAAACCAAACAGTTTGTACGATAATGCATTAAGATCACAGTACTTTTTATTATTTGTATTTTTGTGTATTATATCTTTATTGAAATGATCATAACTTAACATACAAAGTATTTAAGATACAGAATAACAGCAAGGGGGTACAAATAAGGGGGAGGGGGGGGGATTGTATATTGTAGGTTGTAAGCTTGCTTTAAAGCCCCCCATAGACAGGCAGACTCCTCCATACAACTTTCATGAGACCTACCAACAACTATGTCAGTATAGTGCCTTGCCTTGATAGAATACATAGTGCATTGGAAGGTGTAGAAAGGTCCTCCTGATATACATGGTTTGGTTTAGAAAAAACAGTTGGTGGTGTACAGAAGTTGCATGGAGGAGTCTGCCGTGTACTATGGGGGGGGGGTGCGGTGGGCTGTACGGTCTTTCTTGAATCATCATCTGACACACAGATACATGCCCCTACTTAATGGAACAGTGACTAGGGTGGATGAGGTATTAACCAATGTAGTGGATACTACAGCTACCTATCCATTCAGGTGCATGCGGTCCATTCCAACTGATGGGCCGTGGGGTGGGGTATGGGAGAGTACATAAAGCACAGACGTATGGATGGGAGCAACATAGTTGTAAGAGTGGTCAGGTAAAGGGGGGGGGGGATTGTGTAGTATTTTTATATTCAGCATTTTACAATATGAATCCTTGGCATTTTTCTGCTAAACATTTACTTTAGCATGAATAAAAACAGGAACATATAAGAAGTCCAATCTTGCAGCACTTAGTGAATAAATACAACTGCTGGATTTGCTGTGCTTACCCACTGCAGCTGTGTATACCTTTAAAATGTCACAGCTCGTTGCTTCAGCTGGAGATGTTTTACAGCAAAGTGTGGAGGAATATCATGGAAGCTGCTGAACAACTACTCCCCTGTATTAGCAAAATACATTACAGGTACTGTGCTGCCAAAGCCCACACACATGGTACACATGGTACTAGTATCCACCGTAAAATATTATGCATTTTGTTTTATCTTTCTACAGTTTTGCTTTATTTTAATTTATTTTAAGCCACTTTTTGAAATAAATGTCAAAAACATGCTTTATGAATTAATTAACCATTAACATGTTTAATATCTTCTGAAATGGAAAAAAAAATAATATATTACTTTAAGCACATGTATAGAATAAGGCTTTGCTTTTCTGTCACACATATCAACTATTTGTTGAAAGCAATGGTTGCCACCTAGCAACTAGTTGTCGGTGTCTGCAAACCTCTCCAACAAAACAATGCAGCAATAAAACATTCCAGTGAGGCAGTGGTACACCCACACATTCTACACTGCGCATTTACTTCCCAGATGAGGACCGCCTAACCTGAGAGAAGGAATTCAGAGCCAACTGCAGTGGCAGAAAATGGAATATTATTAACCGTCTGTAGTTCATAAATCAAACCATATATGCACTAAATTATTTTCAAAGCGTGCCATTAGAATGGTCGGTCAAACATCACAATGCTAAAAGAATGAAGGCAATTTTGTGTTTTTCAAATAAAAATGCTTTTGCTCTGTATAACCAAGTCAAAAATGCTTGTCATAATTAAAACGTAGTGTTATTGCTTGAGCTTTGAAATTCAAATAAAGAAGCCTGCTGTTCAGTAAATCTAGCCTCTAGCAGAGTAATGTATTAATAAATAACTGAACTGAGAACGCTTGTTTGGTGTACCTGAACTCTTGGAATACTTTTGCAAACAAACTCCCCTAACAAAGACAATTTCACTCATACCTGTTGTATGCACATCTCAATTTTGCCTAGGCTTAAGGTGGGTTTACACGTGTAGTTTTTTTGTTCATTCAACTGCCGATTCGATTTTCTGATCATCGTTCGTCCATTTATCGAATGTAACATTAGATTTTTTTGTTCGTTCATCCCGATATCGAATGAAATTCAGAACTACTACAAACGATAAAAATTTACCAACATGTTTGATGACCTTTTGAACGATTTGAATGTATCCATCAAACAAATTGGCCATTCTAGATTTTTGTTCAATCAACCAAAAAATCGTTTGTTTTTCATTGATTGGACGAAAAAATCTACAGGTGTAAACCCACCTTTAGGCCACAGGGTGAAATAAAATGTCAGAAATCTGGCCCATGATGACAGCATATTTTTTAGCTCCATCAAACAAGATGTTGGACATAGCAGAGATTAATTAGATTGAAATAGGAGCTGTAATTCAGGTCTGCTTAAATATCATAGCTGTTCATTTTTATATTTATCCTGTATGCAGAATAGTTTAAATAGTTGAATAGCTGAAAAATAGAGTCAAGTTTTATTGTTAAGAATCAATTGGAATCCTGAGTAGGGCATCCCTTGGGCACAAGCTGGTACTGCCAAGGCATTTTCTATTGGTCACCCCTCTACTATCTATAGTTTGTGTAGCAGTGTCCATTACATTTGCATTTCATAACAGCTGAAATCCCAAGCTCCCATGGAAAACATAGAATGATTCTTACTTAGCTTAAAAAGAAATACCCTCAGCTTACATAAGACAAATATTTTCTAAGGCCAAATTAGATTTTATTACAAACAGGGCTTTCCCAGTAATCCTGCTACCTTGACTCTTCCCAACAAATCAGAGAAATTAATGTTCTAATGACCCATTCCCTCCCTTGGACCTGCTTCAGACCCTAAGCGGTTATGGCCAAGCACAGCCGATTACACAGCCACTTGGGCTGTCACATGACTAAGATGCCTGGGCACATTAGTCTTACGTTAGTATGAAGTGTCCATTGTCTGTCAATTGTTAAGTGTTGCACACATCAACATTCACATGACGGAGGGTCAGACCAACGGATCCCTGGCTATAAGGGGCTGTGTAGACAGCTCTGTCATGGCCCCACTGCTCTCAATGGCCGGCTTTACAGTGCACTAGAATCTCTTTGCAGGTATTTTAGCACAAGTGTAGCCATAAGACATGTCCCTTTTTATATGTCCTCCAGTATGACACATTTATGAATTTCAAACTTTAAAATGTGTGCCTTTCTAGAACAGTATCTTCACAAAAAAACAGATATTCATAAAACTATAGTATAGAAGAGTCTTTGCTTGAACTGCATTGGATAAATGTTATATAATATATAAGTTATACCTACATCAGTGGTTCTGAACCTTTTTTGATCTGCAATCCCAGAAGTGATATTGCATGTTACTGTATATGGATCCAGGAAGAAGTGCCGGTGCGGAGTGTCACTTCTGCAACGTACCGCGACACTCTGCAAAGTCACTTCCAGCTTGATCAGGTAAAAGTGATGTCCTTTTCCTCCTATTTTCCCACCCACTTGTGTAAATTATGTGCGGGTGTGAAGTTAGGAAAAAGAGTGACTCCCCATCCCTCCTCAGTTAGTACGAAGGGCTTTACTTTTCCTCCTTACTTCCCACCCTGGTTGTGGGAATCAAAACTGCTGCTTGTTGTGATGCGTCGACCCTGTGAAATGGAAATTTCCCGATCCACAGATTAAAAACAACTGACCTAAATGAAAGAAGGGCACTGCCCTGACCATCTCAGAGTTGTATGCCAGAATTTGCTGTGTCATATTGATGGAACAAACGACTGCTTACTTACAACAGGGTTACACACTATGATAACATTTGGGACCCTACTAATAAAGGCACTGAGCTTTATAACTCTTTTATGATTTTCCTGAACACTCAGGGACATCTTGTCTTGATTTGCAATTCCCTGTACAGTGACCATCTCTATTCTGCCTGTGACAGTGCATTAAATACCAGGTCTATTGAGCTTTCTACATAAATAGTATATGCAACCAAAATAAAGGTAGAATTATGATTATCTTCACAACTGTTTTTTCATCTTTAACTCATATATAACAATTCCTGAAACCATATTGATACTCATTGAAACTTATTGACTTCACAACATGGACTCTTGAACGTCAAATCCTTTAATACAGAAAAAGTTAACAGAAGATAACAATAAACCCAAAAAACAAATGTAGCATGCAACGACCATACATTATGTGATGTTTATGTATGTGTAACATGCATATGGCTAACTCAAAAGCTAGCCATACACGTTCGGATTCCATGGCCGCTCGATCACCTATCCGATCGATTCCGGCGATTCTGCCGGGAATCGCAGGTGTGATCGATCGGCCAATTAAGAGTATCCGATCGCTGCATACCACCTTGTCCAACGGATTCCGGGACAATTCCGTGTCCGATTGTCCACCTCACAAATGGCAACTCCCCCTGATCTGTGCAGAATCGGATCAAAAAGACCAACATGTTGGTTCTCTGTCGGATCCGATTCTGGGCCCCTGAGCAATCGGACGTGATCGATCGGACAAGGTGGGCTGCACACGATTCCGGCACGATCGTTTCACGTGCACGCGCCCGGAATCGATCGTGCCGGAATCCGGCCGGAATCCGACCCGTGTATGGGGGCCCAAAGACTGGCTAACTCAAGACTCAAAATACAGAAATACACACTAGCTAAGCAGTACCTTATCTAGAATATTTTTCTACCATTTTAGGGATATTCGGTTACAATAAGGAATGTATTTATTTAAACAACTCACTGGACATAGTATTTTCAAAGCAAGATAATGCCTAAAATAAAATAGTAACACATGCATTTAAATATTCTTATATGGCTACCCCTGTGTATATTATGCTACCTTTGTAATAATTATTTATATAAGGCATCACAATGTCAGTTTTAACCATTCTTCCATTAGTTATGCTATAATTCTAAGGTGTTGCCAGTGAGAGTGTGAACATAATACTCAGCCCCACTGTGTAGGTATTGCTGCAATAGCATCTGCATACATAGTATGTATTTTATAATGAATAAGTGAAATACCAAGCAGTAAAATATTTTAGTGAAGTCAGCTTCACTATAAAATGAGTATGCTCACAGTTCATTAGACTCACTGGGACCTTCCACTCACTTCCACATATAAGAGATGCCAGGGATGCCAAAGACTGCTAATGATTTAACCTCCAGCATACTTGTGCATAGCATTTTGGAGAGCTGTAACTTCAGGAGAATAGGGGTTAACATTTTATAAAAAAGAGTCTACAGCAGTAGATTTTTCCAACTGTGGGCTAGGCAATAGAAACCTTAATTCTGTTCAGCAGTTTTAGATCATTACGGGTGGCTGTAAAAAATAAGTTCAAATTTGCATATTGCAGGTGAATATCTTGAAAGAAATGTAGCTGAAAAGTTTTCATGAACTTATGAATATATTTGGCACTTTGTTTGCGAATCCAGAGCTGGACTCGGGCTGGTGAAATGAAAACAAGCAGCAGCACAATCTTGTGGACTTTTTACTAGTTTTTACTAGAGATGATGGAATTTCTTTTTGAAAATGTTACTTTCTGACTATGCAAGTTAATTACAATGCCCCTGAATGTGGTATCATTCCCACAATTGCTGGAGATATAAAGAAGGGTTGTGTACATGCAAGATAGAAGGAAGGGGACGTTACTCGAGGGCTGGAGCATTCTGACGGCACTTCTGGGAAAATACATAGTTTAATGCATACATGTGGGTTAGGAGTTGGGATTAGGGGCCTGGCTTGTCTTGGATATGGGGGGCCTTAAAGACAAAGGTTATAGAGGTTATAGAGGTTACATGTTAAAAAAGGTTTTTACTTTTATAATTATTGGGGGGAAAAAATTGCACTAGACCTTTTCTGTATGCCCCATCCCAACTACTTGATCTCCCAGGGAGGTAGGCTCCTGACAAGACAAGGGATAAAGTGTGTTCCAGTAATAAAAATGTTCTAAATGGTTTAACAACCATAAACATTAGATCTGAAATTTCAATGTCACAAAGCTTTCCAGCACCAACTGAGAACTTTTTTTCCATTGTTCTGGATGCTTTTCAGTTTTACAGGTTCAAAGCCATGAAGAAAAGTCACACATTTCCAGTAAAAGATGACTAAATTTGTAATTTTTTTTAAAGCAGCTATTGTATTTAATGTTTAAAACACCTTGGTAAATGATCCTAAATTCAAATAGCATAGGACATAACTGAAATTGATAATTTGTCTGTATAGGAATGCTAATTACCTTATATATTTGAGCATAAGCTTACCCAAATATAAGCCAAGGTACCTATTTTCACC
This sequence comes from Ptychadena robeensis, assembly GCA_036250615.1. Lineage (NCBI taxonomy): Eukaryota > Metazoa > Chordata > Amphibia > Anura > Ptychadenidae > Ptychadena > Ptychadena robeensis. The sequence continues at coordinate 63,224,799 of CM070033.1, read as the reverse complement.
CATCAAAATTGCTGGAGATGTAAAGATGGGTTGTGTTAAGAAAAAAGTATTGCTCTAGCACAGTGATGGCGAACCTATGGCATGGGTGCCAGAGGTGGCACTCGGAGCCCCTATGTGGGCATGCGATCTGTCAGCCAGCAAAAAGGAAGAGCTGCAGCCTATTGGCTCTCAATGCTTTCAGTTAATTTCCCTTGATTCTCCTGATTACACACAGCACCCCTAACACTCACCTATTCTATCTTATAAGAAAGTAGACTGTGTTTCATTTGTGTATATGAGTTGTGTATTTGTAATTCAGGTTAAATTGCCATGCTGGCGCTTTGAGATAAATCGGTGGGGTTTGGGTTTTAGTTTGGGCACTCTAAAAGGGTTCACCATCACGGTTCCAGCATATGGAGTTTTAGTATAAATAAAGTTCAAACTTAAGTTAACTGAAGAATGTTTGACTTGATTCATTTTGGTTTAACCTCCCTAGTGCTCTTGTGAGGTCCAGATTTCTGTACTGAAAGACTTAAATATAATTTTTTGTTGTAGGTCTGTAACTTACCAAAATGTGCCGTACAAGAGTCGAGTAGACATCCTGAATATAATAATGTTTAAAAACACACAATTATGTAAAACAAAATTACATAAAAATAAAATAATAAAAGTGTAATTTAAATGATAAAATCTAGAAAAAAATACTTATTTTGTTTGATATATTTCAAAACAGTATGTATTCATATATGTATTTTGTTTATAGTATTTTAATGCCATTGGAAATGTGTTTTGTGTTTTTTTTACTTTGAATTGTATTGGATACTGTTATCTCTGTACCCAGTACTCAATTCCCTTTGGCACCCTCTCTCCCCTGGTGCAATGGACCTGGTGACATCACACCAGGGTAGAGAGGGTTAACCTCAAAGGGGCACATCTGGGGAATCACACTGAAAACACAAAGGAAAACTATTTGTGTTTGGAGGAAGCTTGGCCTTTTCCCATCTGGACTGTTGATGCTATTAACCCTTCGAGGATAATTGTTGTTGAAAGATTTAGTGTTGCCAAATAAATATGGGCAGGAGTCCGAAAGAAATACTGAAAGCACCCTTTTGAGGCTGAAAACACCACATTCCCACAGAAATGGGAATAGGTTAGATTAGTTATTCCCAAACTGGGGGGCGCAAATTAATTCCAGGGGGGCGCGGGCCCTCATTCTTAACATGTGTTTGAATAGGGAGGGGGGGTTCGATAATGTTCCCAAATAGAAAAGGGGGGCCCTGCAAGGAAAGTTTGGGAACCACTGGGTAGAGAAAACAACCAGCCCTCTGAGCCTCTCCCTAAAAAACTGTCAGTCACTCCTTTTATAGAGCAAGTTGTAACCTGCAAGATAAGTTATCTCTTTGCTAAAAGCCACTTCCAAGCAGTGGAAAACCCTCACTAATGCTGATGTTGATGGTAATCAACATTCTGTGCAGTAAAAAGGTTTTATTTACAATAGCTGTTAAAGGAACAGACACATTTATATGGACAAGTTATCAAGTTCCCTTTAAATCAAGAGCTAAATATGTCTTTAGTTTTTAAGTAGGTTGTGCATTAAATCATTATAGAATTGAATTAACCAGTGCAAACAGTGCAGAGCTGTGTGTGGGAAAGCTGCACTCACGTTGGCAGGTTCCTCACACAGCCTGAAGGGGAGATATGCAAGCAGCAGTTTTCCCAATGCCCCCCCCCCCCTCCTCTTCTCTGTGTCTGAGGAAGATGACGATCTGCCATGAAGTGTGCTTTCTAGTGACACCATTTCCATTTTGTGGCTGAAGTTGGTACTGCAGGAAATATTTTTTTTCTCATTGCATCTGAATATAATAACACTTATTTGTTACTCATTTTTATATTTCCTTATTTGCCCAACCATGCACAGATAGATCACACTGCATATCCCCAAATGTTCAACTCAAAACTGCCTATAAATAAAATAGGTCCATCAATAGTCCCATCACTGTGCACATCAGAAACCTTTCAAGCTATGCTAAGAAAGCTTGATTATGTAACTTTAAATCATTTGATTCTACACTGTGCGCATATTCTCTACCTTACATAAACAATTTCGCACAGCTTTCGAATCTTGAACATGTTGTGTAGTGCTGAAATCTGTTATTTGCGCCTCTTCTGTGAATCTCAAGTTCCAGTAACTCTCTGTCTGAGCATTTAGTTGAACCTTTTCTTGACCATAAACTATAGGTAACTTGAAGGTGTTGCATTCAGACCAAGGCACCTAGCCATCTATGTTTACAAACATGTGTGGAAGAATAGGTAGTTCTAGATCACCTGTAAGTGAAGTTATTGGAAAGTGGAAGAAGCATTTAGAAAAAACAACAGCTTTTATCAACTGCAGAACTCTAAATGTCCTCTCATATTAACATCAGTGTGAACTGAAAGCTTCATGGAAGACTCTACTGTAACAGTATTTATACAGAGCCCTCAACCACATTAATCACCTTTGAGAACTACAATGGATTGTGTAAGTCAGACCTTTGTGTCCAACATGAACCTGACCTAACCTCAACCTTGAATGAATGGGCAACTTTTTTTTTCCCAACCAATTTTTTTAATATTTGTAATAAACCCATACGATGCTAATAAGGAAAGAAATGTGTTCTGCCCTTAAAAAACTATTATTGCATGAGTCATAAATTGAAGATAATTGTCAATGTAAAACAGATGTATTCAGCTGCTCTGGGCTGAAAACAAAGAACAAAAGAATGTTGTTTGCATGACAAGAAAATTATCATCACATTGCTGTCTATTTGTGGAGAGTTATAACTTAATTCCATAATAATTGTACACTTCTTATAAGTAAATATATTCTGATTTATCCCAAAAATTTTGCAATAGCAACCAGTTATCTTCCAGCAGTCATTTTCTAATTCAGGTAAAAAAAAGGCCAGTGAGCATAGGCAGCATCAAGCTGCCACTATGAAACAATTCTCAAAATGTCCAAACCTAATTCGAAACAGATATTTAGTAGTGATAAGTGGCATAAGTGATATTTTGCGAATAATTCTACTAATATTCAATTCAATATTTGTGAATATTCGCAATTGCGAGCACATTGCGAAAATATATGCGCAATTATAATCGCAATTACCTTCAAAATCAATGGTCACATATGCTATTTATTTTTTGCATTGTGAATATATATTCGCAATCCATGCCCATAAGCACCCCAATGACGAATATCACGAATATTTGAAATTGCGAATATCCGCCACCATATTCGTGAAATTTGCAAATTCTCTAATAGCCAATATTCGCTGAATATATTCGCAATTCGAACCTATTTCTATCTTGAATTCGAGCTCAACACTAATATTTAGCAGTGACAGTTTTTAGATTTGGTGTGCCCCCCCCCCCCCAAAAAAAAAAAAGATTTAATTTATATCAGGAAAACAACACTTTTTCTGTTAATGCTCTACTTTGTTTTTTTGGCAAGACATAGGCACTTCTGTCATGGTGATAAACCAGTCTGCCGCTTCCCCAAAAACCCGACAGAGAGTTTACAAAAAACTAGAACAAACTGAATTATAATCTGAAATCATATAGAACTAATTTATAAAATGTACAACCTGTATTAACTGATGGTTTTTATCCTGACTCAAAACTTTATCCTGACTCAAAGGTTTCAAAACTATTAGGTAAGTACCTCAATGTATAGTATAATGAGCATGAGGAATTTTCAACATGCACATGTAGTATGTTAGAAAATTTTAATTTGTTTATTACATCAAATGACATTACTGCGTCTATTTGACACCGGCAGTGTGTAGAGGGCTGAGCAGAGAGCCGGCAATCATGGTGGAGTACAGTGTACTCTGCCGCGTTTGCGGGGGAAACAGATTTTTGTGCCATTAAAAATGGCGCTAAAAGCCCGTAACACCCAGAGGGTTAAGCATGGGCATCCTTATCTATTTTTTGCAGAATGATCCTACTGGATATGTGTATAATATGTACAAGATACAATGGGGAATGATTTGTTAACATACCTTATCATATACAAAGACAAAAAAACTGTAAATTTCCTTGGACATGACTAGATGGTTGAAATTAGCACAGTTACCCCTCATATACTAAGCTGAGAGAAAAAAACAGGTTCAAAGAGATAACTTCCATGCACAGCAAACATGGCTTACTTTTCGAATAAATTACTCTAAAGCCCATTTACATAGGTGTAGTACAGCAGTGAGAGAGGTTGCAGATGAAACACCTGAAAGACCATGTTTTTTTTGGGGTCTAGGCATGAAGAAGTTGTGGTCAGTAGTAAAAGGTGGAGGGATGAAAAGATAAGCACAATGAGCACAATGTGCGTTTCTGTAGCCCATTGCAATAGAAAAAGGCATTTGTCACCCACTTGGCTGCGAGTAGTTGTGCCTTGGCTTCCTGCCAGCCTTTTCGCTCTCCCAAGAAGATTAGCCTGGGAGGTGGAGTAGCTGTCAGATGGGAGATCCTCCCAGGGCTAGATCTCCCATCTGTACTGTCTTTTATCCCCAATTCATTTGAACTATTTTCTTTTTTCTTTTTTCCTGCTATAAAAACTGGGTGCATCTTATGGTCCAAAAATATGGTAAGTGAAGACCTATGAAAGATTCTGAAGTAATTGTCATGCATGTGTTTCTCTACCCGAAGGTCAGGAAATCCAGGAGGACATCACTATGTCAGAACTCTGATAACACCATGAAGAAATAAAGCGAGCAACATATGTTCATACATATCTTTCCTTTCTAACAATAAGTTTGCTTGAGTATGGTTCTGCTCTTTTTCATAATCTTGGCCTTCAATGTAATGAAGGCGAACAAAATAAGTACAGCACCCTAATTACCTTTGTTAATATGAAAATATTGTGTAATTACCATTAGTTTCTGTCAGCATCATATTACCATTAATGATATGAAAAGTAGCAATTACAAATAGGAAAATTTTGAAATGTTAATGGCATATGTAGTAGGCATATAAGGGTGCTTTAACAGTGAATTAAGTCAGTTTACTGCAAAAAGTTTTGATGACCAGTAAAAATGCTCTCATATTTTGTCATGGGTAGGACACCTATATATGATATATATGGTATGATCATTCTACACCTTCTAATCACTATCTTTGTAAAAATACGCTAAACAAAAATATAAATGCAACACTTTTGGTTTTGCACCCATTTTGGATGAGCTGAAAACATTTTCTACATATACAAAAAACCCATTACTCTCAAATATTGTTCGCAAATCTGTGTTAGTGAGCACTTGTCCTTTGCCGAGATAATCCATCCCACCTCACAGGTGTGGCATATCAAGGTGCTGATTAGACAACATTGACATGAATATTGCACAAGTGTGCCTTAGACTGCCCACAATAAAAGGCCACTCTCAAATGTTTTTGATCACACAGCAAAATGCCACAGATGTGCAGGCGTGCAATTGGCATGCTGACTGCAGGAGTGTCTACCAGAGGCGGGATGGATTATTTCCGCACAGAAGAACTGCTCACTAACACATTTGTGAAGAATTTTGTTTATGCAAAATGGTTGCAAAACCAAAAGTGTTGTGTTTATATTTTTGTTTAGTGTATACTACAAATATTATTTCATATTTCAATAAAGCATGTATTTTTTTGTGTTTTTTTTTTTTGTTATACATGATACCTGTTCCAAGGTTATATCCACACAATTGGAATGAAAAATATATCTAATGGTTCAGGTAATGATAAACAACTGCTAACCGTGGCACAGTAAAAGCTGAGGATGTTCTTGAATTACACTTAAAAGGGTAAGGGCTTGTTTCCATTGTACGTCGGGATCCCTACGCTAAGCGTATACGCTTAGCAGGGGTCCCGACATATCCCATAGACTTAGCCTGCCGGCGGATGGTCTGTTCACACATCCGCCGGTGTAAAGGCTGAACGTACTCTACTAGGTTCAGCCTTACACCGGCGGATCGGCTCAGCGCAATGAAGACAGACCCTCCGCCGAGCAGGTAAGTCTATCTGTTATGTTGGGACCTCCCGCTAAGCGTGTACGCTTAGCGGAGGGGTCCCAACGCAATGGAAACAAAGCCTTACTCTTAAGATAAAAGCAGTATAGTTACAAAACAGCTTTCAATAGTATAATAGTCTACCTTTCGTCTACTTTTTATTTATCCTAGCTTTGATACATTGAGGTACCTTTGTTAAATAAAACTGAAAACTGTTTTTTCCATAGTTTTTTTCCAACCTTGGGGCCACATAATTTGAATTATTCTGTTGCTTTGCTAGTAAAGCTCATGCAGGTTGTCTCTTAAACTCCAGCCTTATTCTTTATATTACACATTTACACAGCCTCTTCTCCGTTACTGTAACTTTATTTACTTTATTGGTTACTCTGATTTCACTGCATTTAGTTTCATGTGCTGCAGCAATTTAGAAAGAGCCCACCTCATTGCGTAAGTGATGGGCAAACATGTTTTCATGTGCGGCAGTGTGAAGACAGCCCATCTAAATGATTGGTATGCCTCGCCATACTCCAAAGTATATGGTATATGCCAACGTATATGAACTTAGTGAAAAGTCTTTTTTCATCTGCTTATTTCTCACTTCAAGTGGCTTTTGTGTGATATATTGATTTTTTGTTAACTAACTAAGAAATGGTGAACTATAAGATATATTGCTATATAATGTATTTTATCAGTATATATTGGCTTATTCGGATATAAAGTGTTGCAAGAAGTTTATTCAAAATGGTCAAAGTAGTTTGCAATAACAGAGCCTGGAAACTAGCATTGTTTACATATTAGTGATCAGCAATCCACTTATTCAGTTTGATTCTCATTGTGCATTAGTTGTTTCTGCCTCAGTCTGACTGAAAGGGGGGGGGGGGCTACAAGCTGTTGCCTCATTCTTAGTTATCTGCTGATGAGGAAAGCATCATGCCTGAGAGACTCTCATCTTTCTAATCCCTTTTTCAGGGTTGGAACGCCTTCCTTGTTTTTTACCTGTTCTGATATCAGACAAACTGTTTATTTTAATTAGAGTGTTTATAGGATTTTTCTGTTTGTAATGTGAGACCCACCACATGTCACACCTAATGGCTGGGCCGCCATTTTAAGATGATTTCTCTAGTGACTGACACTGATTTACAGCATAGGCATGCCAGCATTATTCCAACTGCTGTTAGTAGCAATTGCGACAAGATAGGCTGTGAAGATGAGGTGAGACATTTATGTGATTTGATCTTCATATATTCTCACTGTGAGTTGATGTAGAAATGTTCATGACTGTATACGAAGACAGTGCACATATTGTAATAAATGTACTTTATGTTAAAAAAAAGTTTACAAACCGTATTTTCCGGCGTATAAGACGACTGGGTTTATAAGACGGCCCCCAACTTTTTCAGTTAAAATATAGAGTTTGCGATATTCTGGCTGTATACGACTACCTCTTTTCAAACGCACACCAAATAAAAAATGTTATGTCTACTCTGACTTTCAACCCCCAGATATCTAAAAAATGTAATAGTGTAATACAGTTGTGTATGAATTATAAAGTGAAGTTTTTGTACAGCTATTAATTGTGTTCTAATTAATTAATGTCAATATCCCTGCAATACCAATTTCAGCCACAATGTCACTAGTGAGCACACTTGCCATCAGTAGCAGCCAGCTACTTTTACACACATTGGGAAGGAAGGGGATGAAGGGGATGCTGAAGACATCTCCCTCTGGCTCCTGTCTGCCAGTGAGCAGTGCGGGGAGTGCAGGGTCGGCCTGCGACAGGAAAGCCCCCTGCCCCCCGACAGCGACACCTGACGTATAAGACAACCCCAGACTTTTGAACACATTTTCCTGTCATCTTTAATGCCGGAAAATACGGTAATATGTTTGCTACATATTCTTAATAAGTTCTCAGTGATCTGCTGATAAAGAAAGTATCATGCCTGAGAGACGCTTACCTTTCTAATACCTTTTTCAGATACTCAGGGGTGTAACATTTGCATTTCTATAAAATAAAGCTGTTAAATTTAAAAAGTTAATTCTGTTACTATGGACTGCACCTGTGGGAAACACCCACATTTCAAGTAATATACACACTGTATATACAGTCTTACTTTTTTCCCCATCATACTTTCTACAAAATATTATTTTGTTACAGACATGCAAGGATTTATTGATTTTGAAACTTTTACCCCAAAAGGGTAAGGATTTTATTGATTTTGACAACTGTACTTAAAGTAGCCTTAATTAAAACAGATGGCAATTAATCACATTAAATAACAAACATCTTACTTAGAATAGAACAGACTGTACGAACCAACTTCAACAAATGATTCAGCAAGCAGATATAGAACAATATTTCGGCATAAATAAATATAAAGTTGACACTTGAGAAGGAGCGTGAAGAATCACTTAGTATTGTTAGTGCCACTAATGTTTCATCTATCAGTAGATTTTGTGACAGTGAGACACAGTTTTTTCATACCTGGCTAGTTCTGGGCGAGCTAATGGAAATCCGTGTTCAATATCAAAGCAACTTGGCCTCTTTGTTTGAATTTGTGAGTTTAATGGATGTATGTCATGACATTTTGTTTTACCTCCTGTTTTATTACTGTTAGTACAAGGCCAAATGCAAAAATACGGATCATTTAGAACCATTTGAAACATAAGATATGTGACCTAATTTTTTTTTTTAATATGGCAACTGGAACTTTGTTCTCCAGTCTTATAAGAAGAGATTTTCTTCTCTGGCTACTTGGCTGTGAATACAGTTACCATAATCAGCAATGAAGAACTCTGTTGACATGTATGTTTCACTATAAACACAGCCTCAGGAATCAATGACCTTACTGTGTGGATTTATGTAGTGTGCCAATTTGTGGCAAAGCTTCTGTTTTTCTTAAATCTCATGACAGTACCTTACTTAAAGTTATACCTTAAAGTTATTGGTGCACTTTAGAATGACCCATTCTTATAAAAATGTTTGTTAATGCAAACTCCATAGCTAGGTGCTTCTCTGTGTCAATGATAGTAGGCCTGCATGAATGAAACCGGAAATCCACAGTTAGAATGTGTACCAAAACATTTGACCATAAAGTGATTCATCTTTCCTTCATTCTGCTACTAGCTCAAAATATACATATCTGATTTGATCTAGCCTTACAGTATAAATGAGGGGGAGAAGCATACCTGAATTGGATTTTGTCTTCTGAATTTTCACTGGTCTTTTTTCAAAAAGACTTGTCAGCATTCAAGATGAACACCTGGCTTTATTTTAGCTTTCTACAAAATCTCTGCTCATGTAGATGGCCTGCTTTTTTCTCAAGCCCACCCACATGGCCATATAGCCAAAATATCCATTCTTCACAAATTTCACTTTCACTCCCTGCTAATATCCTTAACTCATACCTGCTAGAGTAAATAAGCAAATACAGTAAATGGTATTTTGCACCACTGCACTCAACAATTAAGATGGGAAAACATATCCATGTTAATGTCTGTTTTCATTGTGGAATGAATCTTGTCACTTGAATGTCTCTTTAAAATTTTTAAATAATATTTAAAACAGTAGGGAAAGCAGTGTGTGGCTTATTTGTGTGATACGGGATTCAGTCAAATGGAACGATAAAAGCTGGTGGAGTCTGAACCTACAGTGGGTTGGATAGGTTTAAAACACTACCTTAAAGTGCTGTGTGTTTGATCATCTCTAAAGTCAAACATTCTATTCTCAGTCTTTTTAAGTTATGGGTGTTCTCTTTGTCCTTGCACAACGCTAAATAAAAGGGGATTGTCCCTTGATAGCCTAAACATAGTTAGTATGTAAAAATATAAATAAATGACAAATATAGATTGATCAACTGCTGGCTAAAAGTGTAAATTAGGAGGTTCCACTAACTATCAGAAAAGTTATCTGACCCATCAGTTCATTCTCCTATGGCATAACCTTTCACAAAATTAACAATTAAGCATAGCTTCCGGTGCAAAGTAAGGATTTGCTCAAAAACAGACCTAATGATTAGTGCTAAGCTTAAATATTCGAATTGTTAATATATTCAACAAATATCGGTTATTTGTGAATTTGCGATATTTTGCAGATATCCGCAATTTTGAATATTCGAGATATTATACACTATCAAGCTTATTGGCATGCATTGCAAATATATTTTCACAATGTGATACCACATTTGACCATTCATTTAGAAGAAAATCACACTGTGAATATATTTTCGCAATGCATTGCTGTATGCACAAATTTCGTATTGTCGAATATTGCATCAAATATTAGTAGAATTATTCACAAAATATCGCAAATTCAAATATTGCCTTTGCCGCTCATCACTACTTATGATGTCCCCACTTTGAAAATTTTAATTTATATGGCTTCAAGACTTAGGGTGCTTTACATATGAAAATGATACAAATAGTCATAAAAAATAAGCAGCCCTCTACCCCCAGAACACAGTGGCTTTTTGATCCCATTTCTATATACTACATCACTACTTCTATGCAACAGGAGAGACCTTTATGACAGAGGACACATACCACCATGCCTACTTTCATTGCCAACTAATTAATGTCTTATACATAAGTTGATTGTCATATGTAGTTTTTGGCTAAGATTTGCTACCAGAAAGTGTGGCGGAAAATAAAAAAAGACAAATACCAAAGTGTGAGTAGAAATTATTGCTTGCTTTTCAGTTTGATATTGCTTGACAAAAATAAGAAATTGTCTCTCAAACATAGATATTTGCAGAGTACCAGCATAGATAATGTGTGCTAGAAAGTAAAAAGAAAAAAAAGCTTAGACTATGTTCTGTGCTGCATATCCAACCACTGTTATGTTTTAAATGCAAATGTATGCAAACGTATGCCTTGCCGTAACTAAAACACAGTGTACTAAAATAATAATATCCCACCTGCACTATTTAACCATATATAAGGCCAACTGTATACCTCAGATGCATGTAATATGTGTTGTAAAATATAATGTTATATAATTAGGATGATTTCCAAGATAACTCTTACAAGAAGAAAAGAGTCATTGCCACAGCAGCCTTATTTACAATTCAGCAGAAAAAAAGAAAGAACCCAACCCTGCCTCAAATGAGACACGTACTAATTTCTTCATAGATATCAAATCGCAGTCAAGTGGTTCTTACTTATGCCATTAGGTTTATGGGATTGCCTAGGTGATGTGCCGTTAGAATTCATCTGGAAAGATTTAAGACAATTTCTATGTAAAAGAGGTATAGGAGAGTAGGCCCCGTCCAAGGGGCACCTAAGCGTACTATAGGTATGTGTCTTGTGGGTTTCAAAAAAGCCCTGAAAATCCATCTCTTTAATCTGACATACCCATATTTTCATTGTATTATTCCCATCTCCTCTATCTACAGTACACTTTGTTCCCCAACCTACCGTAATTGATTATAAACCTATAATCCAAAGAAAGTTTGTGACTCACTCTGCGCTCCAAACAATATGATATACACAGACTTCCTCTCGAGCAGTTAATTTGATCCACTTGAAAACCCCAGGTGCAGGAACCTTTTTGCTCTGTCTCCAAAGCTCAAGCCAAATCCCAGTCCTAGTCCATTAAGGGTCCACACTCCAAAGTAAAAAATTCTGTATTCTTCAAAAAATTAATTAAACAGCACACTCGATACAATATACCTCAGGGGAGATCCCTTGCCTCTGATGCGTTTCACCCTGTATACATGGCGCTTTTTCGTAGAGGTTGAAGAATTTGGACTTTTTAACCTTGGAGTGCAGACCCCTAATGGACTAGGACTGGGATTTGATTACAAACCTAATTGGGCAGGATACTCAACTCCTCATGTGTTATAACCTGCACCTATGTATTATCTTAAAATGCATCTCTTCTTTAATGTACCACACCCCATGATATATTGGTGCTCTATAAATTAAAGTCAGTGATAAATAATACATAATAATGAAGAGGTCTTTGATATATTTTTTTTTTTGCTTTAGGGTTCCTTTAACATTAATGTCTACAAAAGGGATTGGAGGACCGTACATTTACTATACAGCATGAGTTGTAAAAGTAGATATTTGAGGCATTGAGAATGTGTAGCGATTTTGATTTGCATAACCTTTTTTTGGGGGGAGGGGGTTGATCTGTTATTTCATGCAGAATGTACAATGTTAGGTTGTCCTCTGTAGTAAAAGAACTCCCTGTCAAGACTATGACTGATATTTAGCACAAGGTGAATAAGATCTGGGCTCTGGATAAGGACAAATTGTCAAGGGATCCCGGGATGAAGACATGAGGGAACATCATGTTTCTTGTTGATGTTTGTCTATAGCTAGATGATCTGTTCTTTGTATCTGTCATTCCCATATATTTTGAAAGGATGAATGGGTATTTCTTGATCAAGTTTAGAATTTGATATTTTAGGATAGGATTATGTTATGTTATTAGGATAGGATTATTATTATGTTTATATAAACTAGTATTGGTAAATGAATACTTTGATATTTGGTATTGGTATTTGTTTATATTGATTATTAATTGCCGTATTTAATTACTGTAAAAAGCATCTGTACTACTATAATTTTGCCATCTTTAAAGTGGGTAACTTATAAAAGTGCAAAGTAAGACCTGAAAGAGCTTTGTAAATAGTACAAAAAATAGATCTATAGAAAAGGAATTCACCTTTTAAGGTGCTATAGTCAGTTTGCTTGGTCGTTCATTGGAAAAGAAAACTTAATAATGATTATATAGGCAACATCATGTTTCTTTATTCCATCAACTATAAATTAACACCTTTTAATAAATACAGGACCTATATAATATTACAAAATGTTAAAATATATGTTAATAGAATAGCCTTGTGTTATAAAAACTAAAAATTTTGAGCATAATGACAGTACATAGTATGAATCTTTTTTTAATGAAAGTATACTTTTTCTATTGTATTCAGTGAAGTATTTGAAATGTTGCCCTGTGGTTTATTTGAGGCTGATAACATAAGCCTGCTGCAAACAAAAATGATAAAGTAATTGGAGGACAACATCCACAGGACATTTTGCACAATATAAAAAGGATGATAGAAATGCTAGTGTATTAAGCTGCTGGGATATCCTTTCCCAAAAGTTTGCAGCTGATGGTCTATATATTACATGAGCACACATACAGTTTTTCAATTCCATTCAACACTATTTCAGAGGGAACCTATACTAAGAGAATATGTAGGTTGCGATTGCCTCCCATTTCAAGAGTTAGATGTCGTTGATCCAAAGGTTTTATTACTTTGTGAGTCACTGGCCTAGCAAAATTATGGCCAAATGTATAACTTGGATCAGTAATTTGGGCCGGTGTTAAAGTAAAGAGTTAAAGCACATTGTTCTCAGTAACTTGTATTTTTAGAGAGTGTTTAGCAGCCTACTGTTTATTTCAGCCTACTACTTTTTATAGAGATTGTCACATATATATTATCATCACCATGATTAGAGATGTAGAGAACGATTTTGGAAATATAAAAAAAAAAGAAGAAAGATTTCCCTAGCACATCTACTTAGGTGGAAATTTTGACATGAACCTTTTTGACTTGGCTTGCAAGGCTCAGCACTGCTTATGTAGTACTGCTCTGCTCCACTAACCTTTGTACCCAGACATTTAATTATGATACTACGCCCATGGGCTTTGCAATTACTGTAATATAAGATGCACCCCTATATACAGCTACTGTATTTATAATTGTATACAGAGGTGTGAGCTTTCTGGCCAACCACTGAGCTGGTGTAACTGAATGAGCAGGAGTTCCAAGAGAAGCTGTCAACATGGCTGACACACACAGCTGAGACAAACTCTCCACTGTGTGTGTCAGATCTCACTAACAGTACCAGAAGTACTGGCTGCTGCACAATTTCTTGCTTCTCTCTGCTCAGTGAAAAGTGAAAAACCGCATGCCGAAGCTGGCACACACAGCAGAGAGTTTGTCTCAGCTGTGTGTATCAGCTGTGACTACAGCTTCCTCATCTTCTGGAACTCCTGTTTGTTTAGTCACACCAGCTCTGTGGTTAGCTCTCTGGCTGTGAGGATAGCTGGCCAGACTATGGCCCATAAGAGATACAGAGATTTTCTCAACAATTTTGGGGGCATCTTAATGAGTGAACAATTTGATTATTTTTTTGACCATCTCTTATTTCAAAAGCTCTTCTTCAGGACTGAAATTGGGAGTTTTAGTCATGGAGGATCAACATCACATATGGTCATTAGTGATGGCCGAACGGTCCGCAAGGCGGTTCCCTGTGGGAATAAGATGACTATTCTTCTGCTGGACGGATCAGGAGCAGAAAGATCCGGCCAGTGAAAGAATTCTTTCACATGAGACCGCAGAGAGAAGCCCTCTTGTCAAAGAAAACCAGCTTAAACTGGAAGTGACGTCACGTCCAGATAGCGAAACTGGGAACTGTGCGTTCCAGGTACCGGAAGTAACGTCAGTTGGGGAATTTGAATCTTCCCGCAAATAGGCGGACATTTTAAAAAAGTCAGATCCGCCTGTTCGCAGACAGACCTGGCCAAAGTTCAGCTTCGCAGTGGCTTCAAACTTCCTGAAGTTAGGATACACAACGATGAGTCTAAAATAGGGTATGCAATTAAAAACAGAAAGATTTGTAAAAATCTGAACAATATGTTAAATAAAATTATTAGTTAATATGTTAATGGTTTAACCTCCCTAGCGCACCGCCTGTATCGCGCCGTTTACAACGGGGCGATACGGGCGATCAAGGCAGTGTACAGAGTACACTGCCTGTCATTTCCGGCATCTCGCCGGAGCTCTACATGCAGCTGTTGTCATTACTGACAACAGCTGCGTGAGAGAGAAAGCCGGCGCTCCTCCATTAACATGGAGGTCTATGGCAATCGCTGCAGCTTTCCGGGGAGGCATAGGGTCTCCCCGCCGCCGGCTTCCCGTGCGGTTGAGAGGACCCTGTTCACCAAACGAACAGGGTTCGTCTCAACCGCTAGGGAGGTTAAAGCAACTGGAAGTAAAAAATAAATGACATTAAGGACACAGTATGCCTTTACCACAACCAGTTTTGCATTTTCTGTATCTCTGCAACATAATTAAGTAACATAATTTTGATCCTGCTGCATAAAAATATTTTTACATGTATTCTTCCTACAATCTGTCAAAATAACATGGCACAAACTTCTGTAACAATTTAAAACAAAATCTAACTTTTACTTGATTCTTTCTTCCTGAAAGACTGTTGAAAATATATTGTCTGTTTAGTACCATGTCTACAGGGTGATATAAGAGAACTACTGTCAGAAAGAAGAGATAATAAACCTTAAAGTAGACCTGTACATTCTGCCCTGGTATAGAGAAAAAAAACCCCTTTCCTTCATCCTTTGTTCAAGTGTAGATGACTACATGCAGCCTATGCATTTAAATATAATTTAGGCTCTTATATTTTTATAAATATTATTGTAAAACTCTTAAGTTTTTATTGTCATATTCGAATAAATCCTGTGATATTAAAGAAAAACTAAAACACATCATATATTATATTACGTACATGTGTAGGTGTAAAGGCCTCCATACACGTGTTGGATTCGCACCGGATTCCGGCACGATCGATTCCGGGCGCGTGCACGAGAAGCGATCGTGCCGGAATCGCATGCAGCCCACCTTGTCCGATCAATCAGGTCCGATCGTTCAGGGGCTCAGAATCGGATCCGACGGAGAACCAACATGTTGGTCTTTCTCATCCGATTCTGCCCGGATCAGGGGGAGTTGCCATTTGTGAGGTGGAATCGGAGGTGGAATCGCACACGGAATCGTGCCGGAATCCGCTTGGACAAGGTGGTATGCTGCGATGGATACTCTTAATTGGCCGATTGATCACACCTGCAATTCCCGGCAGAATCGCCGGAATCGATCGGATGATGAATCGATTGGACATGGAATCCGACACGTGTATGGCTAGCTTAAGTGTATGTTTTTCATGATCCGATATAGCAGTAATACATCTATGCATCTAGTGCCACATTGTGGCCAAATGATCTTAGGTTCAGCCCCACGCTTGTGTCCCCTAATTCCACAAAGTCTTTATTTCTCAACTAATAATAACCTCCCTAGCGCACCGCCCATACGGTTAAAAACTGTGCGATACGGACAATCCTCCATCCCTCCGCACCCTCTCCACACAGCTGGTGTCATTAATGACGCCGGCTGTGTGAGTGGAAAAGCCGGCGCTCCTCCATTAACATGAAGGTCTATTAAGACAATTGCTGCAGCTTTCCCTGGGTGTATCAGATACACCCGATGCCTGGTTCCCCTGCGGTTGTGGCGAGCCTGAACGGCGAACGAACTGGGTTTGTTTCAACCACTAGGGAGGTTAAAGGAAAATCCTGCAAAATCTAACTATCACATTTGTATTGATTAAAAATCCTGTGAATTTCCCCTAAAACAAAGAAATGACTTTTTGAGGACACTTGACATTTTTGCTCTAATTGAGGGACTACCATCAGGTATACTAGCAACTGTGACTGATGAAGAGAACCGTATGTGACAAAAAAGATATTGTGGGGCCTAGCTGGTCATGAATCTAAACTCCCAGGTGCCCAACCTGTGGCTCTTTGGGCGTTCTTCAGCGCCCCTCCTCGGTCCTCTACTTGCAGCCCCTGAAACCAAACTGTTAATGCATAGGAACTCACCTCTCCCCTGATCCCCCGCTGACGCGACCTAGACTGGGATCTTCTTTGAGCGGGAAGAAGAGAATAGCCAAGTGACTCGCTCAGGGTCAGTGACCCAGATGGCGCCTGAGCAAGTCCCTTGCCCCTCCTCCTCTTTCTGCTCTAAGAAGATCCTGGGCAATGATGTGTTGGTGAGGAATTGGCGGACAGGTGACTATGCTCCCACTATCCCAATGAATGAGGGGATGATTGCATAATATATATTGTGGCACATAACCTGAGAATAGGGGCACATAACCTTTAATTTAAAGGTTATATGCCCCATAGATATCACAGGCTTTGATGATATAGATGACACAAAATGTGCATTACCATACTACAGTGTTCCTTAATGCTTGAAGTATCATTGAAAACAAGTTATGTTCTTTTAAAATTAAAAGTAATGTCTTTTAGCTATGCCTGCTTTAATTTCTTCATTAAAAAATGCTTATACAAGTCAGTATAGATTGACAATGTTATGCCGAGGGCCGCACTTGTGGCCCTCCATAGCAACTCAGTTGCCCACCACTGATATCATGGATACCTATAAAGCCATATGTGTTGTGTAGTCTTAATATATAGTCAGGCTATTGTTTAGAGTCAATAACACTCTGCCTGTGTATTTGTTTCAGTTGCTGTGTCAGTAACAGCTTTTTGCTAACTTCTCAACTTTGAAATGCAGAAAGAGTAACAAACACTTGCTGCTTAGAAAACACGTCTGTTTGTTATGAATAGTTATTGTTATGAAACAAAGTATTATTCAGCCAGACAGACATCACATTTTAAACAGTTCCACTTGTTTACAGACATATGAAGCTTTTCAAACAGTGTATGACAACATTAAATCAAAATCAGAGCATTGCCAGTGTACAGTATGAAAATGAATTCATGAATTCAGGTCCTATGGGAGTTGGGGATATTTATATTAAGTATTTAAAATATGCTGTTTGTAACTGTTTAATGTGTTTTTAAAAACCCTGATAGTGAACAGGCTGCGCCAAACTATTAGCCGTGACAGAGGTGCTTCCACTAATCAACATGTATTCATGTAGTTAAAACCTCTATTGCATTATTGTAAAAGCACTATAAAATCTTGTTAACAAATATTTTTCCCATTAATTATACATTGGTGGTGGAGTCCACATTTATGTAAAGCCCCCCATACACGTCTAGATTTTCTGTTCAATCAACTTAAAAAGATTAATTTTTGGGGGTCAGAGAAATTGGTAATTGATTGTATGTTTGCCAACTGTAGTAACAGATATTTGATCAACTTTTTTGGGATCGACTGAAAGTGTAATGCTTTTCAATAATGCTTTTCAATACAACCAATTAAAATTTACCAGCACTTCCAATCCTTTTTCAATACATTTTTTCCCCAATTTTAATTGTTTTAGGTTGATCTAACCATGTGGGCTGCCATGTGGGCTGCCATAGATTTTCAATCAATCAACCCAAACAATTTATTGAATTAAGATTGGATGAAAAATCTATATATGTATGGGGGCCTTTACTCTCCATGTGATACAGATACCTTAAGCTGTTTAACAGGATCCTTCCACCTCCCCTTTGTGTTGGTGATGGGCATAACTGCTAATGCCCTTGCTGTTCCACCAGACATCTATGTATAGATCTGCATACGAACCTATGATCTTACTCCATCTTCTTTATGCAGATAAATGTCTCATCCCAAGATACTAAAAGTCCACAACCATACCTTGAGTTTCTAAATACATATTACATTACAAATTCTGGCATCCATGGTTACACTAACACAGCGCACTCCATACTTACAACTCTTGACCTGAAATCCCTGACACAAAAAAACTATTATTGTAACCAGTCCATCTCGTTAACCTTATCCAGTTTTTATGGTCATGGCTCCTATTTATGATTTTGTGTGTTGTGAACCAATTATAAGGATGCACAGAGAAGACATGACCAAGGGACCAAGGGAGAGTTTGGGTGACCTGAGGCCGGACTTTGGCTGATTTCTCTATCACAGAAACACTACTTCCCTTCCACATTACAGAATACACATATAAAGGTAGGCCAAGAATGCATGGATAGGCTTGTAGAGTACAAATATGTTGGATCCTACCTATGTAAAATCTGCATGGACTGTTTGGTCCTAGGGTTAGGATTACCCCAAAGTGTATTGTATAGTCATGATTTTATCAATTTAATGTAATAAAAAGGGTTTCAGATGATCATTATATGTTGCCATGTATGTTATTATGTTGTACTTTTATGTAAAAAATATTGGCTATATGGAATTATTGGAGACTTTAGTTACACATGCTCTATCAATACTTTTGGAATATAGTATATTTCTTTTCATGTAGGACTTATCTGTTTTAACTGTAATCATGTAAAATGTTAACCAAAACACTAAAATAAACCATTAGTTCTAAAAATTCGGATACTATCTTAGCTGTCTTAAGCAGGGTACACACATGCAGATATGGGTCAGATCGATGGCTGCTTCAAGTGTCATGCGCGCTCACGGCCATCTATCTGGCCCAATCATATGCAGCCATCCCAGTTTTCGAGCAGGACAAATCAATCCTGCTAGAAAACAGGGATATCGGACATGACCGTTAATCACGGCTAATGTCTGTTGCTTTGCATGGAGACCGTGGGTCTCCATGCAAAGCATCGGCTGAGCTGGAGAGACAATATCGAGCCGTCTGTTCCCTGCTTTAGGGTCCCCATACATGTAAAATGAGGGACTTTCTAAACCATTAAGTCTACCTGTGTTCAATTGCAGAGGACCCATACTACATAGTTGTTGGTAGATCTAAAGGATATCTGACAGAGAGATCTAAAGATGTATGGCCAGCTTTATTCTCTGTGTCACCAGTGTAAGTATGCCTCAAGTGTGGTCAGAACTTCTGATTGTTTCCTTTGTGTTCTTTTACAATTGTGTTACTCTGCCAACAGTATGTCCTTCTCATATGTATGTGACCGTGGCCTGTCAACAAACACAAATAACAGCAGCCAGGATTTTGTTGACCAAAGTCCACTATCTCATTTTATGGAGATGTGACTTGGGTAGCTGTCAAGCCACCAAACACATCTGCAGGCTGCCAAGGTACCCTTCTCTCAACTTATTACCCCTCTGGTAAATGTGGTAAATCACATGCAGTGAATTAGGTGGGAAAATGAGAGGGTGGTTTGTCACGCCATTTCATTTAAATTAATAAAACTTTATTAGTAAAAAAAACATGATTTCCACCCAGTAGAAATTCAGTATGTATTCTAATCAACTAGTAAAATGAAAAGAGTCAGCTTAATTTTTTATTGAGGAAGTTATATTTTCTAATCTGTTATTCCAATCCTAATTAGTGGATAATTAGATATTTGCATAATATTCTTTCTGTGCAGTACATTATTTTTCTAATTGTATAAGTCACTTTAAAATAGCATTATATGCACAAAAATATCCAGATAGGTACTCATGACCACTTCTCTATCTATCGTACAGCCTATAGTATTCTTTGTTGGGATCTTTAGAGTAAAATAAAAAGGGTTCTCTACAATTCACTAAGGAGCATTGATTATCAGAATGATGCATACAGCCTGCAGCTTTTCTTTCATGTTACATACACAAGAAAATCAATAAAACATCACAAGTTTTTCAATATTGCCTTTACAAAATGACCATCCAATGGCTGCTTTGTTATTACTGTCACCATATTCACAGCAGTGTCTCATGACTCACATTTGGCTTTAGGTATAATGTTAGATGCAGTGACTACTTAATGCTTTAATATGTGTCCACGCACCAATTCTTACATACAATTGCAAGCAATTTAAATGATACTGTTGCCATGGCAAAGATTTCTTGCTATTATTTGATGTGATAATTAGAGTTGGATGGTTTCTTTAATAAAGCTCTATGCCACAGAATGATATATCCAGGGCTTTCAGTGCATTAAGAAGCTGGTAATGTCTGTTCATTCAATGTTTTTATTGAGTGTTATTTATGAGGCATATTACAGTATGCAAGAAATAATAATAAATAATTTATGAAAAGGTATGCCTTTCTATGGCTATAAAACTTAGAGAGAAAGCCATGGTTTATAATGCCAATATAGCAGTAGCATTAATAACTAATGAAAATGTATAGGGGAGATAGGCTGTATCCCCTTCAAATTACCAATATAGTACTGAAGGGCATGTGATCTGGTTCTAGTAACTAGTAACAGTAATAGGGCTACATGCTCTCTACTACCTGTCTATGGTTTAAGCAGGCTGTATCTCTTGGGTTGCTTTTTTAGGAAGGAGGATATGCTAGTTATTTCTTATTTTTTTTATGCCACAAATAAAAAACCTCTAACCCACCTGTATTGCAAACACATTTTCAGCACTGGTCATGATCTACAAACACACCATTGCAAAGACAAGACGCTCTTCAAATAGGAGAAAGTTCAAATAATATTCAAGAAAAATTTGTTGGATTTTAATACATTTTCGGTTGGATTAATATACAGAACGTGGTTCTTTGGAGGGGGTTATATATAGGTAAATATACTGTAGGTGCATCATTGCAGAATGTAGAATGATAATTCACACACCCCACAGAGAAAGGATTTGGAACTTATGAGTAGTGCACATCACCAAAACAACACCATATCCACAGTGAAGCATGGTGGTGGCAGCATCATGCTTTGGGACTGTTTTTTTCAGCTGGAACTGAGGCCTTAGTTAAGATAAAGGTAATTTTGAACAGTTCCAAATACCAGTCAAAATGACACAGAACCTTCAGGCTTCTGCTTGAAAGCTGAACATGAAGAGGAACTTCATCTTTCAGCATGACAACAACCCAAAGCATACATCCAAATCAACAAAGCAATGGCTTCACCAGAAGTCGTTTTAAAAAGGCCCAGCCAGAGCCCAGACCTGAATCCAATAGAAAATCTGTGATCTGAAGAGTGCTTTGCACAGGAGATGCCCTCACAATCTGACAGTGTTTCTGCAAAGAAGAGTGGGAAAATCTTGTCATGCATCTTGTCATGTATACTAGCTACAAATATGTTGGATCCTACCTATGTAAAATCTGCATGGACCGCATCTGTTTTAACAGTAATCATGTTAAATGTTAACCAAAACACTCAAATAAACCTTTAATAATAAGTTCTAAACATTCAGAATTTGTCTTATTCTTTGAGTCACCAGTCTGAGTATGCATCAATTGAGGTCAGAACTAAAAAAAAATTACAGCAGCCAGGATTCAGTCCATTGTCTCATTTTGCGTATATGTGATTTGGATAGCTATAAAGCCACCAAACACATCTGCAGGCTGCCAAGGTACCCTTCTCTCAACTTATTACCCCTGTGGTAAATGAGCCTGACGTAAGAAGTAATTAAGAGCTGTAATTTCCTGACCATTTCGTAAAAGAGGTAATAGACCCTTGATGGCTACTTGAAGAATGCCTGCCATCCACAGTATGCTATCACAAAAATGAAAAATGTACATACCTGCCCCTAAAGGCCCCCATACACGTGTCGGATTCGCACCGGATTCCGGCACGATCGATTCCGGGCGCGTGCACGCGAAACGATCGTGCCGGAATCGCATGCAGCCCCTCTTGTCTGATCGATCAGGTCCGATCGTTCAGGGGCTCAGAATCGGATCCGACGGAGAACCAACATGTTGGTCTTTCTCATACGATTCTGCCCGGATCAGGGGGAGTTGCCATTTGTGAGGTGGAATCGGAGGTGGAATCGCACACGGAATCCGCTCGGACAAGGTGGTATGCTGCGATGGATACTCTTAATTGGCCGATTGATCACACCTGCGATTCCCGGCAGAATCGCCGGAATCGATCGGATGATGAATCGATTGGACATGGAATCTGACCCGTGTATGGCTAGCTTAAGGACTAGCACCTGTGAACATAAACAAGCATGTAGGGTGTCCATGCATATGAACATTTCTATTGAATCCCACATATTAGGTATCATGAATTTTACATGTGTAGTATTGGCACATTTTACAGTCTACCATTATTACTGTTACTGAAGCTCTGCAAGTGGTCACTGAATGATTTTCGATGAAAACAGATGTCCAGGAAGTCAGAAACGGCACATCAGTAAGACAGCAATTTCTCCCTTCCCAAATCACTTTCTACCTGGCAGAAAAAGAGCTGCCACCTCTGTGGAGGGATGGAGTGATGTAGGACAGTCAAGATTAGATACCCCTTGTAGTTTGCTGATATGCTTGAAACCATTTTCAGGGGTGCACATAAGTGGTACTCTGGTACTCAAAAAGGGGCCAAAAACTAGCTATGCGTACCTGCATTATTGTTACAAAGCTCATATGCATACTAACAACTTGGAGGCACTCCATTTATGTCTATGGGCATCTTTTTTTTTAATGGGGGGGGGGCGATTTTTAAAAAAATGTTGTGTAACAATCGCCTGCTCAATTGTGTTTCCACTGCAGCTGATCGCTTAAGTAGGAACATAGCCTAAAGCTAGCCATACACAGTCGGATTCCACGGCCGATCGATCACCCATCCGATCGATTCCAGCGATCTCAGCGGGAATCGGAGGTCCGATCGATCGGCCAATTAATTGTGTCCGATCGCTACATACCACCTTGTCCCACGGATTCCTGGATGATTCCGTGTCCGATCGCTTACTTCACAAATGGCAACTCCCCCTGATGTGTGCTGAATCGGATCACAAAGACCAACATGTTGGTTCTCTGTCCGATCTGATTCTGGGCCCCCGAACGATTGGAAGTGATTGGACAGACAAGGTGGGCTTCACGCGATTCCAGGACGATCGTTTTGCGTGCACGCGCCCGGAATCGATCGTCCCGGAATCCGATGGGAAACTGACCCGTGTATGGGGGCCTTAACTGAGCATTGCAGATTCTGACCTTGGGATTTGCAGGGACACCCACTCCTGGGAAGATTGGCAAACAAATGTTTTCACTTGTAAATACTCATTGCAAATTACCCTCTAAAATCCAAGGGAAACTTATCTTTTCACAAATTGCTTCTATAATTTTACAAAACTGGTATTAGAAAAATTATGACAGATTTTAATGTCATGTGTTGTTCCAACTTGGGGATTTTTTTTCAAGATAAAAGGCAAAAGGAAAGAGTTAAAACAGATGAACAATAAACATCAGATTGAAAGCTGGTATGCCAAAAGCCCCCATACACCTTACAATCTTACCATACAATTTTTGTACAATCTTCTTTTGTTCTACCAAAACCATGTAAAATGAGGAACTTTCTAAACCTTCCAATCACTATGTATTCTATCAGGGAGGACCCAGAAATACATAGTTGTTGGTAGATCTAACGGAAATTGCATGGAATGATCTAAAGGTGTATGGGGGGCTTTAGTCATATGTTTGTCAAATCTTTTTACTACATGTGGATGTTTTTCCTCTCTAGTAATAGCCTATGATACATTTTAAAATCCATCAATTTCCCTGCACTCTGTAGATGAGATGTTTGTGGTGTTTCCAAGAGACACAATTAATGGTAATGTACTGTATACATATTCAATAGTTGATGAACTGAAAACAACTAATTTTCTAATCAGACATGGCTTCCAGGTGCACTCCATACATGATTCACATTCCCATTTTCTAAACTGATTATGGAAACAGTTTTCTTCACCAGTTCACTTTGCAGTGAAATGTCTTGGCAATAATGAAGTCTATGTCTCTGTATAAAAAAATTAGATCACGCAGCATAAATATTTTTATGATTAGCATAAATATTTATTTATTTAGTACAATTGAATAGCTCTGGTTTGGTCAGTAGTCCTAAAACTCCAAAAGATGAAATACTTAAAGTAAAGGTAGCCATACACAGGTAAATTTTCCACTCGATTTTTGACCGATCGATCACTGCACGCATTCACGAGTTCGATTGGCAGTCAATCGGGGTTTGATCACCCTGCCCGATTAACCCCCCAAAAAATCGGAAATCAACTAAAAATCGGATGGAACAATGAACCGACATGTTGGTTTTTTGGTCGATCGTTTGGCAATCGGAGTACATTGATGGACCCAAATAGCCCTATGCAGCAGCCTTTCCGATCGATGGATTTTGTGGAATTGGCCATTTTGGAGATCGGCTCATGTCGCAATCAGCTACAAATCCGATTCCCAAGGTGGTGTTGCATCGATTCCTGATCCGATCAATTGCCAATTCTGGATCGCCTGAAAAGATTGGATCGGCAATCGATCGCTGACAACCGACCTGTGTATGGCTAGCTTTAAAGAAATAGACCTGACATTGTTAATACATCAAAGTTAAAGCGTATGTAAACATAAAAAATATGAACATGATAAAAATGAACGCATATACATAACTTACCTCCATAAAAGCTTTCATCCATGGACAGCGAACCCTAAAAAAAAAGGGAATACTCACCTTACCTGCCTGCCTGCTGCTTAGATGATGTTTACAAAGAAAAGTGAATGTTGGCTTTGCAATATGTGTGCTTACTTAAAGCAGTTGTATGCTCAAAGATAATATATATATATAACATTTAACTTTGACCTATCTTTTAGCCGACATAAGGGTGGTGCAGCTTTCTGCAATCTTAAAAAAAATTGCCCTTCAATCTTATGAGAGATTTCATATTTTTCATTCACACTGCAACATCGTAAGTGGCCACTGGGGGCCTTTTAATGGTTTTAAAAGGGGAGGGCTAGTCGATGTACTTTCATTACACATCCTGATGCCGTTTTCCCCCCAGCTGTCACTACTCTCAGATGTGGGTGGTCGTATGCTCCATGGCTCAGAGAGGGAGAGAGGAGGGGCTGAGAGGGATTTTCACAGTTTCTTTACAGGAATTTTTTTTATAACAGCTGCCTTTTGCCCTATTATTGCTACTTCTGTTTACATGCAGGTGATAGGCCCACTTTAACTAAATAAAGTGAAGCTGCTTTCACTTCAAACAAATAGTAATGAACAAGGTCAACGTATTTTTTTATTACACATAAATAGAATGGAAGTGAAGCTCTGGAGCAGTCACTTTAGAAACTGAACATTCCTAAATGTTTTGATAAATTGGATCAATTTAAAACAAAATCATTTTGAGTTTTGTCAATAGATTTCATGACAGCTGCTATAAATGTAAATAAGCTGCTATTAAATATATTCATTTGAGATAATTTTTCACTAAATAAGCTTGTTTGCATTAGAAGCTAAAAAATGGCCTGGGCTGAAGGTACTTATTGGCATTCACCAGTAAATTTCAGATCAAAAGCTGTGTGTGTCTGTTGTTTTAATACTCTTGGTTGTTTACATATCCAAACTATTAGTCACACAGCCTTGAAATAGCAAGATCATGCTTCCATGGAGAGCAAATTCCTAATGACTATCAAACAGACTGATTATGTAACAGAATTTATCAAGGGAATAAACTTCACAACTAACAAAACAAAGAGTGAACATAGCAACCTACATAACATCAATCACATTTAAACAAAGATACTAAGATGCAATGTGTATAGAAGTAGTAGTGTGCACCTTTAGCAGATATTGAGGCTATCAGTAGTTTAATGTATTTATATAATGTCGTAAATATCATCATACCATCATCATACCAACAGGACCTGTTTAAGGAAGAGCCAGCTTTGATTTAAAAAAGTACACAGGTGTACAAAGGTGCACAGTAATAGTGTAAAGGTTGATTTACATGTATAGATTTTTTCTACAATCAGCTGGCAATTCAATTTTTTGTTTGATGTCATTATTGAAAATTGTTTTTCATTAGATTTTTTTGTTTGTTCATCGCCAATATCGAAAGAAAATACATTCAGAATTACAACGACAGATACAAATTTAACCCCAAAATTTTTTTCTTCGTATATTGAACGAAAAAAATCTACACGTGTAAACCCACCTTTAGGCACATAGGGAAAATGTAAAATGTCAATGAGAAACAAAGGAATGCAAAATATTTGCAGAAAAAAACTTCCGCTTCAGGCAATATATTCCAAGCAGAACTTTATTGAAAGTCTGCAGCAATCCATTTATTAGAGATGGTTCGATTTAAATAACCTGAATTTGAGATTAACCTCCCTGGAGTTACGGCGGTTTTGCAAATTTTTTTCCAATGCGAAACAGAGCCGTATATGTACTCTGTACTCTGGACCACTGTATTAACATGGAGGTCTATTGCGGGGCCCCCCCCCCTGCCTATTCGGCGTCACCAAATAGTTCCCACCCTTCTACCAGGTAGAGTAACACCCCCTCCCTCCTAAGTTGGCATACGTTTACTAAATAGGGAGGGTAGGTAAATCTCCAGTGCAGGAAGTGACATCACTGAACAGGAAAGTATTGTCCAAATACCGGTAGTGACGTAGCTTTTTAAATCTATAAGGGAAAACTTGACATGGCATTATCACCAAAATTTAACTTTTGGCATAAATTAAGATCAAAAGTCAAGTACAATTTTTAATTTTATTTATACATATATCATCTTTTACCATGGCAGTAGCATAACATGTTCAGTCAGCACCATTATATCAACCTTTCTAGCAGTCATGATGAGCCCAGCTCGTCAAGAGTTTGTGTTAGGAACAAACTCTGGATGAGCTGGGCTGCCATGAATGCAGCATCCCCGAAAAGCTAAGGCGATTCTGCTTCCAGCCGCAGCACCGGTGTTGTGTGGTGTCACTTCCGGGGTTGTGCCGGCGGGGGGTAGGTGACGCCATAGACCTTCATTTATTAATGACACCGGCTTTGTGGAGAGGGGAGGGGGGAGGGAGGAAATGGCAGGCAGTGTATTTTGTACACTGCCGTGATTGCCCGTACCACGCTGTTAAAAACAGCGCGGTAAGGGCAGTTCGCTAGGGAGGTTAACATTCGGCACAACTGTAATTTCCAACAGTGCGTACATAAACAAGCAATAACTTGATCATTTCTTATAATGCCATTCTAAAAATATTCAGCACCATAATACAGTGCACCTGGAAAGTATTCCCTGGGCATCACTTATTCCACATTTTGTTATGTTACTTATATTTCATGATGGATTAAAAAAAAAAATTCTCAGAATTTTACACAAAACACCCCATAATGACAACGTGATAAAAGTTTACTTTAGGTTTTAGCAAATTTATTAAGAATAAAAAAATGGAGAAATCACATGTACATAAGTATTCACCACCTTTGCTCAATACTTTGTCGATGCACCTTTGGCAGCAAATACACTCAGGGACATTTACAGAGTTGTCCTGAAGCCACTCCTGTGATATCTTGGCTGTGTGCTTATGGGTGTTGTCCTGCTGAAAGATGAACTGTCACCCCAGTCAGAGTTTAAGAGCTTGTTTTCATTCAGGATGTCTTTGTACATTGCTGCAGTCATCTTTCCCTTTATCCAGAGGGGGGAGGGATCTGCTCTCTTACCGGAAGCCTGCCGCAGTCGTCAGGAACTGCCACGGATGCCAGCCTGGTAAAGAAGCAATGCAGGGCACTTCTCAGTGTCGGACGAACCCAGTTCATTCAGTGCACTTTTTGCACGTCCAGAGCGAACAAACTGGGTTTTGGAGGTTATCACAAAGTTAAGATATAGATAACTCTTCTTGCCCCTGCCACACAGCCGTGCCCCATACTTGAGGACTTTGTGGGATAGATAAACAGTTCCAGGAAATGCTGTCCAAGGGAGAGTACATGGCCATCTTATCTACAGCTGCCATTGCATCTTATGATACTTTGAATCCAGGACGAGGTTATCAGGAAAGTTTTCTACATTCTTCTGTTGGTATTACTGATGCATCTGTGTTCTATGTGACTATAAAGCTGGTCACAGATCAATAGCTGATTGCTTTGCTGACCTGCCTTCAGGTCTGTGTAGCTGTGTTTGTATCTATTGGCACAGTAGTTATTCTATAGCTACAACTATTATAATAAGTTGTAGTCTCCTCTTGGTCGGGTTAGTCAGAGTTTGTCTTTTGAGCTAGGATGGCGCTAAGGCATCTGATGGCCTAAAGTGAGTTAGAGGTTTGTTGGCAGCGGTAGAATAGAGACTACTTAGGGATTTAGTGGAGAGTAGATAGGCTGAAAGTGCTGCCAGAGACTCTACATTGTTTTTTTAAAGAGACCAGATCGTTCTTCTGTATGCTGGAGGATAATATCAGCATCATCATCCTGATTCCAAGGAATTCTACCTGCCAGGCATCTCCACTTATCTTCAGGGGCCCCTGCAACTGAACTATATAAAGGGCACTTGTTTGGTTGTTTACAAATGTACCTTTGTTTCTGTATCATAAAAATGCCTGTTGAATAACCATATCCTCTTGTGTTGTGCAGAACATGCAGGGTACAGTAATTTCACTGCTCCTAGATATCTATTTTAGTGTTTTTT
>CM070033.1:63161139-63195650 GCA_036250615.1 Ptychadena robeensis | reverse complement strand
ACTTATCCAATCACTCAGTGAAGATGGCCAGCCAGCTCTAAAAAGAGTCCTGGTTGTTTAGAACTTCTTCCACTTACAAATGATGGAGTGCATGTTACAGGATCTTGAAAGCAGCCGAAATGTTTTTCTAACCTTGCTTTGCTTGGTCTGTGTTCTGACATGAACTGTGGGTCCTTATAAAAACTGGTGTGTGCCTTTCCAAATCATGTCCAATCACCTGAATTTACCATACGTGGACTCCAATTAAGCTGCTGAAACGTTTAAGGATGAGCAGGGGAAACAGGATGCACCTGAGCTAAATTCTGAGCTTCATGGCAAAGGCTGTGAATACTTATGTACATGTGCTTTCTCAATCTCCTTTGGTACATTGCATTATTAAAAAAATGTATCCATTCTAAGCCCCCCTAGCAGTTGAGACAAACCTAGAGTTGGTTTACAAGACTTGTTAATGGAGGGGTGTCGGTTTCCCAGCCCATATGTGTACAGGGGAGGAGGGAGGCGGGGAAAACCAGCAGAGTGCAATGTATGAAAGAAAATGGTAAATTCCTGCCAGAAAACTTG
Organism: Ptychadena robeensis; assembly: GCA_036250615.1. Classification (NCBI taxonomy): domain Eukaryota; kingdom Metazoa; phylum Chordata; class Amphibia; order Anura; family Ptychadenidae; genus Ptychadena; species Ptychadena robeensis. The sequence goes on along the minus strand of CM070033.1, from coordinate 63,195,089 downwards.
AGAATTGCCATGGTCTCTCTGAATTCTGCACATTTATTAGTTTGCATTGCTTTAAGGCTTTCGGAGTCAAGGGGAAGGTCTTCTGTAGTAACAGTAATAGTGCTTCTCCTCTACAAGTACATTAAAGAAGGGAAGCTTTACTCTTCAACAGGAAGTATATTACTGAAACAAATCAGGACAAAAGGCCTTTACAAAAAAATACATGTGTTAAAGATAAGAACTGGTAAGCTACACAACATTACAACTGTTTTATTGGATTGTCAAGTTGTTATGGATTTAAAAATGTAAATCAGAAATTAAATTTCTATCTTAATGATACCCTGAAATAAAAATAAAAACAGAAGTGAACTATGATAAAATTACAATCTAACACATTTTATTGTGTCCCTTCCAAGAAAATGTCACCTATGTCTATTTATAAAATATTTCCCCATCTGCACAGATGGCTATATTAATTTGGGTAAAATGCAATTTTGTAATTATATGACAAGATGATAGTGCACATGCCTGGGGTGGGGGCTGGTACAGATGATAAAACATTGTCTGTGAAGCCTTTGAGTGATATATTGTCACTATTTACAATGGGTAAAAAATTTACTCCTTAAAGTCTGTTCTTATGATAATTAGCCCTATAATCTTCAATTGTTCGCAAAACATTGCAGACTTTAAAGGACTGGATTAATTTTTACATACAATAAAGAAACCCTATGCCCTATTCAGAGACTTCACAAACAATATAATTTGTTGTTTTCATGCAAAGAGTTTTGCAATATCCTTAGAGTCTTAAGCAAGCCATACACGTGTCGGATTCCATGGCCAATTGATCACCCATCCGATCGATTCCGGCGATTCTGCCGGGAATCGCAGGTGTGATCAATCGGCCAATTAAGAGTATCCATCGCTGCATACCACCTTGTCCAACGGATTCCGGGACGATTCCGTGTCCGATTGTCCACCTCACAAATGGCAACTCACCCTGATCTGGGCAGAATCAATCTGATGGAACCAACATGTTGGTTCTCTGTCGGATCCGATTCTGGGCCCCAGAACGATCGGACCTAATTGATTGGACAAGGTGGGCTGCATGCGATTCCGGCACGATCGTTTGGCGTGCACGCGCCCGGAATCGATCATGCCGGAATCCGGTGGGAATCCGACACGTGTATGGGGGCCTTAAGATCACAAAACGGAATTTAAATTTTATTTTGGGTTACACAAAACATTATTTTATATATATATATATATACAACTTATGGGCCATGTTGGATTCATAAATTTGATGAGGGCCGGACCAAGAGCAAATAAACTTGAGTGTGTGCGCTGCATTAGCACTTTTCATACAAGTGGATGCAGGAGCAAGCGGAATGGAGCGCAGTGTGTATTGTCACAGAAGTGATGACATAGGTCAAATTAATTTATTAAATGTACCCGCAGGCCATAGTTTGCCTGGACTAGACAAAAAAAGTGCCACAAAAGCGTTTACTATACATTAAATCACAAGCCTACACCATTGTATTAGTACCATATTAGTACCATAAATGGAGCTCAATAAAATGGCAGGTTAAAGCCCCAAACTAAAGTTTAAAATTATATGCAAGTAGCTGCGCTGAAAGCCAGTGTAAGTGGTAATGGTCTGCAGGTGGAAAGATGTCTCCTGTGGTGCCCACTATCTATAAAATTTCCACCAAGCCAGGAATTATCTAGTATGACCTCTATATGTATGTGTTCACAAATACATTTGTAATATTTAGATTTTTTTTAGAATGTATTGGTATCTTAAATATCTTTAAATGTTGGCAGTATTTTGTGCTTTGTTGCAGGACATTAAACCTAGAATTGTGATGGGTTGGCGCCTAGAGACAGCCTTGAATTAATGTACACGTAAACGAATAAATGAAATTTGAAATCTGCAGTTTACAACAAACTTGTGGGATTTTTAAGTATCAGATACCTTATTAGGTTGTATGACCTAGGAATCCTCAACAGTAGCCTGTGAGTGGCCTATGATTTACAACATGACCACTATTATTGAAGGTAGAAGCGGTCCTCGGCAGACTGTTGCCCTGTTTCAGTACTCCCTCTGGTGCTTGCTCGGAGGCTTCTGGGCATTGTAAAAAAGCCAGATGACCCTCTCAGCGGGGACCCCAATGTAGCAGATACACTTACCTGCTCCGCAGAGGATCTGTCTTCACGGCGCCGAGCCGCTCCGCTGCTGCAAGGATCAACGTAGTCGAATACGTTGATTCTTTGCACCGGCGGATGTGTAGACAGACCATTCGCCGTGCAGGCAATGTCTATCTGCTACGTCGGGACCTCGCTTAGCGTATATGCTTAGCGTAGAGGGTCCGAAGCATGTGGAAACTAACCCTAAGTATTTGTGGGCTCTGTGATTAGCCAAAGTATTCATTGTATCATACAATCTAGTCAACATCTGGTCCTGTGGATAAAAAAGGCATTTAAAGATTAATTGTACCAAACAATAAGCAGTTTTATCTTAAGCAGGTTTGCAAAATCCCCAAATTAGCATTATGCTCACACACTATATGCCCACACATTCTGGTCACACCTAGATGGTTCTATTTCACAATTCTGCTATGCCTTTTTCCAAGTAGTTTTTCTCTAAAAAAGAAAACCCACCTGCTAAATGCTGCTAAGGGACTGACCCTTGACTACTATTGGGATCTCTGATCTCCATTAGAACCTTACGTATTTTGAACTTGGTTAAAAATCTAAATGCCTATTTTGAGAATGCCAAGCTGGTGTCCTGGATCAAGACGTCACTTGAATATTACACAAGTCATTAAATGACAGAAATATCTAAGGCAGAAGTCAGGATAGGCAGCCAGATGAAATTAAGGTTACCCAAAGATCAGATAGGGTAATAGGCACTAGGAAGTTAATGGTTCTTCAGCCTACCTGGTGGTAACCTCATGGGTGGCTCAGGCTTGATTTTCAGTATCAAAAGCCATAACCATGAGCCTCTCTCAGCATGGCATCCATGAACCACATGAGTCTGTGGAATCCTCTTGTGATACCTGCCCCTCTCCTGTGTCTCCTGACCTCATGCCCCTTAGCATCATGAATATCTTATTGATGATGCTAAGGGGCATGTACTAGGGAGGCTAAAAACTGTTATGAAATAGCCATTTATGAGCTATGTTCTTAGGGAATGTGTTAGCTGGTACTGCTGACACCATCACTGCTTATCAGAATGTACTCACCTTCAGGCTTGTGGAAGAGAAATGACAGGAGAGGGATAAAACAGCAGGTTTATTTTGCAATTCTTATTTACAACACCTTCAAGTTTGCACTTTGGCTAAGGGCTTCTTTGGCTGGATTTTTTTTGTGCCAGCGAGTCAAGTGAGTGATGTTTTTACATTTGAAATGTTGGTCTGTGTCAGATGATGTCTGTGTCAGAAAAGACTTCTGGGAACTGTGTATAAAATTAAACAAGCCTCTATGGAACCATTGTTTTTTAGGGTTTGCCAATACCTGGTTAAAGGAAGCAAACTTTGTTACCCAGGCTAGGTCTAGTTTTGTTATACCTACAAGAATGGTGTATTTCAGTCTACTGGCCTACCAAATATGGAATGTAATTTAAGAAAACTTGGCTAGTTTTTGTGTAAATAAGTAGACATGTGCTGTGGGGAGGTGCATAGTTGACTCATCACCAATTTTAGCCAGTATTGTGCTTCCACTTCCAAATGTTTTAGGAAAGTGTTATATTGTTGCCAAGAGACTATGAAAAGATTGCTTCTTCAGATCACTCAATCACTTATTTAATTTTTTATGACTGTTACCTTGGCAACAATAAGATAGATATTCCCATAGTTACAACTGTATTGGCAACAAAAATAGCAAGAAAGAGCTATGAACAAAATTTAATGAAAAGCTTTGGGCAAGGAAACCAGAAAAAGACATACAAATAATTTGTTTAATGAGCAATAATTAACTTTCAGAAACAATTAACTTTGGAATAACATGTGTGGACAGAGATCCTTTAATTCTTCTCTTTTCAACTGGGCCTTAAAATATAAATTATCCTACCATACATATTTTTATAGGCATTAAATACATCTTTGTATATGTGTTTCACTTTTCACAGAAACTGCTGTCTGCCACTGCTTTATTTGGTATTGTGCAGTTCACAATACACATATTTTTTCACCAACATAAACTGACATAAACTATCCCTCAGTTGCCTGCTCATTACACTTCTACAGAAAGGTCAAATAAAAACAACATTCTTCCTGATGTTAGGAACAAGGATATGAGCTGTACGACCTAGTGCAGCAAAGTTAAGTTCTGTTAATTGTAAAGAAAAAGATAAAATAATGCAAGCTTGGCAAGGAGTAGTGATCTTCTACAGGAATAGTAGTTGCCATGTGTGTGTGTCACCCCAGCCATGTGGATACCAGGATGAAGTCACTTCCTGGTGATGGATGCTTTAGGAACACCCGAAGGAAGGTTCCTCTTTACTAAGAGTTGCATTCAGTTTTAGTAGGATCAAAGCAACACTTTTCGGGTGGAAACCATAGAGGGAAATGGTGACAAAGGGCTGTCGCCCAAAACGCGTCCCATGAACCTACTGAACGCTACAGCACCTGTAACCAGGAAGTGATATCATCTGTAACCAGGAAGTGATTACAGCTAATACCAGGAAAGGAGTAATGGGTCATATTAATACCTTACTCATTCCAAATCTATTAACCCTTGTGCAGCAATAAGAAAAAACAAACAATTGTTAAACCCAGAAATTACACATTTTTCTTTCATAAAACCACAAATTTTTCAAAACCTGCCAATTAAAAACATCAGTAAAAACACATATTTTCTTTTATAATACTACACAATTCACAAAACCCTGACAATTACAAAACCAGAAATTACACATTTTTCCATTTTAAATACCACACAATTTACTAAACCCAACTAACTAATTTACAATAAACAAACTAAATCCTACAAATCCTGACCTAAAGCCATACTGTAACAAACCATGCAAATCACAAAAGCTGGCAATTGTAACCACACATTTAAAAAAAAAAAAAAAACACATACAAATTTATAGCCCATACTTTCATTAAATATTAAAAATGTAAACAAATTAACCCCTATAGATAGCATTAACCCCTTCTTGTCATACCCGATAATTAAAATAAACTAAACATACATATATATTTTAATACTGGTTACATGTAATAATAACATTGATTAATAAATGTTACTGATATACATGTCATATATGTGTTACATAAGTGTTGGTGAGTTAACAACACATATGCAATAAGTATAAAAAATTTACAACCACCTGAAAATCCAATCCAGTGCTGTACTCTATTCCAATAAAAATTCCATTCCATTAAAATCAAATAATGTGATTCTTAAAAGAAAGAAAAACCAGCAAAAAAATCCCATAAAAATTAAATTTATCCACCTTCCACCCGACAAGCCTGAAGAATAAAAAAGCCAGAAAGCATTGACCCCCAAAAAATCCCAGCTTCTTCTTGTCCAAGATGAAGAAAAAAAAGTCAGGTTCTACACATGACCCTTAGAGACATCACTTAGGACCATTGTTGATAAACAAAGTCTCCCTGTGACATCACGGACATGCGCAATAAGCGTGGGAAAATGTTCCCCTACTTACTGCACATGTCCAAGCAATTAGTCCTCTTACGGTATGGGACAAAGCGGCAGAAGGAGGTGTCCAGGGAAGGAGTGCAGACTTTTCTTTCACCTTAGAGAAGAAGAAGCTGGGCTTTTTTTTGAGGGTTGATGTTTTCTGGATTTAAATTAACATTACTGAATGGAAGGTGGATTAATTTGATAGGATTTTTTATAGGATTTGTTTTTTAGGAATCGCTTTATTGGATTGTTAATGGGAATGAACACTGCATTGAATATAGAAAATGTAAGTAATATGCTCATTCCAGGTTATCGGAAAGAACTTAGGTTCACTATTTATTAAAAAAAAAATAAATGTTGTGAGTTTAATGGTTTTGCTGGTATGCCGGTGGTTAGGTTTGGATTTGGTAGAGGTCAGTACATTAATAGCTGTTGGTGGGCTTATGTGATGTTTGTACTTTATTTAAATTATCAATTTCTGATCGCTACTATTTATCCTTACGATCCTTTTTGTTCCTTATTTTCATAAATAAAATAATCATGTAAATGCAACCTCAATGGCTTGAAAGACCACATTCAGGAGCCTGTTTAATGACAATCTTTAGCATTCACACAGGTTACTTACCATTTGACTCTTGAATGCTTTGATATAAAATGAAGTTCTAGGCCAACTTAATGACTGTTATATACCCAGGTCCTGTAGCAACAAAAATCAGCTACAATCATCATGGCTTCACCACTGGAAGATGTCTGCTCCAACACGTTTTGCCGAAAACTGCAAAACCTCCTCCAAACATAGCGTTGATCCATGGGCCCAAACAGTTCTTATTTTGTTTCATCAGTCCACAGAACACAATCCCAAAACTTTTGTGGTTTGTCCACATGACTTTTGGCATACTGCAGTCGACTCTTCTTATTCTTTGGAGACAGCTATGTTTAGAGGAGGAAGAACAAGGCCTATGAAGAAAAGAACACCTTGCCTACTGTTAAAGCATGGTGGGGGGTCAATCATGCTTTGGGGCTGTTTTTCTTCTGCAGGTACAGGGAAGCTTCAGCGTGTGGTACCATAAATTCTCTTCAGTACCAGGAGATATTGGAAGAAAATGTGATGCAGTCTGTCACAAACCTGAGGCTTGGGAGACGTTGGACCTTTCAACAGCATGGTTGCAGATTAAAGGCTGGAACATTTTGGAGTGGCCATCGCAGTCACCAGACTTAAATCTGATTAAGAACCTCTGGTGGGGCTTGAAAGCAGTTGCAGCGCGCAAGCCTAAGAATATGATTGAACTGGAGGCTTTTTCCCATGAAGAATGGCCTAAGATACCCGTAGATCGCTGCAAGACACTTGTGTCACGCTATGCTTCACATTTAAAAACTGTTATAACTGGAAAAGGATGTTGTACTAAGTACTAATAAATGTCACTCAATTTCAGTGGGGGTTGAATAATTTTGAACACAACTGTACATACTAAGAAAGATGATAAATAGTTGTGCACAACCTTTAGCAGTGATTACACAGCTACAGTGATTTCAGTGGCCAGAAGAAAGGCTCTCAGTGGGTGCAGAGTAAAATGGGGTCAGTATGAGGGGTGGGTGTTTAAGTTGTGTGTAGGTGTGCAGCTCTCAAAATGGAGTAGTGTGGCCCCTGTTACAGACAAATAAGAACAAGGACCGAGGCGCACAGCCTAGTACAACAAAGTAGGGTACTGTAAATGATTAAATGATATAAAATGGAATAATATGAAACAAAACAACAGATACTCACATTAAATGAGGTTTACAAGGATTAATCTCTCAGGGCCATGTGTTTTCCAGGATGACCTCACTTCCTAGTTGGGGGTGAGATCACTTCCTGCTTACAGACGCTGGAGTGCTCAACAGGAACAATGGGACGTATATCAAGCGGAGGCTATTTTTCAACCTTAGGGGTACTGTCATTGTCCTTATTGGGCTTGGCTATATGGTCATGATTTAGATCCATGACTTAATTGTATACTTTTTAAGATTGATGATTTTTATAGAAATGTTATGTTACATTTATAACATTCTCTGCTATATGTTTTTTAAAAGTATAATCACATAATGAATTAATTTTGTTGCCCAAATTTTTTTTACATATCTTATCTATCATCACTTTGAAAAATACTTCTCCTAAACATATTAGATTGCTGATAATTTATTTCTTAAGTAAATTGTATTGTACGCTGCATTGAGAATATTTGGATATTTTAACATTTTCATTTAATGATTTGTCAGTTGTCATTCGCTATCTGTTAAACAGTGTTGTAGCCTTGGTTTCTCATGAACAACTAATAATTATTCACAATTCAGTTTTATCACATAAAGATATAGAAACTACAGACTTTCAGCTACATTTGACTTATTCAAAATGTCAACCATCTGCCTGGATTGCCAAACTAACATCAGTAACATCAATTTGGCATGCTGATTATAAATTTGTTTTGTATGTTTTTTTTTTATTTCTGTGAGGCAAATACATTTCAAGAGCATTGATATAATTGATCTCAAAGTCCTTACAAATTATGATTAATAACATTATTTTATTTAAAACGTGAGGATCAATGTAGAATGTCCTTTTTGAGTTAAACTTTCTTTTTATTTGAAACCCCTATTTTCAGAAGATCAGGCTGTGGTTTGCTACAAAGATCAAAGTTGGCAAGAAAAAGAAGAAAATTTATACAAATTTGAAAATGATAAAACATACAAAGATTATATTTGTCTATTCTATGCTTCCATATACACAGCCCAAATAATAACTGATGATTTGGTTTTAATAAATACGGAAAAATAACTGCCTTCTGGGCAACATCATCATCATCATAATACTAATAGTAGTATATAATATATTGCATATTTGTGGCAGCTAGAGAGTTAGCTAATTCAGTATATGGGATGGGTAAGAGAACCTTTAACAACTGTTTACATTTCCTTTCCTGTTTTTTATTTTGTGATACTGTAGTATAATAAAACAAATCCCGCAAAAAAAATTATATTTCAGTATTTGTACAGTACTTGTCAACAAGTTGTATACAAATCTGTGGTTTTATTGTATGTTTGGACATTTATATGAGGATTTGCTATTCATTATATTAGCATTATACCTTACATTACCAGAGCTCTGGTCACTAATTGCACTAGTTTATTATTTTTATTTTAAATGAGGTTTGAAGATCATTGAAGATACTCTTTTATATACAGTACATGCTGCAGAAAATAAGTTTATGTGTTATACAGGAGTGACCTCTAGTGTTCATTATTAGGCACTACAAGTTCAAAAGAAGCGCCACAAATTTAACTAAAAAAAGAGAGTAATACTCACCAAGCCAGGAGGAGCTCTTGACGAAGGACCTGCCAAACCTGTCTTACCTTTTACCTGTCTCAAGTCTTCATGACTACATATACTTAACCACCTGTGACCTCTATACGATTTGACTGATTTCAGGCTTAGGTTGATATGGTCTGGGCGTTTCTTTTGTGGCCTCTCGTTCTTTGCTGGTCGCCTCCTGCTGTTGCTTGGCCTTACGTTGTACAATCTACTCCTATTATACTATACACCCGGATAAAGCTTACCCCCTGAGGAAGTCAAAGTACGAAACGTGCGTTGGGGCACGCTCCTGCAGCAGGCAGGACAATATCCTAATCGTATTTCTATGTATTACCTTAACATTGTTTGAACTCATATGCATTACACTACTATGACATGTTTAAGTGTACAACTTTGACACAACAATGACCAGACATGTAAGGTCTAATTGTGCGGTTTTTATCTGTGTTTTCTTGCTTATGTTTTTCATTAAATCTTGTTTCATTGATTGACCATTTGATGACACACCATTATTACTTAGGCCGTTAAAGTCCCCTCGCCCCTGCGATTTTTGTCCAGGGGGAAATTCAATCACTGGCGATAATCCTTAATTGGTTTCTCCCCCCCAGCTGATTAACCTTAATTATATAATTCGGGATGTTGGCCTCACACACTTGAATAGTGCAGCTTTTTGTATACAACATATCTATATGCACTGGCTCTCCTTTATTCATTTGCTTTAGAAAAAAGATCTCAACTCCCTCATTTCCCTTTTGAAAGCAGTCGAAGTCTGCATCCCATATTTATGGAGACAGTCTTTCTCTTCTATGCTCCACCAGTTAGTACCCAGTTCACTTACTAGAGGATCTAGTTTCTAAATTTAAAATCTTGTTTTTAAATTTGTGGGTCCAGACATAGAACCTGCAAAGCCCCAAATATTTCCAGCCTGTGTGGGATATTTAACAGGTTACCTTCATAAATGTATATATTTTCCCTACAACAGGGCAAATAACGACCTCTAGAAGGAGACAATAGGGAGTCAATAACAGTTATCCTCTAGGCATACTTCACTTATTGCAGGGAATGTATGGATGGGAGCCAGAGCATCTTGACACCAAGGTGACCAAGGAGCAGGTAAAAGACTAAATATGAATGATCTATAAGTAGGGATTACAGTTTGCTACTGGTTCTAGTACAGTTCCTCTGATGATTATCTTACTCACCAACCCTATAATCCTGAGTTCTTCTGGTTTCTATATTCTGGTTCCTGGTGAGCCTTACTGACATCCTGGAGGACCAGGAATCAAGTGTATACTAAAATTTCTTTTAGATTTGTAATGATTTTGAGGTTTGCACATTTAATGTCTGTTGACATGCATGTTTTTGACTATGTTGTCCATTGTTGTCATTTTTGATTCCTGATTTTTATGTGTTAGTCAAGGTAAACTTTTTTTTTTAAATAAAATATATTTAAAAAAGATATGAAAAACTCAAACAAGTTCAGTACCTATGATTCAGATTTATTTAAGCTAGAAATAGTAGACACCTAGCATTTTTGGGAACTGCAGCAATGTCATGCTGTATTTTAGATGTGAACATATCAGGATAACTATATGAAATTTGCATTTGCTGACTTGCATTGTTGCTGGAACAACATTTGATTCTTAGAAGGTGTCTTGACACATAATATGCACATGTTTCTTCCAAATTCCTGGCTTACCGTTTGCAGTAGAAGTTACTCTATTCTTATCTTAAAATTTCCATTTTAGGCTAGTCAGCATTGTTCATGGGACTGGGTCATGTTTTATTTTTCAACTAAAGTGTGAGAATAGAGAATGTATTATATATCTCAGGATTCATTTTGTTCACAATCCAAGACATATCCACCAACTTTAATTTCTCTCCTTTCACTTTCTATATCAATGTTTTCATCATTTGTAAAGCCTTTTTTGGAAATAACTAAATTCCAAGCAAAGGTGTATGGTGGCCTTTTATAGGTTATACCTATTTGAAGAATATACTGACTAAATAAGATTTTGTCTGGGTTGACATCCATGCAGCATGGTACCAAATATTAAATCAGTTGCAGTACTCCGCTGCATAGAAATGACTGATGACCCTCCAACACACCATTCTACCCGATGACCCTCCAACACATTATTCTACCCCAACTCAATGCACATAAGAGCAAACAACATATTGGGCTGCAGTGCAGGGTAACACATGGTGCACATATAGTTAATACATTTATTCAAAACAGTTTTTATGTATGCCTGGAGCCTTACTTTATATTGTTATATAATATCATATATTGAACATATCACTTTTACCCTTTAGAAAACATTCAGATACAAACATATGGGAATGGAAAAACATTTACACATGCACTCAAGAAAGGCTAATGCATACCAGATATATTTAATAAATGTGGGTTTCTTACATAGGGGCATGTAGCTTCATTAAAACAAATGTATTCATATGAAGAAGAGATTTGAAAAAGTTCTTTTTTTTTGGTTCAGAAGCAGCAGTGATGGTTGGTGGGGTCAACTTTGCATTAAGAAACATGTGGAGGAATAATATTTATTACTTCAAATAGGCAAATGACATCTGTGATAAGTTTCCCTAAACTAAAATTGTCACTGGGTAGTCCATAGGAATTTAAACTATTCCTAATCAATTATAATTGTTTTATTGCTAAATTTCCTTTTGTTAGAATATTACCTGTATTTGCTAAATCCATTATATGTGTCAGTATTTGCATTGGCAATCCAAGGGCAAACTTCCATTGATGTCCACAAACTGGAGTACAGGTTTCCATCTCTGGTTAGAAATAATTGCATCATCAGATAGGTGGGGTACATATCATAATGATAATTAGAAAATGACTTTATTAACTAAGCCTTCCAGTAAACTGAGAATGTGTCTTGTGCAAATATAATTAACAGGATCAGAATATGTGTCACCAGCAACTACACATTACTTGTAATTACAGTTTAGTATTCAAACTTTGTTTTGTACACATCCGTACCCTATTATTTCAAGTACAATCTCAGTAAAGTAATACAGCATGTATTGGTGCTCTGGAGTGATTCTGTACAAAGAATACCCCGGCAGCTCCCATGTGTAGTACATATTGTATGTTCCATATGTATATAACATATCGACAGGTCATGTTTTATTTATAAAATAAGGTGCTTGGCCTAAGAAAAATAATTAAATGAAAAGGTTTTATGCTGTGTTTACATAAACACCATAGTCACTGTTTATATAAAATACATTTCTTGCTCTTCCTACTCATATGTGTGAGATGGTGTAGTCTAATGTCAATCTTAATACTTTAGAGCAACATCAACAAAGTAATAGCAAATCATTTTTTTTCCAAAACAGAGTGAGATTTACAGTGTACTTAAGGAAGTGTGCAATGTTTAACATAATCCAAAATCCTGCGAGAATAATAACCGTAATTCATGAACTCGCCACTTTGAATAAGCTTCCTATTTCTATTTTATGTATTCTCACCTAATGAAGAAACATGTAGTGTGCCATGACCAAGCCCAAGGGTGGGCACTTTTCAGTTTGAGCTGTCTAAGTGTATATTGATCAAAAGTGGTATGTTCAGGTGTGTTCTTATGCTTACTTGAAGTAGTAAAATTTTTAACGCTATACATTCTTAGAACAGACCCGTGCTAGTTGGTCTGCAATTTGTTCTCTGAAAGGTGGTTGTTTCAACCTAATTGAAACCATAGGATTATTTGTTGCATTGAGTAACAGTAATGAATATATATTTTTATAGTGAAGTTTGACCAATTAAAATGTTTACAGAAATATAACCATTGTTTTTTTTTCAGAATCATGGCTGCTGTTTATAAGGATTGGATTTATATATTGACTGAACGGCCTGCTGGAAGTTCCCTCCAACAACAACATATAGTAACAAATTACCAAATGTATTCAGTGAAGCTATGGGTCTAGAGGCTAAATAAATGGCATGTATGTGCTTCTCATATACACAGTTTACATGGTACAATCGTGTTTCAATGCGAATGGCCCTAAAAATATGTAGAGGCAAAAAACAAGCATAAAAAACCACCAAGAGGATAACAACAAGTCGACGGGCCTTTTTCTTTTGGGCATCCTCAGTATAGGGTCCATTTGCCAGGCTGCAGTTGATGCAGGTGTAGCTGAGAGTCACTACCAATAACGGTAAGGCAAAACCAAATGTAGTGAGGAGGGCATTGTACCAGCGTACATTGTACCTTTCAAAAGACACTGCAAAGTCCATGCAAGCTACAGTATCCTGTATGTCTTTCATGAAAAGAACCATTGGTAAGACTTCAATAAATGCAATTGCCCACACAGCTGAACAAGCTATTATTGCCCACCTCCGCTTATGGATGGCGTTATATCTCAGTGGATGCACAATGACAACATATCGGAAAATGCTAAAACAGGTGAGAAAAAGGATGCTGCCATACAAGTTGAAGTGAAAAACAACGCGGATCAGTTTGCACATGAAGTCCCCAAGAGTCCAGTGCTCTTGATTGGTGTAATTGTAAACCAAGAATGGAAGGCTGCTAAGATGCAGAAGGTCTGTAATGGCCAAATTAAGCAAAATGATGATACTTGTTCTCCATGGTCTCATCTTCAAAACATACACTGAAATTGCTATAATATTTGCTGGAAATCCTACAATGAAAATAATGCTGTACATTGCTGGTAGAAAGTACACCTTTATCATACTGTCTAGTGCCGCACTCGTACAGTTCGGTGCTGGTTCTGAAAAGCTGAATGTAAGAGTGCTGTTGATGTTAAGTTGAGATTCATTATTTATTGTCATCTTCCTATAAAATAAATATAGATTTTAACAGCAAGAAAGAAAAAAAAACTCCAGACATATTATTAGTTAAATATACATTTACAAAGCTATTTATAAAAACAATTTGATATTGACCAAAATTATATAGTTGTATTAAACACTTTAAACATGCTACAGCTAAATTAACAAATATTATCATTTAATGCATTTGGTCAACTTTTTAATCAAATTAGGGTCCATGCTTCAAATAAATTGTGAGTTTAAAGAGGTTTGTAAGACATATGGTGTATATATATATATATATATATATATATATTGTGACAGACTGGCATTGGCTTGCCAGGACATTTTTACTATACTAGACATTATATATCAAAAATTATATACGGTAAATATTATATAATGGTTATATCACTATAAATTATAATAAACACCATCATCATAATAAGTAAGTGTTCTTTTTTTTCTAATGTTATTTATTTGGTACGCAATATAATCCATATTTCTTTTATACAATTTAGCCCATTTAAGTCAAGTATTACAAGAATTTTTTAAAAAAACCCTGTTTATTTTGTGTGTAGTTTAAAAACATTTAATGTGCAGATTTAATGAAGCAGTGAGAGCATGTTTTAAATGAGGTTTAGCATTTTTTAAAGATGTTAAGCCTTAGCTTCTTTAATATGTTCTTTTTTCATAAAAAAGCAACCATTGTTTGACAGTTTTAAGCATAAGAAATAGCAGCCTTTAGGTAATGGGTGCGCTACCAGATCAGTTACACGATCAACCATGCCGCAACATACATTCCCAAAATACACTTAAACAATATAAAATCCAAGCATGCATTTAATTTACTTCAATACATACTAATTGTCACATATGTAATTATCCAGATTTTAGGAGCATGTATAATATCCAAACACTTGCTTGTCTAAACTGTTTTACTGTTTTATTGGCATTCAGTCAGCATCAGGGTCTCCCAATAAGAAAGAGTCTTGAATTTACATACATAAAGATACAGTTGGGTATAAGACCCAGCTACCAGGTCAAATATGGACCTAGAAATGGAAGATCTATATTTTCCAAAAGCTACAAAGCCTTTGGGCTCGAGGCCCCATCACAAAACTGCTTGTGCAAAAAAAAAATAGTATATATTTTTTACCATTAACAAAAACATTGTTTCCATTACCATGTGTAGATGTGAGAAACCTGGGTGACACATATACACCATACAAAATCCACTAATAATTGAGCTATAATTATTATGAATCTATCATTATGGCTTTTCTTTTTGAGTTCCACAAGGGTCATAAAAACCTTATAACTGTCCTGTACTGTTAAATTGAAGGTATACTTTATCATTTTACATTAAAATGCAGTTTGCTCGTTTGCATTTAGTAGTAAATACATGATTTATTTTTGGTAAAACAAAAAAAAAGGTAAAATTAAAGTATATACATTTCACTGCTTAATATTTCTCTTACCTGTGTAACACAAAGTGGTCCTATTAGTTAAATTAGAAGTATTCATCGGAAGAAGCGGAAAATAGTTTGGTACATACTCAGATTTGGATGAAATCCTTGGTTAGATGAAACCGGTCAACAGAGAAAGGACAGGTATGTGTTCAAACATCAAAACAGCACTCAGCAATTCTGATGAAACTACTGTTTTGCTACACTCACTCCTCCCATTGATAATTACACATTGACGTATTATTAAAGGAAGCAGGACTTCTTTTAAGGCTTCTTCACTTAAGATGCTTTGTCATCCATTAACATAAAAAAATGTTTCCAGTAGCTGGTTATAATTAAAATTTTTTGCTTTGCCATTCAAGCCTGATATGCTTTATAGACCTCCAATTGCGACTTTTGAAAAAACAAATGCAACATATACACCATTAATGTATGTTTATGTATGGTTTCTGGCAATATGCACTGCAGTAAGGGTGTTCTTTCACTGACCTATTACAGATACAGGAAACATACAGTAAATGTTTCTAAAAATTACAGACCTGCAATTTATTATATTGGGTTTGGTAGTTTATGTTAATATTCTCATGTGTTATTTCTCCAATTGAAAATACAACATAGTGCAGCTTCCATGGCCTGGATAATCTGTGTTTCTGACATTGTGCCAATTTGGACCATGACTCTACTTATGTGTCTAAAAAACACATGCTTTTTAAAGGGTGCATCTGGGAGCTTTTATTTGGCGCATCCATTCAGTCTTGATTTTTGGGAAATATTTAATGTGTTTTTGTCTCATCCATCCATTCTCTATGGGTATGTTTGCATGCATTGACACGCTCTGGTCGCACTGCACGTCAAAAAGTGCAGTAGGCTCTGTTTCTAAACGCATGCCGAGCCACAACACAGGCTAAATGTGCTAGTGGAGTCTGGGCCATTGGAATGGCCACGTTTGGTGCACGGTTTACACGAGTCTAGTGCTAGACGCACTAGTGGAGTCTGAGCCTTATTTATTCTTATTCTTTTTAAAAAACATACAAGCTTGCATTGAATGTTCATACCTTTCTGGTCATAAAAAGGAGTGTTAGCACTGGCTGACTCCTTCTCAGATATAAAAATGCAGTCCATATCTCCAGCGCCATTCAATTTATAACAATAAGTTTTATGGCCTATTACCTCCAAAAACAACCAGGTTTCTGGGCAAAGGGCCACAAGGGATGGGTACCCTCAACCCTAAGGGTGTTATGGCTCTCTATAGGTTTGTGTCTAAATTAGAGAATGTGTTCCTCTACCATGTCAGTTAGCATCAAATTAGTAGATTATAAAACATGATTCATTTATTTTATACATGATTACATACATAATATATTCAAGAAAGCAGGGAAAGGGGGGTAAGTGTATTAAAATTCATAACAAAACAGATTGCACATGATATGACAATTACACATGATCCAATTAAAATTGTACAGACTTTGATTCAAAATTGGTATATGACGCGTTTCGCCCTTGAATACTGTGGGCTTCGTCAGGTTAGAGTGATTTTCAGATCCATGATTTAGAGTTGGTAATGGTTAAGAGAGTGAAGAAAAAGTTCAAAATAATCTCCAAAAAAATAAGGTAGTAGGCCATAGAACATATTCTTGTATTTACTAATTTAGGGTGTGGTCTCTCTAATTAAAATATATTGAACAATCTGGTTTACATAGATATACCCTGAACGTGTCACAACTATATATATGTTTCGCCATTCAATTTATGTTGCCTTATTGAAAGCACAACAAGTTTAGTTTTAATTGGCTTTAAAAGTGTGATACAAATGCTATTTTGCTTATTCTGAATGAATCCATGACTTTTGAACATCTCTATATAATTAAAACACTCCTGTAGTTAAAACTCACAGACAGCCTCTCTAAGACAATATAGATGGAAATCCTGCATGTCTATGTGAGACAACCTTGGAGAGTGCAGGCATTCCAATGTGAGATATAGACAGACTTCAGGTCCCTCCACAAATTTACTACAGGATTAAGGTCTCGAGGCCACTCCAGGACCTTCATGTGCTTCTTCTTGAGCCTTGTTGACTTGCCAGTTTGATTTTGGTCATTGTTATGCTTGAATACCCATTCATGACCCATTTCAATGCCCTGGCTGAGGGAAGGAGAGGCTCACCCAAGACTTGACATTATATGGTTCATTCCATTGTGTCTTCCGGTGCCATTTCCAAAAAAACACACTTAAGTATAATGTAGCCATCTCATATTTGATGGTGGGTATGGGGCCCTTGAGGTCATAGGTAGCATTCCTCCCCCTTCAAACATTAATGCCAAAGATCATGATTTTGGTCTCACCTGACCACAACACTTTTACCCAGCACTCTTCTTGATCATTCAGATGTTCAGTGGCAGACTGCAGACCAGCATGTGCATGTGATGTCTTGAAAAGGGTAGACCTTGAGGGGATGTGTGATTTGTCCTTCACAATGTAGTGTATATTACAAATTATTTTCTTGGTGAGTATGGCCTCTTCTGCCCTAAGATCATTGCCAAATTCATCACATGTAGTTCTGAGCTGCTTTATCGCTGCCCTCATGTTCATTGAAAATCCACAAGGTAATATCTGCCAAAGAGCCCCAGACTGACATTGACAGTTTTTTTATTGTTCCATTTGTGAATTATTGTGCCAACACTTGAAATCTTCTCACCAAGCTGCTTTACAATAGTCTTGTAGCCCAGTCCAACCTTGTGTAGGTCTACAGTCTTGTCCCTGACATATTTGGACGGCGCTTTGGTCTTGGCCATGGTAGCTAGTTCTGTGTTTGGTGTCTTTTATACAGGTACTGTAACAAGGAGGGAAAAATAGCAGTCCCGTCCCTTAGGCTCTATTTCCACAGAGTTTGATATGCGTTTTTTAAGTCAATGGATTAGTTTACGGTGCATTATCAAAACACCTCGAAAATGCATGGTGTTAGAGGATGTGGAAATAGAGACTTACAGAGGATGTGTGTAATCTTAGCTCATAATCAGCACATAGTAAAGACTTCTGAAAGCCTGAAATTTTGATTGTGGATCAAATACTTATTTCTCTCATTGTATGTACTCTTAAAGGGTGAAAGGAGAGAAGACTGTGCAGCTGTCTGCCCCCCTTCCCCTTACTGGTTGAATTTGATATTACAATTCTTTAATTCATTGCATTAACCCAATTAATGTGAACATATATATGTGGGGTGCGTCTTAAATTAGAAAAATACTGTAGTTAAAGTTGCAAAATTGTTGAATATAGAGAATACTAAAGAATAAACCTGGAACCATGGAACCCTTCTGCTGATATAAAAGAACTGAGAAGGAAAAGAAGAAAAAAAGAAATACAGTTGACAGTAAATAAGAAAGTCACACCAACGCATTTGAATATTGTTTAACAAGTATGATGTTGTTACAGGAAATTTAAAGGCTGTGTATTGTTTTAACATAAAAATAATTATGCTATACTGTAACTTTTTTTGTTTTGGAGTGCAGCTTGTAAATCACAGAGTGAATTAACTCTGAAGCTGAATTTTAATCTGTTGTACCTTCCGTGGTTCTTCTTTCCAACCCTCATCAACAAATTACATCCACAACTGTTACATAAAAATTTCCATATTTTTTCCATACATATTAAACATCACCGCTGTAAAAAGGGGAGGGCAGGACTAGATAATGGTGTTTGCCCATCACCCAGGAAGTGAGGTGGGCTCTGTCTGATTTGCAGCAATTTTCTGATTCATGTTGTGAGAAGCTGAGTGTACTATATAAGTATAGCAAGGAATGTTAGTACAGGAGGGAATCTCTACAACTGTGTAAGATTAAAGGTAAAGTTAACCTTAAAGAAAGTATTTTTCCAGTAATAAATGTATTGATTTACTAACCAATTCTAAAATTACAAATATTCTGTTCAAGGGCATTATCCTCCCAGAAAGATTTGTGACCCAGTGGTCATCTAGTTAAAATCTTATGTCATGTCTCTTAGATTACAGACACTGATCATGAAGCCCATTTATAAAATAGCATTTTTATTGTCCAAGCTTAAGGAAGCTTGATTGTCCCTTTAAAGTGGACCTACCACCAGAAATCTATGTTTTTATGAATGGCACTAGAAGTGCCAATAATAGGGAGGAATGCAGTAAAACAAACTCAAAACCGTTCCTGTAATGAGCAATTTAACAAGATTACCACTCAGCTCCCCTCACTTCCTGGTTCATGGAGCCAACACATGAAACACATGGGGGTGCAATATCGCGGGTGGCCACTGGGGGGCATTCAGTGATCTTCTATGGGAATTTTCAAAGCAGTTGAATGAGAAATCAAAGCTTCCTGTGACGTGCTGCCCCAATTCTGTCTTCAATGAACCAGGAAGTGAGGAGAGCTGCCGGATTATATTCTTAAATTGCTCATTACAGGTAAGTTTTTGGGTTTTTTCACTGCATTCCTCCCTATTATTGGCACTTCTAGTGCCATTCATGAAAACATAGTTTCCTGGTGGTAGGTCCGCTTTAATGCAGTGACGGTGTTCTGTCTTCTTATCAGAAAAACACGCTTAATGAATAATGTTTGCACCTCCGTGTTTTGGTGAGGTTGGTGTTCTTGGGCAAACTGAGTTAATGCAAAATCACTTCATTTTGGTCTCATCTGACCACAACATTTTTACCTGGTTCTCCTCTAAATCATTCAGGTGTTCATTGGCAAACTGTAGACAGGCCTGAACATGTACTGTTGTGAGCAGATGCAAGATTTCAGTTCATCATGGTGTAGTTCATCACCAATTGTTTTCTTTGCAGCTGTGGTTCCAGAAGCCCTGAGATTATTGCCCCAGCCATAGTTTTGGGCTGCTTTGTCTTTATTCTCATGATCATTGCAACTGCAATGGTGAGATCTAGCATCCAACCCCAGACCAAGGCAGATTCACAATTATTTTGTGTCTCTTTTATTTATACATTATTACATCAACTATTGTCACCTTCTCACAAGCTGCTTGGATAAAGTCTGTAACAGGTAAACTAAGGGTCAGGGTCTGTCATCTTCCAGTACCTTTCTTTGTCTGGCCCCTCATGCAGACTATGCACCCGGGGGTAGGGCATTCCACTAGGCCCTCTATCACAGCTGGCACCTAGCTGCTAATCAGGGAGACTGCTAGGACTTTAGTGCATTGGGTTTGTGAACTTCTTTTGTGAGTCTGTCTCTTATCGCTTTAATATACATGCCATTACAAATCCAGATCCAGAGGATCAAATACTTATTTCCATCATTGTTATTCTAATAATTTCCCACAAAGTGATTTATGTCAAGCCAGCATGACAACATAGTTTTTACTAAAGAAAATCGTGTACCTATCTCTCATTAGGCAGTGCCTTCACCTAACAGTCAAACTCTAAGCTTAAAAACTTTCATGTGGTGGTAGGCCAATACCAATTAATCATCTGACCAAATTAGTCATGTGTTTCTCTTGTAGGAGAAGTCTTCCTGGAGAACCTGCTATTCCTATATGTTTTGGTTAGTTAGGGAGGGAGGACCCAGCACTACAAAATTGTTGGTAGATCTAATGGAAATTGTATGGAGTGGTCTAAAGGTTTATTAGGACTTCAGAAATTCTTTGTAAAAACACACTAATGATGTAAATATGGAATAGTTTCATGGAGCATAGAAATAAATTGAGTGTCCCTGAAGGCTAACTAGGAAAACAAATACAAATTGGTGTTTTTGTTTGTTTTCCTAGTTAGCAATGAATTAAAGTTTCTGCTGAATAGTGGTGGCAAGTTCTCCTGGGAAAAAGTTCTCTTGTGAGAGAACCCATAGAGAAGCACATGATGAATTTGATCAACTGATCAACAGATTTTCACTGATTTGCTGCTGAGGATCATGTGTTTCTGCACAAGATCTTTTACAGGGTAACTTTTCTGAGGAGAACTTGTCTACCATACTACTAAAGGGCTTGCTGTCTGTGATGTAAAACTTAGTTATTTTCTCATTGAACAAAAGTGTTAATGTTTGTATGGATATACCAAAGTAAAAAAGATTTATACCTGATGAAAAGCAGCACATTTTATAATGGTTAACAAATTCTATACTTTGTAATACTAAGCAATCCAAAAAGATAATTCTAAGTATATATACTGTATTTTTACAATTTGTGTTTTTGTAACTTGTACAATTGAGGGTGCCTTTTTCCAGCAATATTGCTTGTCGTTATATAATGAATTCATAAATTCCCTGATGGTACATATTTTGCCATAATTTAGAATATTAAAGCTGTAATCAGTAACAGTATTTAGAAGCCGTGAAGCTGTAATGTTATATTTCTTAATTTTCTGGTGATTTCAGGTTGATTAAAACTTTTAATTGTTTATGTGTAAAGGTTGCAAATGAAACTCTTTGAACATCAGATGTAATTAAAATCTGGAGCCTAATACAGTTTACTAAAAGAAAATATTAGAAATGGATTTTAATTATGTTCTGTGTGCTGGTCTTGATCTAGATGCATAATGTATACATTACGTCTTTAATTTGGGTATATGTAGGGTGTATACTATCCAAGGAAGGACCTGAATCATGCTATCCCTTCATAAAGAGCATAAACTATTGACTAAATCCTTTTGCTACCTACCTACCTCTACTAAGACTGTAACCACCAAAACTAAAACCAATGACAATTGGTTTTAGTTTTGTACACTGCAGTAAAATGATTTATGTTCAGATCAAAATAATACTTCTTAGAGCTATTACTTAAACATATTTATTCAGATAAATTGCCGGCCTGGCGAACCCGTATTGGTGACCACAGGAATTGCAGACAATCTCATACGCATACATCATGGTGGAAGCAGATCTCCTTGTTCTTATGTAGGCATCCATTCTGTCCAGACTGCTGCTTTTCGGTCACCCAGGGTCGCTGCGGTTCTGCTCTCCACATCTCAGGAATGTCTCGCTGCTCCGCTGGTGGTGGGATTCAGTTCTGGCTGACTTAGTGCTTGGCCAGGGCTGCATCCCCAGCAGCCCTGTGGATGTGTTTGACACCAGGTGGAATTCAATGTTGAATTCCTACAGCCCATATTAGTTGCAGGATACTCACCAGTTAATCATTCACCAATCCAATAGCGCTAGGTGGCTCTATTGCCCTGCACACCATTGCCCCTTAGAGCAGTGTGCTTGGGTGTGCTTCTGTGTTTACTGCTGTGCTGCTTACCTGCCTGTTTGAATGTTTCCCTATCACCAACACTGTCACAGCCTGATTGCCGGACTCTCCTTGCCCTCACACTGGATTGTTACCGATGACGTCTCTTGCCTTGTCCTTTTGTTCTGTGTTTACTTAGACTGATTCTTGTGTATGACATTTGCCTTGTTTTGCACTACCCAATAAAGACTGTTGCTTGGATTTTTGAAGTTGGACTTGATTGTGTGCCCAGGCGCATTACACATTTAACCAAAGCAATTGTTATTCTTATGATTTAAGAAAGTAAAGCTTCTGTAACATGGGTAGAGTTTTAGTTTATACCTTAAATCTCACAATGGTCCTCTGTACACCAACTAAGTATTAATATTTATAGGCTGTAAAGCCATCTCAGAAAAGGGCAACTAGTACACCACTTCCCTATGTACCCTCCCAGTAAAAATCACTTGATAATGAGCTGGCTCATATACTAAGCAAAGAACAGTCCTAAGTAGTGTGGGATAAAGCTATAACAACATATCCATATCTAATATTATGATAAAATATTGTTACTGAATAATCTTTCTCAGGTGGATAAAGAATCTTTCTAGTTCCAGTAGCTCACATCTGATTACATGGACCATATGCACTTTGTCTAGTGCAGGAATTTGCAACCTGCGGCTCTTTAGCCTCCTTGTTTTGGCTCTCTGGCTGCCAGCAAGCCTCCCGCCACACGCATGCTGGAAGAAAGAGAGCAGACATAAAGAAAGTCAGCTCTATGTTGCCACTCCCCCCAAAGCTAACATTGACTAGTGTACAGTGTAAGAGAGACCTTCACTCCAGGACAGAGATGCTGGTAGAAGAAAAGCAGCCAGGAGAGAGGCTGCCGAGAAAACAGACCCAAGCCACTGCACACCTCATGATGGCATCAGAAAAGCTAGGAGGGGAGGAGGGTGGTGTATCACAAAAGGGGCCCATCGACATATCTGCTTCCTTTAGGCTCCTTCAAACTTTACATGCTGCCTTGTTTAGCAACAATGTACTTGTTGACAAGTATACACTGCATAGTGTTAGCAAAAGTGCTGCATGTAAAAATGTAATGGGGTAAAGCAGCACTTACAAGTGTGGATGTGTTATGTTTTGAAGCTCGACTGTTTTTCTTTACTGAAAGAGTGAGCAAAATGGCTCTTTTGATAGAAAAGGTTGCTTACTCACCTTCCTAGAATCAGCTTTTTACACATGCAGGTGATCCTTCTAATCATACATTTCAGAATTCTGTTTGTATGCTCAGCTGCCCCTAGAAACACTGCTGGCTTATTTTGTAGTCGATAATTAAGCTATACAATACTCAATCAGAGAGTCCAATTTTTCTATGATAAATGTTTTCCAAAATGCCCTGCATAATAATGTTAGGGCTCTAGGTTCCCAGCCAGAACATTGGCCAAAGGTTGATAGTGCCTCAGCTCACCTGCCTATATTCCATAGTGCACCCCGCTGCCAACCCTTTCACAGATCACGCAACTGGTCATGTAATGTACAAGACCTTCAAATGCACAAGCTTTGGTAATGCTAATACCCAGTTGTCTAGTCATCACAATTTGGCCCCTGTAAAAGTTGCTACAATGTTTATGTTTATTTTCCTGATACAATAGCTGTTCACTTGCTGTCTAATGTATCTATCTAATGTGTACCTGAGGAATATGATTTTTAATTAGGGAGTTCCGTTTTTATTTTTAAATGTCCAATCGGGTGAATGCACTTCACTGCCAGAGAGACTAAACTGTGGTCCCGAACTCCTACCTTGCCTTTAGTTAATCCAATGTGTACAGTTGTGCTTTCATACCATGGTCCAAAAAATCCTAACCATTTTTTAGAGAATATGAATTAGAACACAAAAACTTTCCTTTCAGTTAGTGGTTGGCTGAAGCCATTTATTGTCAGACTATTTTTTGAAATTTTTTTTGTAAATTAAATTCACGATACAAACTATACAAATGATCCTGATCAAAAGTTTACATATTCTGTAGATTTGAGCTGATAACATGCACACAACTTGACATAAAAGTGATCGTCGAATTGGCAAACGCAGCGGGATTCTCGGAGAATCGAAATGCACTATTTGTTTGTGCTATTCGCCTGTCGATACTTTGGGATGATCCTGGTCGATCGCTCCAGGTGGGTGATTGATCGTCCACAAAAGTGAATGGCTATTAAAGGCAATCATCTTTACCTGTGTTTGTAAGTAGTGGGTGTGTATAAAAGGTCACTGCACTGATGTTTTTTTGGATTCCAGGTCATGGGGAAAGCAAAAGAATTGTCAAAAAACAGGAAAAGGGATATAAGAAAATATGAAATGTGTTGAAAATGTGTTCAATGTTAAACACTTCATCCTCATCATATATTATTGTGTTGTGTTCCCTCTGTATATATTGTTTAAAACAGTTTTCTAACTATTTGTGGCTTAGTTTTTTATCTCTATATATGTATGTAAACACAGTTAGCCTGTTCTTATTACATTTATTTTTTTTTTCTTAATAAATGACACAAAATCTATCTGGCTATTTGTCATTTCTGTTTTGACCTGAAGGCTTACAAGTTCTACTAGCTAGAGTTTTGGGAACAGTCATAATATTAATTTGGAGTTTGAGCAGTAACATGACTGTTAGTAGTAAACAAATATTTCAGCTGGTAAAAGTCTGTTGAATCCATCCTTGCATACTTTATATCTCTCTCCAAAAGCAGTGTCTGGCCTCTGCATGTAAGAGATTTCTGTAATTTTCTGTGACAGGTAAGGAATGGGGCACATTCATCTGGTTCTTGGTGGTACAGAAATGTCTATAATTATAGGGCTCTATAAGGTCATGTGAATCCTATGTTTGCACAATTTTGCTACTGTGCTATTCCTGCAGGACAACTTTTAGTCACAGCTTTAAGGAATTGCTGAGGTCATATACTTTGGAAGAGAGCTATATGAGTAAAGCTGGCCATAGGTCGATTTCACCGCAGATCGACCACCGTGAGCATGTAAGATGCAAAATTGGCTGCAAATCAAACTTGCAAAGCTTAAATTCGCCCATGAATTGGTGGGGAAATTGGCATGTCCATAAATTTAAGTTTGATCTCTAAGTGTCTCCATCCAAAGTAAATGCCAGTACACAAAGGGTGTTCGGCCGATTCCTGGCACGACCGGCCTTGTGTGATTACGTCATCTTGCATGGTGTATCGGCCGCAGAAATGGCCCGGGATCAAGACATCTATTCATACCTAGGAAGGTTATAACTAATCTTAAGGCAAGACTGTCAAATTGGCATACATCAGTCAGGGTACGGCAGAATTATGGTGTAGACTGCCTTACATCATAACTGGATGGGGTTAATTCTCTGAACAAGTAGTTCTCCATGATTACAGCTCAGGGAACTCTGCATGTCCTGGATATTTAATTGTGGATAACTATTGACATACATTTTAGCCATGGCCGAACTGCTCCCATTGCCCCCAATGAGCTGGACTGCCACGGATTGCAACACGGTGCAGTGCGGACACGGCAAAAAATATGGGGTTTACAGCGTATTTTTTTCTGTGTCTGCACTGCACCATGACCATTCCGTGCATGCCTGCACCGGTTTTACCACTGATTTTAACCCATTGACAGGCAATAGACTCTCAATGGACTCAAAAAAAAAACTGTGGTGACAACCCGGGGGGAAACCGTGAGTACACTGCGGGGAAACCGGACAGAAAAACACATGCTTTTCGCATACGTTTTTCTGTCGTCTGTAGTGGAGTCTTGCGCTTACTATATGTATATGTCTATTTTATGGCCGAATAAGTAGAACCACTACCATTGTCCCAAAGTCAAGTTAGGAAGATACAATTTACAGTGTACATCACATATTGCTGTCCACCATACATAGTATACTGGGGTATATCTTGCACCCTTATAGTTGCTGCATTCTATGCATGACCCACCCTGTTTCCAGCTTTTCACTTGTCATTGCCAGTACTATTATGAGTAAAAAAATAAATAATTTTCTAGCAAAAGTCGCTTAATTGATTTTAAACTGAAAAAAAACTAACTTTGTTAGTTGTTTTACAACAATGTTTTTGATGTTTTATCAGAAAACATCAGACTAATGAGCATATTATTTAATTATTCATCTAGAAGACTTGGTGTAAAGGTATATGTAAGAAGCATTATTATAATGATGTCATTTTGTGTCACTATTTCCATTTCTATTCTATATTTCTAAAGTAGCTCTTGTACAGATTGCTTCCGAGCTTCTGCTATTCATTTAAGGAAACTAGTAAAGAAATATCTTTTTTCCATATCTTGATGTAGTTGTTTCATCTAGAAAATACTGACATCCAAATTAATTTTGCAATTATGTTACAAAAATAAAAAGTGTCGAAAACAAAAAAGGTGATGCAAGGTAAAGCAAATAAAAACATCTAAGAAGCTAAGATGTAGTTTAAAAGTAAGAAAAAAAGATTGGTAGACCACACCAACAAGATGAGGTGACTAGCCTCTTTGGGACTTTAACGGCAAATAACTGATAGATTAGACGTTAGGGTCCATATAATCAAAATAGAAATGGTATATTCATTCTATTTACAGCAGATACATCTTCAGACAGTATCCTGAACCAAGATTAAAAATATGAGAAGTACAACACATTCATGCAGACACAAGCAGCCGCATCAGGTGCTATGCATATCTGGCCTGTAGGTAGGTCAGTGGTCCAAAATAGGCTCTCGACGCGTTTCGCCCCGAGGGGCTTCCTCAGGAGATTATAGTCCAAGTCAAGGTTTGTGCAATTAGGCCATGCAAATGCTCCATGCATGCGATAAAAACATCCTATGTGTCAAAACAAAAAGTCACCTATATATCAATCATGGTTCTAAATTAGTATAGAAGAATCCATTTCACATGATATTACATATGGGAGGGTAAATTCCCAATACATTTCTAATACATATCATCATATATCATAAGAAGGATTATTATCATGATGTCATTTTTGTGTCACTATTTCCATTTCTATTCTACATTTCTAAAGTAGCTCTTGTACAGATTGCTCCACAGCTTCTGCTATTCATTTAAGGAAACCAGTAAAGAAATATCCTTTTCCATATCTAGTTGTTTCATCTAAAAAATTCTGACATCCAAATTCATTTTGCAATTATGTTACAAAAAAGTGTAGAAAACAAAAAAGGTGATGTAAGGTAAAGAAAATAAAAGCATCTAAGAAGCTAAGATGTAGTTTAAAGGTATGTCATTTGTCTCATACAAATAGCATTCTAACTCTTGCAATAAAAACTGATTAAATCCATATGTCAAAGAAGTACAGCTGTAAATATCTAAATGTTAAACTGAACCGGCAAAACACAACGTATTCATATACAGTATGTGATGTGGAAGAGCAGCACAAATTCTTTTAATGTAGCATTAAATAGCTATAATACTAGGTGAGACTGATATTTGCACCACCTTATAATTATAGTGCACCTTTGTTAGGTCATTTAGGTGTCATTACACTAAAAACTTTGGACACAGGGAGGCGTATAATTTTTTCAAACCGTTTCAAATCTATATGTTCCAAACCTGAGAAAGTTCTCCAAACATGAAATAAGTTGCACACCCTAACAACATTAGCATTACTAATAGTAGGAATGTATGCATAGCTTGTAATAACATTTATTACTGGTGCGGGGTCCCCAGACAGAGTTTTGTTTTGTTAAAAGCAGTTTTAAACTAAAACAAAAAAACACACATACATGTAATAAGCGCATTACTAACCTGTCAGCAGTTCAGATCCTGGAAAACTGCTACACAAAAACAAATAAAATTACTTACCTTCTTCATGTTTTATCTGATGGTGGCAATATGTTGAATAAGGGCAGAGAAGCCACTTCCTTATCTATCTTCTCCAGGCAGCACATGAAAACAACCCTCCCTTCTCTCCCGCACTCCTTCACAGACAGAGCTCAGCTCCGGTGTGGGGGAGAGGGGGGGGCTGAGCTAGATCATGTGAAGAGAGGCTTCTCTCTCCTCTCTTCACAAAGTCTCACTGTTACCCTCCCCGTCCTGCCGTGTCACCCAGACCAGGAAGGCTTGATCATCAGCGTGGCCAACGCTCAAGATCACCTTCCTTCTAGGGCAATAGTTGGGAAATAGCTGTACTCACACAGATCAGGATTGCAAGGTCTATGGACGATCCCGTCATAGTAGAAGACAGGAAATGGGAATCAGGGAAACCCCTCCCAGAGGGAGGGATTCATGGATCTCAGCACTATAAAAAGGCTGACCACTCAGTCTTCAATGCTGCTTGATTGTGGTTCATGTTTCTGCTTTTGAAAACCTTACTTGGATCATCTGTGTATCGACCCCTGCCTGACTTTGACTACTCTCCCTTCTCCAACATTGACCCTGCATGTTTTGAAGACCATCCCTCGGATTGAAGCCTGCCCTGAATCTATGCTTGTTCCCGTTTATGTCTGTTAGCCGCCAGCCCTGAACTTTAGCTTGGACTCTGACCATTTCTGTTTTCACCTGAAGCCTAGTTCCAGTCAGCACCAGTGAGGATCTTCTTTCTTGTTAACCCTTACCTGCACCTGCTGTTTCTGAATGCTGGTGAAGTCTCATATTTGCCTCTCCGCGTTTCTCTCCTGATCGGGGGCCATCATACATAGACTTTTTGGTATCCACTGGTGGGTGAATCCAGGGAGGCAGGACCTGTGTACAAGGCGTGGCAAAAATCAACAGGGTCCCCTCAAGGGACCCTGCCTATCTCCCGCTAGGGGGGCTCTGGGGGAAGACCCTTTGTACACTAGACCCCCTGCTCCTGGAGACACCTGCGCCAATACCAGTAGTACCTACAATCCTAACACTCACAGACATGACGCTGATGTCACATCGGTGAGACTGAGACACAGGGGCTTATGGGAGAGAGTTCCAAGTAACCCCTGTCCCTCCAGCTGTCAGAAACAGTTTTGTTTTTTTTAGTCAGCGATCTCTGCAGATCAGCTGAGCTCAAGCTAATACTGCAGAGAGACCTAACAAATGGTAAGTCTGCTTTAATGATTATATCTGTTTATATTACAATAATTTATTTTACAATATATATATACACATTTCATGATTTCTTATGTTTAACAGGTTTTCTTTTTTAAATTTAATGTTGGGACCTTCTTGGCATGTATTTTTGTCACTGCATCTTGTTATTGGGTATTGGATATGTGTATTCCTACATTTCATTTAATACAAACAGGAAATAAATGGGAAATACAAATAATTGCAATGTATTCTGATCAGATTTGATGCCCACCCTCCCCTGGCCCCTGCATTTGCCTTACTTAATCAATGAGACAGGTGTTGTTAGGACCTGGGACACTTATGAAGGCATATGGTGAGGGCCTCTCCATATCCTCACTGATCCTCACTGATCTCAGGGAGGTGGGTTTAGAACAGAGCAGGTAAACAGGTAAGCTACCCGAGTGTAGCTCTGGGTTACTATATTGGTATATGAAATATACTCTAAACTACACTCAGCCTTGCCACTAGGGAAGTTAATTCTCTGTACTTGTTATATACAGACTTTATTTGGCTTCTTTGTATGTATTGTACTTAACGAACATTAAGGTGTTTTATAGAAAATACTTGTAATTTAAAAAAAAAAGATAGAGACTGCCATGGGGATATTTAAATGGTAACAGTGGGGAGCTTCTTTTTTGCAGTTTAATGAGAAATATTGGGAATATAAATATTGGGAATCTAATATAATATTCGACATAGAATGCAAAGTACATATTTGTGTAGAAAAATTATTTTATAAAATGAACACAAAAACATTAATTTGTTTAAATTGTTCTATTTTTTAAGAGACGTGTCAATCCCAAGTAAAAATAAAGAATATTGAAAGCACTTACAGTCAAATAGGGAGTAAAAGATGAGATTAAAGGGTGGAAGGGCTTACATCTGCTACGGGTGTAGGGATAGATAGATTAGGCAGAAAGCTCAGAACCTGCAAGGGTACAAGCGAATATAGAGAGTATACATAAAATATAAAGAAGGTGGAAATCTTTAATGGAGGGGAGATGTAGCACAACAATCATATGTAGTAGAACCATTTCTTTTTTTTAACCCCCTTACCTTGGGGTAAGTTTAAACTACCAAAATCTGTAGCCCAAATCCACACTCAGGATGGCCTATATGTTCATTCTGAGACCTCCGGGTAATCATCCAGCAACGCAACCTAGGACCTGTGTCTCCTTTCACTCCCATTTTTATGGGAGCTGAGCGGAGTAGCCAGGTGGGAAATTCAAAGAGATTGCATTTATTCTGTTTTAATTAGGACTCTTTTTATGCTATACATGCTGCATTATGCATTGATATTTAAGGCAGTGCCTTTTTGCATTGCTGCATGCATTGCACAATACACACTGCATGTACCCCCTTTCCCCTCTGATAAGCCATCCCCATCAAATATGCCACCCCCCCTCCAATTTTTGCCCAAAACTTTAAAAAAAGCCACCCCCCGCAAAAAAGACACCCACTGATACCTGCCCCTGCCCAAATCTCCCATTGGGGGGGTACAATGGGCGCCAGGAAGGACAGGAAAGCTGCTGATCCCTGGCGTAATGTAGTCTGTTCCCCGGCCATACCGATAGAACCCCAAAAAGTCAGTGAAGGGGACAATGATTGACACAGAGTGATGAAAGGGGACAATAATTGGCACAGAGTGATCAAAGAGGACAATGATTGGCACAGAGTGATGAAAGGGGACAATGTTTGGCACAGAGCAATCAAAGGGGACAATGTTTGGCACAGAGTGATCAAAGGGGACAATGATTAGCACAGAGTGATCAGAATAAGACACCCCCCTGAAAATAAGACCTAAATAAGACAGTGCCTTATCATTGTGGAAACAGAGTATTACCTCATATACTGCAGTAAGGTTAAAATGCATGCAGTGTTGCTTTATATAAATATATATATAATATACTGCATTGGGGAGTATTGCATAGGGCACTGCATACACGTGTGAGCGGTAAAAGAGGTTTATTAGGGAAACCTGTTTACCATATGGTAACACATAGATGCTGCCTTACTCTAAGAACAAGACAGAGCATAATTTATTGCGACACAAAATACCACTTTGTGCTTTTAAAAAACACAGGCATAATTGTACTGTCCTCACAGCACTGTGCGATGTGTGTGCTGCTATACAGCTAGCTAAACAGTTGTACAACCTTCAATTAAGGAAATCAGAGTATGAACTTCTGATTTATCATCAGGTATCATATCACACTCAGCGTAGGAAGTGGAAGTTGTACTTTTCCATCCAGAGATTCAATAGTAAGGTCTGTAGCTCTTCTGCCTACAGTCTCCATTGTCCCTGCACATGTCTTTAAGGTGTAAGGAATCGCACATGTATTAATGTTGAAGATATCAAACAAGTCTGACCTGGCCAAAGAGCAGTTACTCTGCTCATCGAGAACTACGTACATCTTTACTGCTTTCTCTCTGCTTCCAGTATGGTATACAGATGCTAGACAGATTTTGGAACATGAACGTAGACTTCTACCTGGGCCACAGATTTCAGTGCACTTAGACGTTACTGAAGAAGTGGGACTAGCATTTGGCTCCCTGCCCTGATCTTTCTCGGATTCTAAATTTTCAGATGGCTGAGGAAAAGGATCAGGGTGTAGCACTGTAGTGTGATTGTCACTGTCACATTCTAAACATTTAACTGGAATCTTACAATCTTTGGCAATGTGTTTAGTGGATCCACAACACTTGAAACATATGCCATACTGTTTTAGGTAAGAAAAGCGTTCCTCAATGGGTTTTTTCATTAACCCTCTACACTCTGCCAAAGGATGAGGCCATTGATGAATTGGGCATTGTCTGTCAGGAGTTTCTATAAGGTATCCTTTGTAGCCTTTGTAGCTGGCTTTACTGTTTGTGACATAAGGTACAGTCGTTTTGTGTGTAAACACAGAAGTCTTACCGTAGGGTCCTGTAGACTTTTCTGACCTGTGTGGGAGTCCACCGGTGACAACAGAGAAGCTAGGATCATTTCTCATTTTTGCTTGCTGACGGACAAACCTAGAAAACACAAAGAAAAGGGGAAAGGCAACTCCATTTTCTTGTGTATTTTGATCCGACATTTAACTTTTCTTGTAGATTGTAAGGTAGTTTCTCCACTATAGGATTAATATCACTGGCGGTATCTAAATACGAAAGTCCAGACAGATAACCTTCATCTTTTGCACACTCTATTTCCAGGTTGCTGTGAGACAGTACAGTGAAAAAAAGACTACTAGCCACCAGTCAGACCTTGGAAGTACAGATAACCTACAACTGCCATATACAGAAATGGTTCTCAGATCAGAGAAATGTATAAAATCTGAGGCAAATGCCTGCCACGTGACACAGCAAGGACAGGGTAGACATAGATTCCTAGTTCCCCAGAGCATAGAGACGACTGCCCACAGTCGTCATGCTGTCCAGATATCATCTAGAATCCAGCCGTGAAAGTCTGTCCTCAGTTAAGTTGCCCTAGTCAATCAGGACAACGCGCCAAACGCCGCAGCAGGTTCCGTCTCTCAGCTAGGCATTCGTGAAAAGGAAGCGATTGATACTGCGAGAGAAGGCTGAAAAGGAAGCCATGTACAGCAAGAGAGGGCTGAAAAGGAAGCCATGATACTGCGAGAGAAGGCTGAAAAGGAAGCC
The DNA here is from genome assembly GCA_036250615.1 of Ptychadena robeensis. NCBI lineage: Eukaryota > Metazoa > Chordata > Amphibia > Anura > Ptychadenidae > Ptychadena > Ptychadena robeensis. The sequence continues at coordinate 63,161,949 of CM070033.1, read as the reverse complement.
ATGATAATGCGAGAGAAGGCTGAAAAGGAAGCCATTGTACAGCCAAGAAAAGCTGAACTAGAAGCAGTTTGCAGTTCTTCGGCATCAGAGTGCAATCGCTGCAGTGAAGCAGAGGGCCACAGTCTACACTGAAGCAGAGGCCGCAGTCTACACTGAAGCAGAGGCCGCAGTCTACACATGAAGAAGATCAATCAGAATGTGAAAATGCTTATGTAGAACCAGAAGTTCAGAGAACCTTATTCCAGTGTAGAAAGCACAGTGAGTACACATCCAGAAGCTAATGTCTCCCAAAACTGGAAAAGCTGAATTCAGATCAAGCCAGTTCAAACACTTAAAAGTAACGACAAGCAACATGATGTTAACATTGAAACGACATCATACGATCTAACTCCTAGGATCAAACGTGAAGACGATTACCATCCCACAAACTAAACAGTTTCCTGCCTGAATACCAGCCTTTACCAGGCCACACCAAGTACCTCATCCGCAGGGAAATGGTCACATCAGTTCCTTAAGTTTGACGATTGCCAGAAAAATGGCCATGGAGTCCTCTTCTTAAATGCGATCAGAGACTTAGATCTGTCGAACAGAGACGCTGGACTTAAGATTAAAATGGCTCGGTACCGAGTCAGCAGAACATGCCAAAAGAAGCACAGAATTTATAAATGAATCCTACAGCTGGACTAGACATGACCGGCAAAGGCTGAAGAAAAATATGGATACCAGAGGTAATCCAAAATGCTCGTAAAAGACTCAATCTCTTCCTAAGCCTGAGCAATAGGACAATATTCTATTACAAGAACTAGGTGA
>CM070033.1:63142549-63157731 GCA_036250615.1 Ptychadena robeensis | reverse complement strand
GGGGGGGGGGGGGGACTGGCATGGTGGTGATGTTAGGAATGAGAAGATGGGTAGGATAAAATTAGTAAAATAATAATAGAGCTTTTGGGGTGTTTTTTCATTTGGCACCCAAGCTTTTTCCTAAATGCATAAATGAATAATTAAAATGAATTAAGGACTGATTACAGAAGAATTAAGGCCTATCAGATTATAAAGTAATACATGTATTTGAGGTTCTTTAAATGTACATACCATACTTACAATGATTAACAATATATATTTTTTTAATGAAACAGGGGCTCCTAATACAAGCAAATACTGAGGGTGATGTGGCTAGATGATTGGCCAGGACAGAAATGTATTCACTTAATTTGACATAACCTAATCAAGAGTTCACATCACACCTGCACAATTCCCATATCACTTCATGATTTCTCTACATTGGGAGGGGCTTAATTTGAACATGAAAGAAAAAGTATTGCTCGAGCACATAGCAAGGTGGATCCTCAAGTCTTTTCCCCAGATGTGGACGTCCAATCCCTGGAATGCATGTTGGTGTCCAGGGACATAGAGAGCTTGAGCAATTTGGGATTGACCTAGTGGCCAGCATACATTTTGGAGGTTTTGGGGTACTATATATAGGGCAAATAGAGTACACATACAGTCCTTTATGGTGTCTCTCCACCACTGTAGATGGCGTGCGCAGACGCTTGGATCGTCTTGTCAGTAAACCTACCCTTATTAGGTAAGAGTTTTTGCTGGACAGTATATGTACTCTCCTTCTTGTCACTAATATAAAACTGCCACCATATACTGTCCTGAAGAAGCCAAAACATGTACACAGCACACACTGTATGTAGCTTTATCATTTTGTATATATTATCTATGCGGATCAGTGGATACAGTGGATCGGTGGTTGGCTTTATATGGCTCTTGAATAACATGACTATACTATTTCTACATTGATGTATTTATTAACCCAGTTCTCCAATTTAAAGTCCCAACTGAGGGAAAAGATTGCTTGTTTGTTCTTTCTTTTTTGTAGTATACCGTGGACACTTCTCTACATCTCCAGCAAGTTTGGTGATGATACCATGCTCAGTGGCTTTGCAATCAAATCACAAATTGGAACTGGTTTAAATTTTCAAAAAAAAATTTGACCATCTATAGGCCAAGGCAACAGTGTTGTCTCCCCCTTAAATGCATCTTAAATGCAGGATTCATGTCTTTTGTAAATTTGTTTCATTTATACTCTCAAAGGGATTGTGTCTGCAATCATTAAACCTTCTGTATCAGTTTTTTTTCTACATATGTTAATGAAATACAAATACATGTGCACATACTCTCAATTGTGTACTGTAATATAATATACACTACAGTGACAGCTTTTCTTTTAATGGTGCAATTTGCAGAAGCTAGATAGTCCTTCATTAGTTAGAACATTTTATACCATGCTTTTTCTAATTAGGAACATAAAATCCCAGATGGTACATTAAACATTTTTTTTTAATTTAGAATATTTAAATTGTAATCAATTACACAGTTTATACACCTTGAATCTTTGATGTTATATTTATTCAGAAGACAGTTCATTTTCAGTGCCTTTCAAGTTGATTAAAACTTTTAATTGTTTATGTATAAAGGTTACAATTTAATGACAAGATATTTCAACATCATAATTAATTAAAGTTAGGTCAAAATGTATTATAGCTCAGTTATGTAGAACAAGGCTAAGATAGGCTATAGTAATAGTTGAATAAAAGTTTTTTTTATGGCTTATAATTAGTGCAGTCTTTAATCCAGTGGTGCTCAGCTTTGGCCCTAAAGGTTTATAAATAGACAAAAACTTGCCTGATAAATTTCAGCCAATACTGACAAGAAAATAAATGTAATAGGTTTAGTTACTAAGCAATATATCTTCATGGACCATAACAAAGGCACTGAAGTTACAACTTTGTTTAGGGCACGAGTCTCAGTCAAACACAGAGTGGGCCAAAGGTAAAAACTGGGAAAAAGTCATGGGCCAACCTTGATATGCATTGAAAGATGTCTAAAATTAAGGCAAGAAAATTACCACTGGCTCGCTGGGGAAAGGTACATGTAACTCAGGGTGTTTATAAAGAAACTTATCCTGACCTTCACTTGGGTTTACCCCCACGGAGCTTGAGATTGAATCTGCAACACACAAAGTATAATACCATAACAATTGTGAAAGCAAATGTCAAATAAGAGACAACATCTGTGGCAATAATTTTTATATATAAAATGTAATAAACAATCTTGTATGGAAGTAGACAGGGCATAAAGCAATAGTTGTATGTGTGGCATAGAAGTAGGAAGGTTTTAGGTTACTTCCTTTTTGTTAAAATTAACTTTCTTTTTATGGAAGCTTAAAGCAATTTTTAACACACAAAAGGAAAAAAAAACACATAAATAGACACAATACTCACCTGTCAGCAGTTTACATCCTGTAAAACTGCTACTCAAAAAACTCACATTGTCAGTGCTGGTGAACTGAAGCTACCCCTCATAACTGCAGATTTGCCAAATGCCATTGCGGCTGTATGACATCACGCTGAGGTCCGATGTCAGACAGTGGGTGGGGCGATCTTGGAAAAATCGCCCCTCCTGCTGTCAGACAAAGGTTTTTTATTTTCGCGGATTTCTACACTTGTTAACAAATCTTAATTATTGAAGTGGGGAAGTGGCAACTGGTTATCAGCTATTTGAAAAGCTGGAAAAATGCAGCTTTTTTTATCACATGCAGCGATAGTATGATAAACATAATTGCTAATTTGCCTACGAGTATGATCAGCAGTTCAAAAGAAGTTGCTTTAAAAACAAGACTGCTTGATAACCTTGAATTTTACCTGTCTGCCATAAATGTAGTTGTAAACAATTTCATTTTATTGATTGCATGGTGGCAACATCACAGTGTACTGTATTAGACCATAACAGCGAAGTTTCCTGTTATCAAGCCAACAAGTTTCAAGTACTCCTACAGTAAAAACAAGAAACAAATGGATTCTTCCCAGGATTTGTAAACAAACCAGATTTTCACAACAGAAATAATGTCAGTCTTTCTTATTCTCAAAGCTGGTAAAAAATAAGTTAATTGGCAATTACGAAGAAGGGATCCTCCTAGAAATATTCCAATAGTGGACTTGAGTGGTGACCAGGGGTATTTATAATATTAGCATTATAACATTACTCTACTTGGGAACATTGTGAGGACCAGCCATGCTATTGCACATTCAGCAATGTTCACCTGCCCCTAGGGGACAGGAAATTGGGTTGAGCAAGGATCTGAATTCTACTTTCTTATTGATAAATTATTGAAACATGAATTAATAAATCCCAGCAATCAGGTTTTTGATGGTCCAGGACCACTTCTCAATAACCTCCATAGAGTTACTGTGTTCATTGTTATATCTGATGAAAAGGAAAAACTCCCACAGTTGTAGACATTTTTTCAATAAATATCAATGTTGTCCAAGTCTTTTATTTCGGCCCCCTGAGCATTAGAGTGTGACCTCTCTGACTTAGAATATTCCATATCATCCCTCTCCTGGTTATGTGGGGCTAATTCATATGCCATATGTTTGTCTGGTGTAGTTAGTAGAGTTTGTGAGTTATTTACAAGGCCCCTAAACAGTGTATCATAACCAAAATTGCTGAAGATATATAGAAGGGTTGGGGGGAACACTACAAAAAAGAATGTATTGCTCTGTGCAGTTTTCGCATAAATTGAATTAGAATATTAGAGGAAAATTCATTGAAAAAAACTTGACTTAACTTTGAACTTTATTCATTAAAAATTACTAAAGCAATACTTTTGTTGTAATATTCTTCCAACCCCTCTCTACATATTCAGCAATTTGGGGGATGATGTCATGTTCAGGGGATTTGTAAAAATGTAATTCCACCATCTCTAGTAAAATATTAGTATATTGTCCACAAGATGGTGCTTTCATCTACATTTATATACATATCACCAGAGGAGTCCTGCACAGAGACATAAAATAGTCCCATTTCACCTGCAAGCCTCTGACTTCAGCCCCATCAGCTGGGAATGTGTGTGTGTGTGTGTGGGGGGGGGGGGGGGGGGGGGGGGGGATGTGTGGTTTTATGGCTATGAGCCCCAGAGTGTCTACTGTTCCTGCCTTGATATGATACTTTCAACTATACTCTACAGAAGATTATGTGACTCTCTTCCCTCCTATACAATATCTAATAATAAATACTTTGCATATATTGTATAAATGTTCTATACTTTATTGCCATCATCATTAAATGTAGCTTAACTATCTATTTGTTTTCAGGGTGATGCATTAGAATACAGAAATATCATTTTTTCCCTCAGGGCTATCCTTACATTTTTTGTTTATGGTGCTGCCATAACTTTTGCTTGAAGTTAAAAAAGACCATTGATTTCACCAAGAGCGCCATACATCTCCATTGCCTACAGGCAACATTAAAAAGCATGTAACCTTCTCCATTGCCTCCAGAATAACCCTCTTCTATATTCATTTCTGTACATAGTTTAAACCATGTGTTCATCTCATACTGGGAGAAATGTGTGAGAACTCAGTAGGGAAAAATTCTCCTCTGTTTTTCCGTGACAAATACTAATTTAATCCCATCAGTCTCCTAATGTGAAAATTGAGGATTTACTGCTGATAAACATTTGGAAGGCAAGTCACATAAGCGAGTCAGGTAATTTGTCAGTGCAGTGGTTTACTTATGTTCTGTGTGACTGATTTGTTTAGAATATCTTCATCCTGTCAATAACTGTATGGATTTAAACAAAAATATCTGAATATATAATTGTTTTAAATGCCTTTGTACATGTTCGTAAAAAAAAAAAAAAAATACAGGCCAGTCTGTTTTCAAGTACCACCAGTAACGTTTTCTTGTAGAAGTTTTGCTTTACAGAATCATGCAACAAGAGGCTTCAATTTTAGTTTTCTTTAACTCACATACTGATTTTTTTTTCTACATAGCCATGTCTACTTTTATTATTATATTTGTGCTCATATATACTCACATTATAATGTGTTTTTCGAAATCTCTGAAAAGAATAATAATAATGAATCTGTAGTTGTATCATCCTCTCCATCGCATCTATTCAATTCCATTGCATCTAATCAATAGTTGTTTCTGTAGAATCTGGCCAGATGTCAGTGTATGTTCAGGATTACTTTCAAAGTCTTTATTTCTTACACTCTTTACTCATTATTAAAGCACTCCTCAATCTTTGGGTCTAGCTGACCTCTCCAAGTAAAAGGCTTCTCCCAGTTTTTAAGTAGCCAAAGTATGTTGTCTGAGGTTGTGTAAGTGTATCCAGAAACAGAACCAAAGGTCAACCAAGGGTCAGTCATTGCAAAATGGGGTTAGAACTGAACCAGGACCATACACAGGAGTCAGTGAGCAAGGTGCATAAGTAATAAACATATTTTTGTAATCCAGGGGCCCTCAAACTATATGGTATATGGTGTATCAAGGCTTTTAATCCAGCTACCCGGGGCCCAACCACCCCTCCCCCAGTCTTTTTGGATCTGTCAGAAAGTTACCACTGTATGTTAGTTGGGCTCAAGCTGCTCAGCTCACACACAGAAGGCATGGATCCGTACGGGCAGATCTTTCCTATGCACTGTGTAAGTAAGACAGGCTGGCTGATTACACAGTGCTCTGGCTCTCTGTGTATGTGAGAGCGGTCAGCGTGAATCCAGCTCTCTCACATGCACAAGCGGAGCCAAATGGGCAGCTTTTTCATTGTTTATGTCAGCAGGACTCCACTTCAACAATGTAGTACAGATGGAAGATCTGTCTATGGAAGGTTGAATTTTTAACTTCAACCTAGAAATTTTCAGGGTTAAACTACTAATGACAATGAGATCTGGGGGTTCAGAGCTGTACTTTACTGTGAGAGTTGCACAGGTCCTACTATCTGAAATGTTAGTAACCATTGCTTCATTACTCAAATTGCATTGATTGTAGGTTATTGCATGGGTTAGGTTGGAATGGTGGATTGGGATGGGTATGGGCCTGCTGGGTGGGGCAGGAATATGATGATGATAGATAGATGATAGATAGATAGATAGATAGATAGATAGATAGATAGATAGATAGATAGATAGATAGATAGATAGATAGATAGATAGATAGATAGATAGATAGATAGATAGATAGTGGGCTGTGTAGATGTTAGGGGCTGTGTTTGTGGGTACAAGGATTGCAGTACATCATAAAATAAGATATATAAGCACTACCTTCTACTTTTACTAATTATAACATGTACTACCAGTGTTTGGACAACTTTAGAGGAACAGCAGTCACCAATAGCTTGACCTCCACTCAGGATGAACAGATCATACAAAGGAAGATTTCAGATAGGTAAAGTATTTGATTTGAGTTTTTTCATTATTAGGGCTTAATTTGAAAAAGGGCGTTTATAATATTTACCTGAAGCCCTGTCTTACAAGACAAGTAGATACATTTTCTCTGAATATTTACAATGTGATTACAGTCCTAGATAGAAACAAAATAGCATTACATTATATAAAAGTAGGTTACATGCTGTGTTGGAGACATGCTAAAGGCTCCCTTACACGGGTCCGTTTCCCATCGGATTCCGGGACGATCGATTCCGGGCGCGTGCACGCGAAACGATCGTCCCGGAATCGCGTGAAGCCCACTTTGTCCGTCCGATCATGTCCGATCGTTCGGGGGCCCAGAATGTGTGATCTCTTGGGTAAGAAAACAGTGATTGTCCTGATGTGCCTGATAATACCGTTTTTTTGTGGTTCAACGCATCAAGCACAAAAAACTACAGACACATTATTGCTGAGGTGTAGTCGGAAGGAAGTGCAATACCCAAATGGGACATCCCTGGTGTTGGATTCATTGTTGTACTTTTTGAATAAACATGTCTACTAATTTTTACTATTTGTAATGAATTCATCTAACTGTTAAGAGGCTGGGTTTTGCCAATCAAAAGTCCCCATCTAGGGTACCCTTAATCCTCTCTAGTCAAAAGCCCATTAACACAAAATGTTTTTGAACTGATGGTTTCAAAAATGATGGCAGTTTAAAAACAAAACTGGGAGCTGTATTACTGTGTAACATGTCAGTGCAGTAAGGCTACATTCACACGAACATCAAAAAAGTCAAGCAGCCTAGAAGACATGGCAATAGGGCCCTTCTAAATATCTCTTGAGTAAAGATGCCACTCTCACAGTGAGTTCAACTTTTTTTTAAACCTTTAGGCTTATTGATGTCATGTGGTCTAGCATATCCTGTTCACAGAATGCATTTCTGTGTATGAGCATGGTAGCATTTTTAAACAAGTGTAGTTTTCTATATAATGTATTCTCATTGTGGATTTCAAAAAAAGGAGCATGTGGATCTATTCTCTCAATCCAAATAAGTTATTTTGATGTCAATGACAGCATGACAATACATGTAACCTTGCAGTGTACTGCTTCGCTGGTAAAATTTTTGTAACCAGGCCTACATTAAGTATTGGGCCTGAAGCTCGGCAGCATACAAAAGCTGAAAGGATGCTTGTGTGTTCTGACCTTCTGTCCATACCAGGCCCCTATAATGGGAGGGGCGGCAGGAAAATAAGGGGTAGCAAGCACGTTTACCATCCTTCTGCCTCTAGACTAAAAAATAAAAAAGTATCCAGTGTTTTGAGGGAGCAGTTATGAGTCTTTATTTGAAAATGGGGGACTCCTTTATAAAAGTTTTGCCACTCTACCATGTGAAATTAATATAAGGGTCCCCAGCACAATTTATGCATTTCTGTACAGTTTAAAACTATTCCTGGAAATAATGTCAAAACACACATTAAAAACAGTATCTTATATTAAATATGACACAACTTTATCATTTAAAACAGAGGCTATTGGTGTGGAACATGAGCAGGGCCATTTCTAGCATTTGGGGTGCTATGCAAAATTGTTGCCCGGGGCCCCCTATCGACCAGGAAGGGGATGGTGCTAATAGAAAAGTAATAGTAGAAAAGTATTCTATTCTGCACAGGACTGAATAACCTAATAAACTTTATCGTGTAAATCATCCTCATTATATAGCCCTATAGGAATATAGGAAAAGGACATGGTATATGAAGAGCAGATATCACTGTTAAACAATGATTTATCTTCGTGTGTGACTATTTGCACAAGAATCCCCCCACCACCACAAAAAAACCTATGAATTATATTAAAGTAAAACATATGCAGTTTTATAAAACTACCAGCGGATGACACTATAGCACAGAACAAGCTTTTTCTCTGTGGTTCCCACAGTTCTGATTATTCATTGTAACCGGGGGCTTACTTTATCAAGTGAAAAGACAGAGTGTTTGCACTTGTACGCTTCTACGCTTCTACGCCTTATATTATACATTTTTTAACTACTTAATAGACAGATTTAAACATAAATGCAAAAGATTATAATTCAAATTTAAGGCTTTAGTGATAACTTAGTAAGATTATGTTAAAATTACATGCAGGATACCAGACTGAAATACGAATAAGGCCATGGAACAGGAATATGAACATTGCCACATTTCAGCTGGTTTACCATCATATGCTTTAGGGCCATTTCACAGTAGACGCACTGTGGCTGCGGTGTTGTTTTTGTTCGGCAATGGAAGTGTAAGCGGTAACGCTATTGTATCTGTTACCTGTGTCTGTTACTGGTGAAACCCTGTTAGGGTTTTTGTTTATACATAACACGGGGATCCCCCCTTTTTTTTCTCTGGAACAGACCCTAACGACTCCACGGTCTACTGTTACAGAGAACATCTCTAGCTGGCCCTTTGCTTCGCTCTCGCATCTTTGCTCCCTGTTCCTTAACAGTGGGTCCCTGGTGGTCCCGGGTCGCACTACAGCACATGCAATATCAGAACAGTTACAGGTATTTTTGATACCTTGACATATGTTTGTATCGACTTTCTAGTACTTCCGTTTGGACTAGCTATGTTTCCCTTTCTATATACAGAACCTTATCTTGCACAAACTCCTGAGGAAGCTGCCTAGATGCCATGAAATCGAGTAGAGTAATTGCAAGAATGATTGGGAATTGTGAATTTACTTTATGTTTGTAATCACAATAAATATAAATAATACTGTAACTCTAAAAATATTACCTGAGAAATTCCCTTCTGGGTTGGAAGAAGCAACCCATTCTGTTTTCCTTTGAACTATTATACATACATTTAGGAATTGTGTGGTGATGTATCAAAAAATATAGAGATATGCCGTACATTTTACAATTAATTAATTTTATCAGTAAAAATAAAGAATATCACTTAACCTCTATAAGAGTATACATCCTTGTCCCTTCCTTCAAATACCTAACTTCATTTTCATTAGAGGTATCATTGGGGCTTGAAGACTGAAACTATGGTAAATTTCTATGGTCTCTATCTACAACTGTACTGCTGTGTAGAGTGGTTGCAAATATTGTGTAGACGTCAGGTATATAACATATATGAAATTAGCTTTACAGCTGTTGATTCTTAGTTCAAGATCAAGTAAGATTTTTTAAACTATTAACCCCCTAGCATTTCTGACTGTCCTGTCAGTACTGCTGTGGACGAGAGGTGCTGTACGGTGAAGATCAGAGCCCCACAGCGCATACTTACCGTTCTGTGCAGTCCAGGTGGCTCCAATCTTCTGAGCTGGCTTGTGCCTTCTGAGCTGGCTTGAAGCCGATCTCCCCCCCCCCCCCCAGTGTGACGTGATGACGCCACATCGGGGGCGGGAGAGCTTTAAATGTAGATTGCACTATAACAGTTTTCTATGGAGAAAACTGTTTCAGTGTGATTCCCCAGATGTGCCCCTTTGCAGTTAACCCTCTCTTACCTGGTGTGATGTCACCAGGTCCATCACACCAGGGGAGAGAGGGTGCTAAAGGGAATTGAACTGGATACAGTGAAAACTGTGTAAAGTTAAAAAAAAGCATAAATATGAATACATACTGTTTTGAAATCCGTCATACAAAAAGTATTTTAGAGATTTTATCATTCAAATTATACTACATAATTGAGTGTTTCAAACAATATTATATACAGGATGTCTATTAGACCCTTGTACGGACATATTTTGGGAAGTTACAGGCCTACAACATAAAAAAGGGAGGGAGGTTAATGCAGCTCATGTTAGCATATACATCCCTCACAATCAATCTTTTTAGAGTTTTCATGGTCTTGTCTTCTTCACTTAATAAGTTGAATTTAGCATTTTTATTTCACAACATTTTATTAAAGAAAAGAGATATTGGACATGACTGTAAACCACCATTGATGTCCATTGCATGGAGACTGCAAAGCATCGTTGGAACTGGAGACACATCATGGCAACATCACGCTGCTGCCCGATATCTGAGGAGCTGATGACCCAGCACTGCTGTGTCTCCAGCTCCGGCGATGCTTTGTATGGAGACCCACGCTCTACATGCAAAGTAATAGACATCGACCATGGTTTACGGTCATGTCCGATATCCCTGTATATACAGGGAAAAACAAACAAGAAAAAAGCCTTGATAACAAAACATAAGACATCCTTCATACCGGCATGGGAATGGTGGCATCCTTATCACATAACTAACCATATAACCATTCTGTACAGGCATACATCCTAGTTGCTCAAATCCTGTACTGGAAATAGGAATAAACAAATAGATTTAAAAACCAGTCAAGCCATCAGATTCTTACATTTAGGTAAAAAGAATATATCTATATTCCAGACTTCCCATAGGACATCATGTAGGCTATCCACCCATTCCCTGGAGGCAAAAACAAGAATTCTTTTCAGGTTGCTGAGAAATAAAATATTCAGCAACTCCCATGAGATAATACTGTTATATTTAGAGAACAGCAAAATATTGAAAACACAAATTGCTGACTGTTTATTGTTAAAAACCTTTTATGCAAAGATCATACTCAATAAATGTATTTTAATGTAAGAAACTGTTTAGGAATGGGTGAAAACTAAGAATATATTTCTACTTTTTGGTAAACTCTTTAACTACAGTATATATTGCATATTATATACAATATATCTTTCAGTATATATATCTTTTCTTCTGGTTTTAACATATTATGTTTTGGACTGGAGGTATAAATTAATTAACTTTTTTTAAAATTTCAACTCACAGTTTGCCAATTTATTTAATCTTTTTGCAAATTGTGTTTGAATGTTCAAAAGAAATTTCCATAATGTTCTGGCACCCCCAACCCTGGTTTGAGAAACAGATATATCTAAAAAGATTTGTTTTGCCTGTTCTGGACTGTTTTCTCAATACTGGTTCTTGACATCATGTATTACAGTGCATTACTTTATACAGCAATGTCTTCATTAATTATAATTTTACAAACACAGTGCAAGTGGAAATGCTAACTGCCTTTGAGTCTATTAGTTGTGAATAATTTTTCTCATGATGTGTTATGTGTTAAAAGCACAACATTCTTAGTGTTTGTCCACTTTAAGCCCATTTCTAAGTAACAATTAGGAGTAAAAAAGCTACAATTTGTGAGCATAGTGACAGGAAAGAATTGTGCAAAAGTACTGAACATGTTTTATATCATGGTTGTGCATATATAGCCCTGTTTCAGGTTTTCCAGGAATCTCTCAAGTACTGGAGTTATGTATTCAAATTATTTATCTTCATCCATTCATTTACAGCTACTTTGGTATTCCTGAAGTCACTTCCGGTATCGCAATTAGTTGTTGGCTGATTTAGGAGGAAGGGGGCGTTACTCACCCTGCTAATGCCCTCCTAAATTCTTACCCCGCTTGTGCTGATAATGTGCGGAGTGGGAACTTAGAAGGCAGAGCAACGCCCCCTCACTCCTAAATTATCCCGATTTCAAAAATCTGCGATTTATTGAAAAAACATAAAATACATATTAAACTTGACTTTCCTGGCCAAAACAGGATACTTGACAGGTATGCTTAGGATAGATTCACACACATGTTTGCAGAGCGTTCTTCTGGCATTTTAGCGCTATAAAAAATGTCTTGGTATTGCCACGTGCTACTATTTGCAGCGTTGCACTCTTTTAGTGTTTTGATAATCTCCCAATGGATACGTGTTGTTGCTTCCAGTGAATGTTGGTGTTAAAAATGCCTCCAGTGACTTAATTGGGAAGCTTTTTTGAGAGTTGGTTTACAGCCCAGGGTGTCAGGTTACATGTAATGAGAAACTTACTTCCTAGAAAGAACACAGAGTTCATGACAATTTAACCTGTAAAACCCTTAAAACCTCTGTGCACATGCATTGCATGCATATTTGCATAAGTAATACATTTTGGATGTTTTTAAATTGACGCTGAGTACCACCCATTTCATAACCTGGCTCTGGTTTTGGGTCTGGCAGGCCTTGTAAGGGGGGGGGGGGATGAGTGTAGCCTCTCTCAAGGTCATACCAGACCTCCTTTAGTCATAGAACAAACAAGGGAACAAGCTACCAGACTCCACCACAGACACCTCATTAAAGTAGCAGGTCTCCTAAGCTCAAACTGCCGGGCATTGTGGGAATCTGAAAATGGAGGACTCATTGAGCATCCAGGTTACCTTTAACTGTGCATTAGGAGAAAACATGAAAGACTGTGATTGGCTGTGGTGTCATTCTCTTTAGAAACTCAGTGTGTTTTGCCATTATTTTGTCTTTTTGTTCATCATTAATAGAGAATCCAGGAATTTAACAACAAAGGTGACACTACATAAATCTTTGTGAAATCTGCCAGGTCCACTTCAAAAAAGGATGAATTACAGCAATATACTCAATGTATGGAGAATTTTTATAGCTTTGTGGATTATTCAATTCTTTCCAAATTGACCTAAAAGAGAATAATCTATTTTTTGTTTGGTATTTGTTGTGATTTTTCATAAGCTTTTCAGTTGCTGCCATGGGCTACACTGCGCCTTTTTATTTTATACACAGGTGATTACTGTTTTCTGTATATCTTTTCAGAAAGTCCTAATAATTAACTTACATTGTTTATCCTTTAAATAGTTCATGTAAATTTAATGAGCCAAACTTCAGCTGCAAATAAAGAATAATTGTTTTTGTTCATAATATTTCAGCATATGTAAATAAAACTGCAGTATTTCCCTATAGTCAATAATGAAACGCTTACCAAAAGTACCTTTTTTAATCACAGTGTAAGCAGTGTGATATGAAAATGTAATTAGATAAAGGTTACAGTTACTGCATTGCTAATATTGAATGGAAACTTTTTCTAGCTATATTAGTATTTGAAATGATTGAATTATTAATCACGAACTTCACGTTGAAGACATACTGCAAATTAGTCATACTTTGTTCACTGAGTTCTGTGTGTAGCATACCAAATTGTTGCTCAGTGCATTTATGGAAACTAACAGGATGATAAAGCATATTTGTTTTGCCATTTTTTTTCTTTTAATTTCAGTTTTCGTAAGCTTAAACCTAATCTAAATGATAGAAGAAAGCCTTGTGAAAATGACTGCTGCAACTGGTAATACAGGTTACTAAATTGATACTATTGGAAACAAGTAGAACATGACTACAATAAATATTTTCAAATTTTTTTATCTATTAAAATAAAGCATCCTTGCTGGGGGAAAAAAAGAAATCCTTTAAGGTTGGAATACACGGGCAGATTCCTCCCCGATTTTTCGGCCAATCGAGCGCTCTGCTAGGTCCCGCCAATTGGCCAACGGTCATTTGGATGAAAATCGGGTGCATCCACCTGGTCAGATTGGCCAGGAATCTCCCGCATGTCGGATCGCACGTGATCCGACATGTTGGTAGATTTCCGTTTGATACCATTACTTTGAATGGGGACGGCAGCCCCCATCCAAAGTAACGTCTGGCACACAAAGGGTGCCGACCGATCGTCTGATGGATCGGCCTACACCCTTTGTGGTCCTTGGTCACTTTGGTATCAAGATGCTCTGGCTACCCTCATTTTGTGCAATAAATGAAGATAACACCTAGAGCAGTGGTAGCCAACTGAGTAGATATGGAGGGCCACAAGTGTGGCCCTTAGCTTCACTAAAGGGCCGCACATAACATTTTCAACCTATACTGCTTATAAAGGTTATATGCTCCTATTCTCAGGTTATGTGACGCAAAATATATAATATACAATCACCCCCTGTTCATTGGTGAAATAGAGGGAGCATAGGCACTCACCAGTCACCAACCCTAGAGCAGAAGAAGAGAGGCAAGGGACTTGCTCAGGTGCCATCTGGGTCGATGATTGGCTGTTATGTATGCCTATTACGTAGGTTTATCGCCTCTCCTCCTCTTCCTATTTTAAGAAAGTCCCGGATGATGACCTGTCAGCAGGGGATCGACGGACAAGGGAGTTCCTATGGCCTATGCAATAACAGTAAGGTTTTAGGGGATGGCCATGTGGGGCTGCATGCCCGGCGGCATGCCAAAAGGGCCGCAGGTTGGGCACCTGGAACCTAGAGGATAATTAATTGGATTTTTTACTAGAGGTCATAGTTGTCTGCAATAGAATGTTTAACCTTCTTTATCAAAAGCTTCTATATAAATATCCTGTCCTAGCTACAAGGATCCCTATGCCGGGCTGGGCTTGCAGGCTCTTATATCACATTTTAAGAACCCATTGTGGCCCTCAAATGAAAAATGTTTGCCCACTTCTGATCTATACCTAGAGTTGTCATATGTTTTCACCAAAATATTCCTAATTTCATTTATATATAGGTCATACTACCAGAACCCTTTTAAGTGTGGGTTGCTCATAGTCCTTGAGAGAACAATAGCATACCAGGCCATGGGCAACAAAGGTTAAGGTAAGTATATATCCCATTTACCTATCACCTAGATTTAATTGAACCTTTAATCTTTTTAGTGAAAACGTAGCCTGTAAACGTAGCCGTAACTGCAGGGGTACTTTTTGTTTTCCCATGTTTAACTAGATGCTAAATTTTAAAAATAAACTATATCAATTTTTTTTAAATGGGAATTATTGTTTATTGGCTCTATATGGGAGAAGCTTACCCTGAGCGCCAGACCACTGCACTGAGCGGCTCTAAAGATGTGGCTGGAGGGATAACCAGCTTTTACCACTGCACTGCAGGGCCTTAGCCCTTCTCCCCCAAATATAGAAATGCAACATACAGGGAGTGCAGAATTATTAGGCAAATTTGTATTTTGACCACATCATCCTCTTT
>CM070033.1:63126696-63142449 GCA_036250615.1 Ptychadena robeensis | reverse complement strand
ATTGATATGGGTATAAATTTGTTTTTTGTTAAGTTGCCTAATAATTATGCACAGTAATAGACACCTTTACACACAGATATCCCCCTAAAATAGCTAAAACTAAAAACAAACTAAAAACTACTTCCAAAAATATTCAGCTTTGATATTAATGAGTTTTTTGGGTTCATTGAGAACATGGTTGTTGTTCAATAATAAAATTATTCCTCAAAAATACCATTTGCCTAATAATTCTACACTCCCTGTATTAGTCACTAAGTACTTACTAGTTGTTTTTTTTGGACTTCCCAGCATTTGGAATCCTTTACTCTTCTAGCACAGATTCTGGAAGACAAGAGATCTTTGAGTACATGCCAGATGTAAATTTAACTACAGCTATGTACAAAAGTTCACAATACAAAGTAATACATTCACATTGCAAAGTTTCATGACTTACAGTATGTCATATTTTATTTTTATTATATGCGCTTTGTCCCCAAATTCCCTTTAACCTTCTGGGTGTTCAGCCCGAGTTAATTCGGGCTAAATAAAGTTGCTGAAATGGATCAGCCCGAGTTAAGAGAGAGAGAGAGAGAGAGAGAGAGAGAGATACTTTAAACAAACTGCAGAAAACCTTAAATCATTTAATGTAGGTGATCACAAATGCTAACTTTGCCTAACACTTCAAGAATTCAAAAGCTTTCATCAAGTTGTCAGAATAATATAACATTCTGAAGTACAAAAGCAAATAGCTACCTTGCGGTATACACCAGATAAGGAGTAACATTTCATTGATTGTATCATTATTATTTTGTTTCTATGTCACAAAAAAAATGCAATTTGTAAAGAAAATATGGGAAAGCAATTAAGTACTTTGGCGTTATCAGACAAAATAACATCAGTCTAGGGGTTTTAAGCAACACCAATTTGCTGGAAATTCTAAGTAGTTCTTTAGCCCAAAGCAGTGATTCTTAAGATTTTTACGATTTGCATGGTGTTTCATGAAAACATAAAATTTTGAAAGTGCTTTTCTGCACAGTAAAAAAAGATTAAAGTTACGTACCTTGGCACATACAATAAATCTCTATCACTGTGCTTTTCACAAAAATTATGGAAACCCAATTAAAACCCAAATATTGTTCCAAAAAAAACAAAAACAATTGTTAACCCTTAAATGTAGCTTGCAAGTAGTGTGCTGTTATATATAATAACATAAATTATTCTTAACAAAAATAACAATTTGTATTGTTGTGAAATATAACATTAATCAACACATTTCTTTATGTATACAGATAATGATTCACTGCAAAATCCTGGGGAAATGGTGGATTATAATAAGGCAAAATTGGGGTGGGACTGGATAATGGATGATCCCTGTTTTCATATGTCTGGTGAAGCCAAATACCCACTATATATTCTATATATATGTATATATTTCTTTCCATCTTGAATCTTCACCCTCAGATGTTCCATACACTAACAACCACTTCCCATTTTATAGAGCTTTTTAAAGAGAGGGGCTCTTCCCTGGAGCTCCAGTGACGATCTGTGTCCCACAAAGTCAACAAAGCTCCAAACGCCAGAATATCAAGTGTGGTTTCCAGATGTTTCCTTGGCCACTGTACATGTGCAATGTCCCCAATGTTTGTAAAGAGAACTTCAATGAGGACATCACTCATGCTTGGTGACCGTGGGAATTGCTGGGCGGATATCAATCCACATCAATCCTATGCTGTTCATGGTCCCCCTTTTCCAGAGCATACCAGACCTATACTAAAATAATCAATAGTTACAGACCACCAAGAAACAAGATGGGTCTTGAATGGCACAATTACACCTTAAGATTTGCACAAAAAGTACAAGAAAGTACCGTCTTATTTCTTGGTTGTCTTTTTCTACTTGAAAATCTATAGATACGCTTCCAAAAGAACCTGATCCCCCATTGTTGCTAAAAGAATCAATCTATACTCCAACATCCTTCCTTTAGTTAGTTTTCAAAAGTTTCCTATTAAGGACAATCTTTATATGAGCAGACATGTAATAGCACCGGTCATCTGATCCAAACATTTTCTTCCTGTTACTTTTTAACAAACCTTTTCTCTTCCAGACTCATCCTTTCTAACAAAACTAGAGCTTTGCCGCATACACTGTTTGATGATTATAGCCTTTTGTAGATTTTGACTTTATGTGTTTATTGCCCAGCTCCTGAACGTGTTATCCTCTTCAAAATAGTTGGAGATGTAGCAAAGGGTTTAAGGAACATTCTCAAAAAAAGTATGGCTCAATTTGCATAACTTTAATTCAATGTCATGTCAACATTTCTGAACTTGGACTTAAGTGCTAGAACACTTTTTTTTGCCCCCACAGGGGAAACACTATCACATGAACACAAATAATTTATTTCATTAATTGCACAAACTTGTGCATGCACATATTGCGAACACAAAGCAAGGTATTTTCAGGTACTGAAAATCTTGAATATTCATGATTACAAAGATAGCACTATATTCGAGATCTTCATGAATTCTTGAAGTGCCAATATTTGCAATAAAAGTTCACGATTCCAATATTCTCGATCAACACTATTAGACACTATTGCAATTTATTCACAGATTAGCTAGTCAATATTGTGTGGCCATCTCTATTTACAAAATACTATAATAAAACTGTAATTAATTGGTATATGATACATTCAGAGTGCTTTCTTATGTACCTCATCAATGCAGCCATAAGTGGGCATTCCTTTCTGACAAACTGTATTTGTATTAATTGACATAGAATTGTTTTATGTTTTGTTTTAAATCTCTGCTTTGTTTACCTGATTTACAATATAATGATGATTTTTATTGATGCAAATAACACATTTGTTATAATGAACCTTGCAAATGTAATGAAATTATCTTTCAGATTACCTTCATTTATAAAAATGTGTAATCTGCTGCATTAATACTTCATTGAGCATCTCACATGTTCATTGGTGTGTATTTCCTTGACCTTGTTTTAAATTCTGTAATAGTTCTACATTGTCTGTATATGTGAGGTACTGAGCAGGTAGGTTGTGTTGTGTATATATTTAAAGGTTCCAAGGATTCTTGATAATCATAATTAGTGATGAGCGGCATAGGCAATATTTGAATTCGAGATATTTGGCAAATAATTCTACTAATATTCGATTCTATATTCGCGATTCGATTCGGCAATTATAATCGCCTCTCAATTACCTTCAATGAATGGTCACATGTGCTATTTATTTTCGCATTGTGAATATATATTCGCAATCCATGCCCATAAGCATCTCAATGGTGAATATCGTGAATATTTGATATTGCGAATATACAGTATTCGCAATTCAAATATTCAAACTCAACACTAATTATAATTATGACTAACAACACGATCACATTGATGGTGCTTAATTTGTTTTGTACAATGCTGAACTAAAGTCTCCTTTAAGGCCTCATTCCCACTAGCTGCACTGCAGCTGTGGTTTCGTATAGTACCGCAGCGCAGCAAGGCTAGGGAAAAAGCAAGGTACACAGGTTTTCATAAGATTCGCGTTACCTAAAACACCCTTCAGCACGCATTTATGCACTTGTGTGGGAGATGCAAGCGCAGTGCACTGCAAAAGGTGTTTTTTTTGCTTGTAACAGATGCAGTTCATACAGACATTCTTTAATTTGCCCATAGTTTACTTGTCTAATAGTGTTGATCGAGAATATTCAAATCGTGAATTTTTATTGCGGATATTGGCACTTCAAGAATTCCCGAAGATCTCAAATATAGTGCTGTATCGTAATTGTGAATATTCAAGATTTTCAGTACCCAAAAATACCATGCTTTGTGTGCATGTACAAGTTTGTGCAATGAATGAAATATTTTTTTTTTTTTTAAATGATAGGATTTGTGAAAGTCTTGCGAATATCAGCACTTTTTTTTTGCAAAAACCTTTTTTCCCAATAAA
Source organism: Ptychadena robeensis (assembly GCA_036250615.1). Lineage (NCBI taxonomy): Eukaryota > Metazoa > Chordata > Amphibia > Anura > Ptychadenidae > Ptychadena > Ptychadena robeensis. Next base: position 63,138,512 of record CM070033.1, on the reverse strand, counting down.
GGTAATAATGACTCTCTGGGTGGGGAAAGGAAGAAGACATGAGCATGATACAAGTTGTGGTCAGTATTTCAAATCAGAATGCTTGGGTTCTGGGGATACCAAGGTGCAGGTACCAGATACATTGAGAATGTAAGCAGGCTTAGTCCTCCATTAAATATAAGGAGGGCACACTTTAAACATCTTAATAGATTGCGAAGTTTAGGTTTATGGAATTTCATGCAAACCTTTATCTGTCCAGTGTAGGTTAACTTTTACTCAGCCTTCCTATTGTCTCTAATGTGATGGGCTGGCTTACTAACCAGAAGAGGCAGGGGGCAATGCAAAACCACTTTTACAGGTAAAAGTAACATTTGCATATAAATTCAGCTTCCTGAAAAAAAGGTTATTATTCATGAAAATATATATTCATGCTTAGGAACTGAAGATAAACGAAATTTATTTTCATCCTGAAATCTAATGTTGTCTTAAATGTTGTAGAAATAATGATCATGAGTCCATCTTTTGGGTGACTTTGTCAAATTTCTGATGATACTTTCAATCTCTATGTATACTGTGGGAAGAAATGTATGCCTTTTAGCAATACACTACATTATATTATAATTACTGAGCAATTATACACTTTCATACTGGGTGGGGGAAAGTTTGTGATGCTATACATTATGAAATGTCAGGAAACACATGTATATGGTGTGACTGTGTCACTGTGAAAATGGACCATATCCAGCAGTGAAATGGTCAGGAGGTGTATGATAGGAGTCCAGGATAGTGTTGGTAAACAACAATATATTGCTGTTCAGTTGTTGTTATGTTTTTGGTTATGGGGACCTGAACTTTGGAATGTGATGGACTGAACTGGATGGGCCTTCCCATTCCACTAAGAAACACCTGCTGGACCCTAACAAGGTAGCCGGTGTGTCTCCACAAAAGGGGTTGAGACCACCTAACCCTCCTGCCGCTGCTGATGGTCCTAGCTTGTCCAGCTCTGACCTGTCAGAACTACACTGGACGAGCTGGTTAGTCAGGCAGAGATCGGAGCCACAGGAGCACAAACGCACTGATCCGTGTGGCTACGATCTAATGAAGAGGCAGCTGCAGAGATCATTTCCCCTTCCCCCCACCCCACGATGTGATGATGTCACATTGGGGCGCAGGCAGGAGTTTAAAAAAACAAAAATTTGAATAGTGTTTTCTGCATTGAAAACACAATTAAATGTGATCCCCTATGTAAAATACTCACCTGAATAAATGATCCGGTGTCCCCATTTCCTCCTACAGCTGGCTTCACTCTGTTTCTCAGCCGATCAGCCGATGTGACAGACGTTCTGTTTCTGCATGCAATACATTGGCTTTAATGTATTAGGCTAAGTCTACACTACAGCGCCCTTGCAACCGCGCGGGGGGGGGGCGTTATAGGCACGGCGGTGTGTGCGTGCCCCCGCTGTTTGGGAGCTGCTTAGGATGCGGTATTGATGTGCAGACAATACCGCATCCTATTCCTATCTATTGCCAAACCCGCCCATGGGGCGTGGTTTGCGCGCGTCACACACCGGGCCCATTGTTTACCAATGGCCGCAGCACGTGTCCTTGGTGCGGCAGCGGAATGCCCCCGGATCCCCAATGCCCGGGTGGGCGTTGTGAATCCGCACTCACTGCCGCGTCGCCCCCACCCGCGTGCATGACTGGCACGTCATTCCCCATAGGGGATTACAGGGGGCAGCCTCAGGAAAACCGCACGGTTTTCCTCAGTGTAGACTCAGCCTTACAATGCTGTCCTATGTAACCTGGATCATCTGCAGCGCCTTCTAGTGGTTGCAGTGCTGATAAAGTGAATTATTCAAATCTTCATTATCTGATATTGTGAGTTACTCACAAAGCATCTGAACATGTAATTATATTTAGGATGTCTACCAGACTCCTGTATGGACATACTTTGGGAAATTACAGGCTTACAATGTGAAAAACTTTTTTTCCATTAAAGTCTACGCTAGGGAGGTTAATCAGAGCTTCCAGATGAGGGAGACACAGAACTGCTGGAGCAGCAAATACAGAGGGCGCACAGGGTGTGACCCAGGCCGGGGACTTCAGGAATCAGGTGTGATAGCTTTTCTTTGATCTAAAGGGAAGAGCCTGCATTGGAACGTTGGACTTGGCATTTCCATCGATGTTTGTTTTGCTGATTATCCCCTGCATGGGAAATTTCTGTTTGTACTATGTAAATTAATAGGGTCAGGAGCCCTATAGAGAACCTGTTGTAAGGTTTGAAGTATTTGAAAGCACACATTTGAAGCTGAATCTCCACAATGGGAAGACTATGAAGGCATCTTCTTCTACATTTACAGGTTCTGGCTGGATACTTATAGTGGATCAACAACAAGAGAGGCACTGAGGTCAAAGGTAGCTGGGCAAATAGTCTTTATAGAGGTAGGATTATCATTTCTTTAACCAAATTATGTTTAGCTCAAGCTCCCTTAAATATGTACTGCATGGGCACATACGCTGTAGAAGATATTCACACAGTTTGGACAGTAGAGAGCATCATTGTACAAGCTGGAAAAAAGGAAAGCTTTACTTCAGTTTAGAAAACTGCATTGGAAATGTCTGCATAGGAGTACAATCCATTCTGAGAGGATGAGGAATATAGAAATCAGTTCATGAAAAATAACATATAAGTGAAACCATAGCGAAATCGTTAACATTTCTACATATTTTTTATTTTTTGAACATAATAATGAATAATTGTACGATAATGGACCGTAGTTAATTGTTGATGTAATGTACATTATAATGGATAGTAGTTTATTGTTGACAATGTATAAAATAATGGATTATAGTTCACTGTTGACCATAAACATAATAAAAAATAAATGTTGACTTGTGGCTGTTACTTGTTATAAAACATTGTGTCAGCAAAGTAGTACAGCAAATGTGCAGTGAATTAATTTTTTTTGAATGACTGCACCTTCAGTGAACATCATGCTTTTGTATGTCTTACTGTAGGCTATGAAGAATATAACAATGTAATGGGTCACCTTGGATTTGCAGTACACAGTTAATTTATTGAGAGAACTGAGAATTATCACTTCACAAAGTGAGAATATACATATCACTTATCCAATCATGTGAAAATTCATGTTACTTATTTTCTTCTTCTGTACTTCAGTAATATGAAAAGTCTCTAAAGTTGAAAGTCACCAAATTTTATTTTATAATGAATATGAATTGTTTACAACCAATGTTGCTGTAAACAAGCTGTATATTCTGTGACTACTGTATGGTGTCTCAATACGCTGTACCTTGACTCCTTACGATGATCAACCCTTTTCCATGAGGAAGATTCTACGGAGCACAGCAGCATATTCTCAGAGCTGGAAGGTTGTAGATAAGATTGCTATCTTAAGTAAAGGTCATCAATCATGCTATTCTATAGAGGTTGCTGGAACAAGTTCACACATGTAGAGGCTCATTACTTTTGGAAAATGTTTAGGAATAAAGAAAACAAAAACATAGGTATACTCAATGCTTCACAAAAAAATCACAGAAATTGTACAATCTACAGCCAAGAAATGTATAAAATACCATATTCCCCATTCCTACCACTACAAAATGCATTGTAAAAGGCTGCAATTCATAGTTTTCTGGATGACATTGACCTTTATACTCCCTAATTCATCCTAAATCAGTTATCCTCATCTGCATCAATGACTCAAAGCTGCTAACATTCTACAAAGGAGATGGCAAAGATGGCTTCCATATTCTGTTCATCATTGGGTACATCATAATAGATCAATTCACACGCTGCCTTCTATTATGTGTCAGCCAGAGAAGTCTCATACTTGGCACTTCAGTTTATTACAAAGAGAACAACAAATCCGACATCAGATTCCACACAAAAACTTGGATTTTTTTACATTCACAAGTATGAAAAGATATAGAACAATTATACATTTTATGGTTAGAAACAGATAAAAGACTGAATTGATTCATGTTGGCAGTACAAACTGCTGCCATTCCTCTTATCAGTCCCTAGTGAATGTTGATGATGTGGTTGCAAACAAGGTATTTGGACATGTACTGCCTAAAAAAAACAAATGGATAGTTTAGATCAGCCATGGGCAAACTAGACCCTTTAGTCTCTGCTTATGTCCTAAAGGAACAAGGGGAGATAATGCCTAGAGGATCTGGTCTCCTAATGGCGGTAGTTTGCCTGCAATAGAATGTTAATGTGTACCATCAAAAGCCTCTATTTGTTTATATTGTTTTTATATATTTTTTCTTTTTTTAAATTTCTGGGATATGAGAAGTTAGGACACCTATGCCGGACGGCCCTTACAGGCTCTTGCTCGTCCCTTCTGTCAAATTTAAAAAAACATTTGCCCACCCCTGGTTTAGATATTAATTGTTCTAAGTTTGTCTTTATGTAGCAAAATAACTAAATAAATTTATATATGGGCGCTGTTTTACCAGCCACCCAGTTTTGGCCAATTTCACAGCTCTACTCTCCAGGTGGGGGATCGATTCCCACCTTGTGAAGAAATATTCAAAAAAGAAGTACTGTATTGTACACTGTATCTTTTTGCCATTCTGCTCTTTACTATCACTATGCTTCAGAGTACCACAACACCCCTGGTGGGCTCCCTGTACTGTTTGCACCACCCTTTCTGAGCTCTGCTCTAGAGACTGTCCAGGGACTTTAAGACTGACTTCATTTGAGTAATTAGCTGGGCTTTAAATTTAACAGTGTTGTGCTTCATGCATAACTTTTGGAATAAGTTGTGCTTGCATACATTTTTTGCCACAGAAATCATGGTCTTTATGTTCCCATTGCATGATTCATAATTCATATTTTGTTTACATTCTTTTTATAAATTCATATTTTTAAACTAGCTATTTATGACACACAGATATGATAAATAATCATATACTGTAAAAAACGCTTGTAGGCCACATCAAGGAATTGTTTTGTAAAGGTAAAAAATTAAAACCTAGATCTCAATGATTAATAACTCTCTAGTATGCCTATAAATCACATACTTTGTATGTATGTTGGTTAGAGAAAACCCTTGCACACATCCAGAACATATATGGTGTATTATTTTGGCATTAAAATATAATAGAGAATGACTTGCAGTGTAAAACTAGCTTATCTTCTGTATACAATAAAACGCTGCAATATGCACAAATAGCGGTTTAAAATAACAGGCACATTTTAAAAGTTATCTCTGTAGGGAACTGAAGTGTATCTAGAAGAGTCTAAGAAGTCTAGAAGTTTATATGTGGCCCGTTGTTGCCTATGGGCTACACTGGCACCTCATAGCCTATGTTGCACTAATAATATCGGGAAGTCCTACATCATGATGTTACATCTCCAATGCATCAGCATGATGCATACATAACGCAGCTAATGCAGCTAGTTATTCTGGTGCATTTTGCCTATTTAATTTTAAAGGCCCCATAAACATTCCAGATATTTTTTTAACTGCTTGATGAATACATTTGAAGCTACAATTTTCTAGCTGGTACAATTTTAGCAGGCATCCATTTTCTTCTCAGCCCTGAACTTTTATTGATTTGTGAGTGCCATTCTATTAGCAGTATTGGAAGTCCAGACTGCTTCATGATGAACTCCTCAATAGGCATGTTTATGAAATAGGACACCAATTACCACCATTAGACCAGAAAAGAACTGATAGAAAAAACCATAGCTAAATTATGGAAGGAGCAAGAAAATATATCAAAACTAGCAGTAAACATTAAAGTGTGTCATGCTTTTGACATCTAATGTTGTTGAAAAAATTGCAAATAAAATAATTAAATCTTAATTTAATCCTTTAATTTTCGTTTTTCTATAATGAAACACAACATGTTCTTTTAATTTTTTTTTCACAGACTGTACACATTGTAAAAAGTAGGTAACTCATCTACTGCAAAAAAGGAACAAGCAGTATAAAGAAAGCACAATAGTCCAGTGACATTTTAACAATTCTACCTGCATGTCTGATGCTGACATTTTAAATCTGAAGTTTTAATGTAAGATGTCAACAAAGACCATGTTACAAAATTAAAAGAGTTTACGAAGTTTAAAGATAATTTTTGTATAATATGGTAACACTCCATAGAAGCAAATTGACAAGAAGTGCAACTCATCCAGGAAATACTCAGAAATGAATTTTATCATTATTGACTTTCTATTTACTTTGAAATACCCACATTGACGTATTCACTTAGGCTTAAAAAAAAAGTTTCATTGCAAAGATTTTAAAAATTTTGATAACAAATGAATGTTCATTTCTGTATAGTTTTTAAATGAAAACCTGGGAATATCACCATCTTGCCACTTGACTATTATAATCTTCAGTTGTGGTAATTTCTGTTGGTCTTTCTTCCTTGTGCAGAATATGGGATTTATGTTCTCTAAGCAGTCGTCTTTCCTCCTTTCTCTTCTCCCTCTTCCTCTGGTGCTCTAATTGTCTGGTATACTGGAAACGTTGTAGAAAAAGGTCCTTAGCATATTCATAGAGCTGCACGTCCAAGTAATTAAGTTCCTTTATTCTTTCACGAGACCATTTATCAATGTCCACATTTGAAGCCCTGGTAGTATTGAACTGTGTAAATGGTGAAATAAACTTGAGGTTGAATGTTCTCTCGAACAGGTATTGTGTTTTCCTTTGAAATTCAGTCAAGCCATAAAAGGCCATATTTTTAAGGTTATTTTTGGCACTCTGTAGAAGAATGTCATTTCTTTCACTTTCATTCATAAAAGTTAAGTTGTAACATCCAACTAGGCTGAGGTCTGCCAGCATGCGCACTTGTCGATTGTTAGCTAGGTTATAGCTACAGTCCATAAATTCTTGGAGTGTGACTCCAGACCAATCGTCTCCAAGATAACATGTAGGCAACTCATCGGGGGTTGGGCTTCTTCCATCGCAGACATGGAGGGATGCCTTCCAGGTTGCTCCTCTCTGGACATGTTTCCATTCACTTAAGTATCTGGACACTGGGTCTCTCAGCATTGTAATATAATAAAAGTTCCTGTAAAGAAAAATGGAAGAATATTATTTTACCATGAAGAGCTATTGTCTATAAAAAGAACAAAGACATTGAACATATTAAATCTGTAATTTAAATGTAAGATGTCAACATAGACCATGTTACAAAATGAAAAGGGTTTTAAGGATAATTTGTGTATAATATGGTAACACTCCAGAGAAGCAAACTGACAATAAGTGCAACTCATTCAGGAAATGTTAAAAAACCTATTTTAAAATCTCTTATTTACTTCTTAAATGCCCACGTTGATGTAATAAAGATTCTTTTTTATTATCTTTAACTAGAAGAAAAACTGGGTTTACTAGGTATCAGATTAGTGGTGATGGCTAAACTTTGGCCAGGTCCTTTCGCGAACAGGCAGATCGGACTTATAACCCTGTTCGTGGGCAATTTGAATCGAAAAAACGTCACTGGCGTCACTTCCGGTACCTGGAACGCACAGTCACTTCCGGTTTAAGCCAGTTTTCTTTGACGGAAGACCGGCTTCTCTATGCGCATAGAGAAGCCGGGCTTTCTTCAAAGAAAACCTGCTTAAACGCTCCTCCTGCTCCCGCCCGTACTATTTGCCGGGGTAAGAAAAGCGAACATGTTATTTTTGCGCCGAACTGTCTGCCTTAAATCAGTTTAGAAAATTTGTTAAACCTATTTTTTTTAAACTTAACATTAATATTAAGCTTATATTTAAACATTAAATACACCCTTCTGTGTCCTTCCCATGGAAGACAATGGACATTGGGTAAGGTGGTTCTACAAAGATCTGTCAACCGTGCATGACACCTTTAAAATATGTAAGGAATCATAAATAAGGTTAAAATCATCAGAGTAGATGATCTTAGCAGCTTATTATCGAACATGTTCCCAAGTAATACGTGTACTGAAAATAAAAAAAAACTAAAATATAGCTCCTTCAGCTTCTTCCTTTGTGGCTTTCTATTTTTGTACAGTTCATATGACTTCAAATAAAAAGAACAGGGAAGAAGATAACCCATGCATGCATTAACTCTCACTGAATGAATGTGCCCATTGGAAGGTACTGTATTTCCCCTATTCCTATTTAGTAACAACCCTAAGCCAGCAGCAACAGCCCAACAACATTTATGAAACCTTCCTCACTTTCTGAGACAAAAAAAATTGCTTTGTATGCAAGTGTGTTTGGAAAGGATGTATGGCACAGAATCAAATTTCTTATAAAATATTTATATTTTAGATGACATAAATACATTTAAATGGAAAAAAGTAAGTAGTTGAGATGCACAGAGTTCTGACCACATGTGAGATAGGAATACCTAAATCAAAGCAACTTCTGAGGTTTATTGTCAGAAATCAGTAAATTATTTGGAGTGCTTATAAAAAGGTTATATTAAAATTAAACAGAAAATAAGTGCTTGCCATCTGAACATTAAATTAATTAAACTGCCCTTTCTAAGTGTAATTCCATTAATTCTACAAAAGTTTTATGCAGCAAGAAATTTATAGCCTGTTAACTGTGCAGCTACAGTGCCACCACGTCTGGTTTATTATAAAGTGGACCTGAATTCAAAAAGTGATAATTTATCATGTTTAAACATTTAGGAAATATTGCCTAAACTTTACCTTGAAAATGTACCTTTTGTCTGAGATATAGCTTTTTACGTGTATATATGCCTGGTATATGGTATTGTTCATTTGTGTTGGGAGATTCTTTAAAAGAGCCCAATTTGCATCTGTTCTTTTTATGGAACATGAGCACAGGCCTTTGGAGAGAAATCGATTCGTTTTGCATTAAGGGAAGAAGTACTTTAACTGACGGTTGATATTTATTTAGTTAACTTGTTAACTTGTATTTATATAAAGCGCTAACATATAACACAGCACTCACTGTCTCTCAGAAGAGCTCACAATTGAATGTCCCTACTACAGTATATATAGGGGCGCCTTTTTAGTGAGCTACTCAGAGATGTGAGGTGTTTGGTATGGACCCCATATGTAGCGTGGTTTTAATAAGTACCATCTTTCTCACTGTCCTCTGCTTCAGCTTCCTGCATGGTAGATTCTGCTGCAGATGGACCTGCCTGTTCCTGATAAGCTGTCTCCATCCACAGGTCAACAGCTGGCTTTGGGTCAAATTTAACTCACAGTAAAACACAATTTGAACCCCCAGATCTCATACCTCAGTACTGCTACTTTTTCTCTTGTCAGATTTTACTCTTACAAATGCCTACTACTACCCGACTTTCACCTGCCAGATCTCTAACACCCTTAGAAGTCTTGCAACCTTCTAACTGCAATATTTCATAGTTATTATTGTTTCCCTGCAGTTATCCAACAGACATAAATTGAATACATTTAACAATAGAAACTGAAAAAAAATCTGGTAATCTACTTTAACAGTTGTGTATACATGATAAAGTGAAGTTGTTTTTTTACAGCTATTTGAAGTGTTCCAGTTTTATTTCAATTGAAAAAATATCACCCTGATAATACCAATTTCAGCCACCAATGTCAGCCACAAGATGCCCCCTAGTGAACACTTGCTGTCTGTTCTTCCTTCTCACACATCGGGGAACAAGGGGTGCGGAGAGGACCACTGTGTGCTGCGGAACTCTCTCCTCCTGACAGTGGTTCTCTGGCTGACAGCGGCTGCCTGGACCTGTAATACCTCATTATTGTTAGTACACAAATGCACGTAGTAACAATAATCCAGGTGTACATAGCTAGTTTTTGGTCCTCATGCATACCTGCATACCACTTATTTGCTGCCCTGAGTATATCAATAGTTAACACAGTTATAGGTATATGTCACTCTCTAAGTCATGTGCATGCAAATTTCTTGAAGGTGTTCAGAGCGAGATTCAAACTTGCAACCCCAGTGCTGCATGGCCAGAGTGTTAACTACTCTACCACCATTGATCAAAGAGCAGACTGATCGAGCAAAAGTTGGTGTGTGTATGGTTCACTTAATCGGGGAAGGGAACATGAAATTGCAAAGCCCAGCCCTGCCAGTAAGATGATTTTTCCTGTAGAAAATAAGTACCAAGCATACAAAAGTAAAAGTAGAAGATCAACTGAGGAGAGCTCAGGCAAAACAGGTGAATAGTACTTGTCCTCTGCCTTCATTTATGTAGCACTTCCATAATTCTGGCCCCCTTTAAATCCTTGTCTAAATATCAATGCACCAAATCCGTGGGTGGTATTGACCATGAAATCTACAGCAATATTTTTACTGTTCATACACTTTTCAGTTTTAACTTCACTTCACTAGTGAAGATCTTTTTTTTATCCATATTTGAGGTATGGGTTGTGTGTGGACTTTGTCTTGACCTCATAGAAGAACTTTTAAGTGGGTGTGGAAGTTTTTGTTAAATTCATGCATGGGGCAGTAGAAGAGACTTCTTTACCTACAGTTGACCCTTGGCTGAGCCTCTAAGATTGACAAAAAAATTTAATTAACTAAATATGTCATTTATATTAAGGTTGGGGAATAAAGGGTTATCTGATGCTGAATGTCCTCCAGCCAGGAAATGAGGCATGTTCTGTCTGAGTAACTGCGGCTTTTTATACACACAGAGTAGAGCTCACAGTGTGCAACAAAATCACAGTAAACTATTTCCTTAAAGGAAAGTAGCTTTTGCAAGCTGTGCAATACAGAAGATAAAGCTTGGGTTTAAATGGTTTTCATTCCAGTGTTAAAAATGGCCTCACTAGGATAACTTGTTGGAAAAAACTCTTTGTGATAGGTATTGAATGAGAGTGATAAGTGCATGTCTGCTTCTTTTGTTCATTGACAAAATGAAAGTCCATTGAGATACAAAACAAAATTGGATCTATCTCACCTCCTGTCTTTGACTTCATCTTCAAATCTCTGCCACTGTTTTTTCACACATGAAAGCTCCCACTAAAACTTTCTCTTTAATCTCTGCTGCATTAATTGTATAATAACTATTCTTGTCATTTTCTCTTGACCTTTGCCCCCCCCCCCTTAAATACGCACTGCACAAATCATGTTACAGCATTTTGTGTTTGCTTAACTGATCTGGCTAACAATGTTGCTATAAATCTTTATGTCTCTTCTTGTTTATGCTTAATTTATTGATGTTACAATTAATTATAAAGTGACATAGTAGAATAAAAAGCAAAAAAAGAAAAGAAGCAAAGGGCATATCAATTAGACCTGCAGTTTTAAAGTAAACCCATTAAACCCATACATCAAAAGACCTTCAGTTGTAAATATGTGCATGTAAAACTAAACAGACAAGACACAACACAATAAAACCAAGGGACTAAATAAATAACTAAAAATCATGTATTGTGTGCAATAGGAAGGATGCATAAATATCGTCTATAGCAGTAGTTCCCAATCAATTTATGGTTTACAACTTGCCCAAGTCAGAGACATACCAGGCCCACCCAACTCCTACCCCCATAAGCACATGATATTCACATGCTGGAACAACATTCCCTCACTCACAATATACCATGTTCAGGGGCTTTAAAATTAACTTACAGTCAGAGACTGAAATGTAAAATGAACTTCAGTCAGAGATTGAAATTTTCAAAATTGAATTCCACCATCTCTAATAAAGATTAATAAAGCATCCACAAGCTGCTACTTGTTTATATTTAACTAGCACGAGTCCAGCTCCACTTTCAGCAAGTTTTTCCGACTGGCTTACCAAAAGAGAGCAGCAGGAGCACAGAGCAGAGCCCCTCTGATGTAATTAATGGTGTGCCCTGTTACACTACAAAAATTGCTTATGAATTATTTTCATTGGTATTATATATAAATGTGT
>CM070033.1:63105783-63126596 GCA_036250615.1 Ptychadena robeensis | reverse complement strand
CCCCCCCCCCCCCCACAATCTCTAGTGCCCCCCCAAGAGGTTAAAATCCACTAATCTGTAGAACTAAACTTTCATTTTATATATAATAACACCCATTCAGAAATAATGTAGACCTGCAGTATTGGCCAATGTACTGTTTATCCTCCCTAGCAATTCTTGTGAGGTCCAGATTTCTGTACCAAAAGCGCACCATAGACTTAAATGGAATTTTTTTATGTTGTAGGCCTGTTCTTACATTATGTAAAAAATTTAATTAAAAATAGATTTCAAAACAGTATGTAGTTATATTTATATTTTGTTTATAACTGTTATCACTGTATCCAGTACAATTCCCTTTGGTACCCTTTCCCCTCTGGTTTCATGGACCTGGTGACATCACACTAGAGAGAGGGTTTACTTCAAAGGGGCACATCTGGGGAAACACACTCCACCTTGTGCAGAAGCCTCTTCAGTAGATCGGAGCCACCGGAGCAGCACAGATCTGGGCTCTGATCTCCAATCTAGTGCTATACTAACAGGTCAGCACTGGGCTGCCTGGTCTCAGCAGGAACACCATTGGGGTTAATAACTTTCCTAGTATTTTGTTTCTGAACACCATTTCAATGCTTCTCCAGGACTAGCATAGAGAAAGGGAAGGCTGTGAAAATAGGGAAAATGGTTGTATCTGTTTCACTTACTAGTGAGTTTTATGTATTTACTTATTGACATTAGTAATTTGGCTATTGGCATATCTGCTGCAATCAGAATGGTCATCTGGTGAAGATAAACATTGATACATTTCATTAAATATTGTTAATATCTGCACAAAAATAAAACATTACATAGATTTTTATTTCTAACTGTCATAAATGTAGGATATAATAAATAATAAATTAAATTAAAGGATCCCTAACCACCCACAGACTTTACTATTATATATATTTTTCATTTACACAATAGGGAAAGATATTGCTGAGGGCATAAGATCGAAATAGGAACTAGCATAAGATCGAAATAGGAACTAGCACTATGTCCCCTTTTTCAAACGTCTAGAATTTATTATTTTTTTGGGAGAAAATTGCCTGTGCTGCTCATCAGTAATAGCAAAAATCCTTTGCTTTGATCCCTATTGTTCTTCTAAATAAGATCCCATTATGTAGTATGAAAGATTTGGTGACTGACGTATTTTGCACATAAATTATAATACAATCAGCCACACAGTAATTTCATGCGCAGCATGTGTGAAGAGTCACAAAAGTTGACACACACTTTTTTCACCTTTGTTCGCAATGAACATGATTATTATGTTTTAAGGAACAAAACCTGTTAATTAATGTTAATTGGAAAGCCATCGTTTTTTTTCCTCTTGTTTGACTCTCTTATATATTATTAATTATATGAGCAAAATTCACTAGCTCAGACAAGGGTTTATGTGATAGTAAACACATCTATGTAGTGTTAATTTGTTAACATTTGCTAAAAAGAACACAAAAGTATAAAAAACTGAACTCACAGGGTATAACATAAACATGCAACTATCTAGAGATTGTTGAATATCCAATTATCTTTTGTTATAAACCTTTAACGAATGAATATAGGTTATAAAATGTTCATCAACATTCAGATCTTGAATCTTAAGGCTAGGGCTCAACTTGTCAGGTACCTTTTATGATCTTGTCCCAGAACCTTATGTGTCCCTTTATTGCTTTGACTTCAGCAACCAGTATGCAGGTATTAGAACCTGGTCACAAACCAGAGGGTTTGGATCCACTGTGCCACGAGTCCTACCTCCTTTAAGGGCGTTGTCTAAATGAACCCAGTCGTTCTTTACATTAACCCAGAAGGTGGGGCTAGACTTTTCCAAGGGGAACACCAGGTCGCTCTTGAAGGAGGGTAGGCACACAAGGCAGCTGGTCCAGAGTACACCAGGGAAAGGTACCAGAGACAAAGGCATCGTCAGCAGACCTGGTCGTAACCAGGAGCAACTGCTCAGGACCAAGGGATGAGGTATTGGCGTTGTCAGGCAGGCAATGGATCAGGGCAGGCAGCACAGTTACAGGTCAGGCAGTCCAGGCAGGCAGACAAGGGTTAAACAGGTAGCAAAGTTCCACTGCTACTGATAATATTTATGGAACAACTTTTAGTGTTTGTCTCAGGTGGCTACGGTACAAACAGTCTAGGTCTAGGGCAGAGCAGCAAGTACTACAGGACAGAGTGGAAAATGTGGACTACAACAGTCTTCCTAATGGGTTAGCCCTTTGATTGCAGTTGGACTAAATGCTTAATGACCATAGTAGATTTTTTCTAAAAAACTATTCTGAAAAAAATAACAATTATCTCCAGCAATGACATTCTGCATACATTACATACAAGCCTTCAATCTGTACTAGATTCTGTGCATACATATAGTCATCTGAAGCCCTTAATAAAAAAATCCAAAGTGCTGGGCTTTATTGCTGGTTTAATCTTATAGTACTATCTTATACTAGGTTGTGTGCCTTTGGTCTTTGTTCCTATCTGTCTTTTACAAAGGGGCACACTCCCCCGTCATATTGGAAGCTGCAAACCTCCATGCATGTTTACCAACCAGCCCTTATGCTGACCCATTTTACCCTGTGAGTTTTGCCCGGTTCCATATATAACCTGATGGCCTTTCTGGCCACTGACATTACTTCTACTGTGTGATCACTGGTGACAGTTTATTTATAAAATGTTATAATCTGATACTACTCCAGTCCTCAGTCCAGTATATTCAAAAGTATATTCTTAATATTAATATTACATTCTGTAGTAGTTCAGCCGGATGTGCATTTATTTGAATATTAACAGTGGCACAGCACTTTATTACCTGCTTGATATGATGACATCGCAAATGATAACTAGGGAATGTCGTTATTGCAGATCTAGACAATAGCATACATCCTGCATTCTAATTTATTTCAGCAAACTTTTTTTAATTAAATTGAAGAAAGAGACTTATAGTCACTAAAATGTAAAGCCTTACAATTTTCCCAAGAGTTTTGCTTAGTTTTAGGCATCTCCAAACTTTTAAAGCCAAGCCATGGAAGATTTTTACTACAGAAACAGCTGTGTGTGACAGAATAACAGTGTTTATTTATCACTGGCATCAAGAGCTAAACACTTGGGAAAGTATGGTGGGGCTATATGAAGATTAATGATCCACTGAAGAATAACATTCTTAGATGCATCTATCTTACACTAATCAATATCAGTCTTAAAATGATCTCTCTGTGAAGCGCTATTCTTGTAGGCATAGCTGCCAGACTTCCTTCGATCACATGTCATGTTTTTACTCGATAAATCTTTTCACTGGCAGCGGATGCTCAATTCCAAAGAGAAAAAAACCCAATTGCAGCAGCACCAAAAAATAAAATGCGGACAAAAATGGCAGTTATATTGAATATAAGGTGTCAATCTGAATTCAATAGCCTCATCGACATGTCTATGCGGGTGGTTAAATGTTATCCTTTATGCAGGGCTATATTTAGACATCATATTGTCTTAGGCACACCTGAATAAAGACCCAGTGCCTTGTGCAATTCAACCAAATGTTTTTATGTAAGACATACATGCTAAACATTTCACTTACCTCCACTGCTACTGCTAATAATACTGGCAATCACCTGCTGTCATATTGACCGCTGGTAACTGCTTTTTTTATATGCAGCAGAAATCCCTGTCAAAATGTATTCTTGGTTATTATTATTTTAGTGGAAGTGCGATTTATTGCAATGCTTCAGGACTCTAATCTTGGTTTGTCCTAGGCCTGCCAGGACTCAATTTACAGACACATTGAGCTTAGTATTTTCCTGGTATGGACTTTATAGCGATATCGCTCCCTACCAATTGCCTGTATCGTTGTTTCCTACATGATATTTACATTGTATGTAGAAAAAGTTTCAATAAAAAAAGTAAAAAAAAAATATTCTTGTATTTGCTGGAAACTGGAACTGCTTTTGGTAACTAGCACTGTGGCAAGTAAGAAAAATACACAAGTGGACTTTTATTATGCCAACTGAGGGTATAAAATGATTTTGAACAAAGCATTCATAAATCTTAACGATGTTAAACTCAAAAAAAAAAAAAAAAATTTTTTATTGGGAGGTGAATTTTGATTTCGGGAATGAATGCACTTTCTTTAGTGTTTTAATGCTGATGTTCTTTACCTATGGATCAGAGCATTAAGTGGGAACATGAAGGTATAAACATGTATCTTATGTGTATACATCTTCCAGAAATGGACCATTTATTTGTTTGTTTTCCTTAGACCACACACATTATGTTTATTAGTGTAAGGCAGGGTCAGACCAATCCAGACACAACATAGAAACCTGCAAGGCATGGGCTTGCCCCTTATGTCATTCACCTTCTGTAGGGTCTTGTATAGGTGTGCCTCACCCTACCACACAGACCTTAACATTGGTCCCTGTATCTGAGTGCCTGAATCTGAACCATGGTCCTGTTTGTGGTACCAAATCTGAACCTTGTTTCCGTCTCTATTCCTGTTTGGATATCAGTTCCTGTTTGTGTTCCTGATTTTATTCCTGCGTTATTCCTTTATTTGTATCTGCGGTTGAAGTTGAAGCTGTACTTGGACATGGTATCCAGTAAGTTTACATTACACCTCATGTGTACCTCATCCAGCATATTTCAGTGTGTGCTGCCTAACCTGGTCACCCCTCTGTCCTGAACCCTGACACTTCCACTCCCAGATATCCTTGCCACTCCCAGCTTGGGGCTGGACAATGTTTGATTTTTTACAACTAGCTGACTTATTTTATTTAAATTTTATTGATTTTATTGCAAAGCCCCTTGAACATGCTATCATCACCAGAGATGTAGAGAAGGGTCATGGGAACAATTGAACAAAAAAAGTATGACTCTAGCATATGCAGTGTTTGCATAAATTAAGGCCAGATTTAACATGTTAACTTTAGAAATTTCAACTTCACTTTGAACTTAAATTATGCAAAAACTATTTGTGTTTAAGCAATACTTTCTTTTGTAGCATACCCTCAACCCTACTTTACATCTGTATGCAATACATATGTATAAAATATACTGTAAGAGGCTGATTATAAATCCAGTTTTGATTCCTGAAAAGGTGGGTTGTATCCCACTTATGTGATTTCTTTTTGCATTTCAGTGTTATGCAGGTTTAAACAAAAACCTGTTAGCAAGTTTGCCTTATAACATGAGACAGGATAGAGTAACTTAATAATTTACATACATGCATTTTTTACACTGACAGTTGTTTCCATGTATGATGAAGAGAACGTGTTGTAGTTACAGGACTCTATAATAAACATGTCACTTGTACAATATGACCAGATCTTGATTCTCTCTATAGCATGAGCAATTCTAGTTTAGGATGACATACCGTAGATGTTGTGTCATTCATAAGAATGCTTATGACAGGTTTCATTTGGTGAAAAATGTAACCACATACTTCAATGATGAAAACCACAGTTTGATCGACAGAGAATGCACACATCCAAAGCGGTTGTGCAATTATGTCATGTGCATTTTGGCAGGTATGATGTCAAGCAGCTTAAGAAAAATTGCCATGTAGCCTTATCAATGTTGTTAAAAAAGTGCAATCATGTGATAGATGTTTACATATAATGTAATGTTTGAGCTCATAACGTATACAGTATAAAAATGTTCAAGCACCATTGCACCATTGGATTTAAACCTTTAAGTGCTGGATATCCAAAGGGGGGGGGGGGGGGGGGGGGGGGTTGGTGAGAGTGCACCCCTTCCCGAGTCATACCTAGCCTCATGGCACACCTCATCATCAAAGAAGACCTTATAATTAACTAGGGTATATAGGGGGCTTTTCCTTTCAAGCTGTGTGGGGTTTGCTGGTAGCCAGCCACTACATATCCACATTCTCACTCACTGGAATGAGTATAGTGGTACATGTTAAATACTTTACTTGAAATGTGTGCCTTGCTGATAAATAGTGTTGAGCTTGAATATTCAAAGTGCAAATATATTCAGCGAATATTGGCTATTCGAGAAAAATTTCGCGAATATGGCGGCGGATATTCACAATTTGCCATTGCCATTGGAATGTTTATAAGCATGAATTGAGAATATATATTCACAATGCGAAAATAAATAGCACATTTTAGGTAATTGTGAGGCGATTATAGTTGTGCATATATTTTTGCAATGCGCTTAAAATTGCGAAAATTTCACGAATATGAAATCGAATATTAGTAGAATTATTTGCAAAATATCGCAAATCCGAATATTACCTATGCCGCTCATCACTACTGATCACTACTGATAGCATGTTAACTCCTCAATAGTGATGTCCGAACTTCTGCCAGATCTGTCCGCAAACAGGTGGATTGGACTTTTAAAAAAATTCAGTGATGTAACTTCCAGGTACCTGGTTCCCGTTTTCGCTATCATGACGTCACTGATGTCACTTCCGGTTTAAGCCCGTTTTCTTTCACAAGAGACCTGCTTCTCTACGGGTCTCTGGTAAAATAATTCTTCCACTGGCCGGATCTTTCTGCTCCTGATCCGGAAAGTGGAAAAATAATAACCTTCTTTCCGCCGGTGAACAGGGCAAGTCGAACCCCTGTACTGTTCGCCGGGGGAAGAAACATGCCATTACTACTCCTCAACAGCCCATGTTGGATTCCTGCAGACTGTCTGCAGACCACTACAATCCTGGACATAGGGGGAGATACATCCTGCTTACTCCATGTAGTCAGAATTAAAATAAACAAGTGCACAAAGTATGAAAATGTATGCATAGTAATGCTCATAATGCACTTTATAGCCCAATGCATAGATATATGTCAAATCTGTGAGTTAAGTAAAACGTTGACCAGCCACTAGATACAATTTACAGAATGATAAGGGTCCTTATCATTAAGTATAAGGCTTACAAGGTACTCATAGGGATAATATATGCATTTTAATAATAACTGTATTTATCTTAAACATAAAACATGCCACAAACTCTTACATTTTATTATGTTTAATTACACTGTTTATATCATTAAAATATAATTATCTCCTTATCTGAATTATGGGGCAGCAGGTAAAATTACCTGACAGGAAAAAACAATAAGAATTATTACACTGACCTACAGACTTTCCCTTCAAATTAATCCAAGTGCAGAGATGATATAAACCAGTTTATTCCTGTCGACAGTTTCCAAATAACCTGATGGTTTTTAATTACTGGGGTAATTAACCTCTGCAATATTGCAGTTTGTTTTATTCCTTAAGGGAACCATGTATTCGTAGGACTGGAAAGTAGGAGAGGGAACAATTTCTGTATGGAAAAGTGCTGATCTGAACCTGAATTCTTTGTGTATATGTATGAAATGAGATGTACAGCACATTAAATGTATCACATTAAAAATAATAATATTTTTATAGCAGCTAGCCATACTTTAGTTTTTATTTTGCATTGCAAACATGAAATTTTGCAGAATTTAAATATCAACAACTTTGCTTTTTCAGCTACAATGGAGTCCCATATGACACTCATCACACAGACAATATGGCTCTGCAAATTTGTTGGCAATTGTTAGTCAGTTCAGTTTGAGGTCATGCGATTGTCTTTTTCAAGTGTCAGTGAATTTATTAAGGAGTATTAGAGTTTAATTTGTCTGTATTTTATAATGATTGGTTCCTAATCATCTCATTACCAGGCTCATGTCAGTTTTCAATACAATGAATCTGTTTTCATTACATTCGTAATTTAGATCCACACGTTCTCTGTGTTTGGAAAGAAAACCATGGCTGGTGAAAGGAGCCAGCTGACTGTACCTAGAGTCAGGTCAATAAATTTTGGGACATCGACACAATTCTAAAATTTTTGGCACTATACACCACCACAATGGATTTGGAATGAAACACAATGTGCTTTAACTGCAGACTGTCAGCTTTAATTTGAGGGTATTTACATCCAAATCAGGTGAACAGTGTATCAATTATTACAACAGTTTGCATATATGAATCCCACTTGTTAAGGGACCAAAAGTAATGGCACATTTGGCTTCTCAGCTGTTCCCTGACCAGGTGTGTGATATTCCCTCATTATCCCAATAACAATGTGCAGATAAAAGGTCCAGAGTTCATTTCAAGTGTGCTATTTGCATTTGGAATCTGTTGCTGTCAACTCTCAAGATGAGATCAAAAGAGCTTTCACTATGACTGAAGCAAGCCATAATTGGCTGAAAAAACAAAACAAACTCAAAGAGATAGCAAAAACATTAGGCGTGTTGTTAGAATTGTGTCAATGTCCCAAATTTTATGGACCTGACTGTATCTGACTGAAAACATCACAGCAACCTACATACATGTCCCTCTGCAAGCAATGGGGTGGCTCATGAAAAATTTAAAATTTAAAATATTAGATGCGTTGATAGGTAAATAAATATGCTCATGAATTATCTGAGCAGGTACAATCATAATAAGATTGTAGAATATGTCTTTACTGTTAGGGGAGAAATAAAGGAGAACAGGGGCAAAGCTGTAGCCTTTCTTCCCCAAGACCAAGGACCAGTCCATGTCCAAGGACCAGTGGCTACACTAGGTTTTGTGTCACCTGGTGCCCAAAAAGAAATGGTTTTACAATACAGAGGTTGAGTGGAAAGCTGGAGTTTTGGGGATGTACTGCAATAATGCCCAGATGACTCAGGGCTGTACCATTCACCAGGGGCAAAGAGAAACGGTGCTGCTTCTGTCAAATTGGCATTGCAGTCCTTGCAAGTCCTTAAGCAATTGTATACCCTTGTGCATTTAAGAATAAAAAAGAGGCCAAATACAGTTGAACTATTTTTGAAAAACAATTAACATTTAATCCCTAATAATTCGTCTATAGAACACTTAGCTATGAAATGTTGTGTTTAACATACAGAAATCCATGAAATATAACATGTATTCCATTAACATACTGTTTTGATGTTGTATACATTTATAATGTAATATACATTATATTACTATTATACTAGTACTATTATACTATTTTTCTATTTACTTGTCAATAATGGTACATGGCTACATCTACAAACATTTTCATGCCAAATATGAAATCCCAGCAATTCAGTCCTGGAGGTCAGATCCATTAGTGATCAGTTAAGATAAGCAAAGCTCTGAATACCTACTTTCAAGCATAAGCTCATACAGTTTCTAAAAGTAAACAGTAAAGATATAAAAAATCTAAGGCCACCCCGAAGTGAGGATTTATTCTAATATATACTTCATACAGTAGAAATAAAATGTATGGTACGGTAACATATATTCCTTTTTACAGCAATTTGTCTCTTTTGAGACATATTTTTGAGTCAGTCCTTTTAAAGAATATCTTTAATATTAATGATTACATAAATAAATATATATTTTAAGAGTAGAACATTAAACTGAAACGGCACATATATATATGAAGGCTGCAATTTTTTTGCCACTGGTAGACTAGCCTGCACTTCTGTCTGAACAGAGCTAGTGTAATAAAGAGATTCTTCTTACTGACTAGAAGCATCACCTGCAGCCTGTAGCTCCACAGAGCCCCTGGGGACATGTATAGAGGGATCACCGACAGAGCCTTTTGATTTCTGTAATGTTCATATAACAGCAGTGGTCTAGCAACATTTTAAGTGTTTTAGATGCTTTTAGTGTCCAACTACACATAATATTAAAACATAAATATAACATCATTTAATGTTCAATAATACAAAAAAACAAACAAACAAACAAAACAAAAACAATAGAATTTAGTACCTGTGAATACTTTTGAATTATTCAGTACATTTGGCAGTTGTCTATTTAATGAATATATTTCAGTTATCTCCCTGTATATGAAGTATTACTGTATATACTTTTGTATAAGCCAATCTTAATATATAAGCAGAGGTACCTAGTTTTACCTGGAAAAAAATGGAACGACTTACATATAAGTGGGTGGAAATGCTACAGTTTAGGTACAGAAACACACAAACTTGCTTTTGATTCGTCATGTCATTATAAGAGATATTTATAAAATTTTAACTAGCTGATTTTTTAGTTAATTGCGAACTTCCTGAATAAGGTGAATAAGGTGGGAGTTGAGATTTGCAACTGAAACTAGCACTAAGTAAATCACCCTCTATGTGTTATCATTATTGGTATTTTGGGAGCTATACTGTAGACTGCTGAAATCATATAATTATAGGAACATTTTAATGTTCCACATTTTTCAGACTATAAGATGCAACTGACCATAAGATGCACCCAGTTTTTAGAGCAGGAAAATCGGAAAAAAATATTTGAAGTGTTCAAATCAATTGGGGAAAAAAAATCCCAACTCAATACCAACTTCAGCCACAACTAAACTGTTGTCACTAGAGAGCACTCTTCACAGCATCTTATCTTCCACACACAGGGAAGAGGGGGGTCCATGGGGGAACTGCTGCATAAGTCTCTTCTTGTGTGTGTGTGTGTGAGGAAGCTTCCAGCATGAGTGCAGCTTTTTCACACACAGCTCTGCATTGCTTATATGAGCAGGGCTCTGCTGATATAAACAATACAGTTCAAGCAGGAGATCTGTGTGTGCAGATCTCCCATCTGACAGCTCCTCCACCTCCCTGGATAATCTTCTTGTTGGGAGAGGGAGGATGCTGGGGGGGAGCCAAGGCACAACCACTCAGCCGTGGGTGGTCAAGCATTCAGACCATAAGATGCAGGCACTTTTCCCCCTAGATTTTGGGAGTGGGAGTGTGTCCTATAGTCCAAAAATACGGTATACTTTAAAATAATTCCCTACCACTATCTACTGAGTCAAGGAGGCCAAAGAGCAAGTGTGACAGAAAACCCAAGAGAATGACATTTGAGATGTGAACTATTACCTTTAGCTTTTTGTGTCTGTTCATTATTTTACCATTTTCTTATGTGCACATAAAAAGTTAGCACTTCTTTACTTGTTTTTTCTTCTACTACAAGGATTCTGGGAGGCTGCATTGTTTAGATATGATTGAAATGGTTGTATTAAAAGTTCTGTGGCAACTATGGAATGAAGACTGGTAAACTTTATTTCTCTTCTTTTGCAGTAAATGACTTTTTTTAAATGCTTTGCATGGGCACAGAGTTACTGTATGTTATATTTTATTGTTATATTTCTGTATAAAAGTATGACCAGACGGTAATATAAAGATTTTATACCACCAGCTATGTGTTTTATATCACCATTTTAAATACAGACACACGTTATTTATATCTGTAACAACATTTCAGGAATATATTTTGAAACTGTTTAATGTGGAAGATTGCCATTCCAACATAAAATACATGTTATACAAATATATTTTCATTAATATGATGGTACTTTGCTTTTATTTTTTTAAATACAACCTTGGTGACCCTGGACATTGCAGGCATTCTGAGATGAGACTATGCAGTAGACAGCATGGCCAAGGCATGTCTTCTACTTCTGGTGGCCAAACAGCAACTACAGTGTATCTGTGGATATGCTGTGCACAGTACAGACCAGGGGCCCTGCTGCCTTCAGTTTGAATTTCCTGTGGCTCAATCCGCTGTGAATTGTTAACCAATCCTATCTGACTTTGGATTGTCCCTGACCACGCCTCCTGCCTTATCCATCTGTACTGTACTTTCTTATGCTGGCCACACCGTGACGTCACCACGCTGCGATTGATCGCCAGTCAATCGGACAGTAATCAATGTGCACCACATGGTCACATCAATTATTGTACGATGGGGATCCAGTTTCCTGGACCCCCGGGTCTCTTTACAGCCTCAGAAGCAGACAGCTTCTCCAGCTGTGTAAAGCACCCAGCCAGTCCCCCCTCTTCTGGCAAAGCATGCTGGGTCCTTGCTGGCCATGCCCCCTTCACAGACACAGAGCCGTAGCTGAACACACAGCTTGTGTGTGTGGCTCAGCTGCTCTGTGTGTCCGGCTCAGCTCTCAGCCTGTCCATTACATTGGATGGGGACAGCGCTGTCCCCTATTCAATGTAATGGATATCGACCAAGGTTTTCCAACATGAAACCATGGATGGCTTAGATGAAGAAACAGATAAGAGGAGAATCGGGAGCCGCGCCCGGCGCCCGATGTTCCTCTTATCTGTTACTTCATTGAGCCGTGTGTGGCCAGCTTTAGACTGACAACAGCCGGAAGGTGCGCTTTAATCATTATCTAATCATTACTAGTGACCTAAATATAATATATTCATGATAAAAATACTCTGGTATAGTATCCTGAAATAAAGACTTTTTTTATTCAAATACTGCAGCAAGTAAGCACTGAAGAATTCAACCACACTTCTATCACTTTGAAACGACCATCTCAAAAGTTATACATTCAAAACCTATTGCTGCCATATTGACTTTATACTTCCCTTGAGGATAGAAAAGTAGAACATTCATAATCATGCTAGGCTTTTGTTACATTGTCTGAAAAAAATGCCAAGAGTATATGCAGAAAGCTTGTGAAGAAAAAAAAAACGTACAACACTTAAAAAACAGCTCTTCGGTTGAACCTATTGAATTCATATCAGGAGTAAATCAATAGTTCTTGCATGGAACAGGAGAAAAAAAAATTCTGTTACAGACTGTGAAACTGGAAAAGAATTATTATATCATGCCGATGTAATCAGATTTGAAGAAATATTAGTATAGTCAAACTGGGTACAGTACAAAGGGTTTTGATTAACCCTCCTATGTTAGCTTTCTGTTACTATCCATGATGTTAACGGGTCGGTTTTGACCCGTGTCTTAAATCAGCCATAAAATACTCTCTGAACAATTATTTATCATCCAATTTGTTTCTTACCTCTTGGTTACCTTGTTAGGCTTCTTTATCCTTGAAAAGATTGGTTTTAATATTTTTGGCGTGACCCCTTAGACCTTTCTTTTGATAGCATACCTCTCATTTTCAAATAAAAAAAAATGGTAAAATAAACCTCAATAGAATATTATAAGTACATAAAAGGTTGTTATGTCACCAGAATGTTGCTGAGGAGTATTTGAACACATCTCTTAAATATTTTTTTTATATTTTTATTAAAATTTTAATAACATTAACTATAATAACATTGGTGGTGTTAGGGTCAATTTTGACCCATATATATTTACTTCAAGAAAATAGCCAAAAGTCTTTTTTTTTAACATAAAACATTCATAAACAATGAAAAGCAAGTAATAATGCAAAATGTAGACTTGCAATGTCAAACAAACAACACACAATCAAGCAAGGCAAACCAATAGAAATCAAGTACTAGTTTTGAAGAAAGTGGAGCTCTGTCCTTCACCTGCAAACTTTCTGTGTGCAGCTCAGGTTTATTTTTTCTTATTGTGCCTACCATGGTGAGGTTCCTCCTGAGAAGTTCTTGTCCAAGGTCATAGCTGGTAAAAAAAATTGTCACACGTGATATTTTGACCCTGCAGTCCAGTAGTCATATCAAGGACTACACGTTGTCCTTGTTTTTTCTCAGGGATACCACTTTAGGGTTTGCCGGTGTAAATCTAAAGGTTCCATGCATAGCTTGTTTTTGCATCACAGGCTGCCCAGATTTTTATGCCGGGATCAAACGTTCATCTACTGTTACCTGAGGCCCAGGGTGAAACATTAGTGGAAGGAGCTGAACCCATTTCTCCCAGACATCCCTTATGGGAGCAAGCTTGTCAGATTTTGCTCTAGTAACTCTGCTGTCAAATCTGAAAACTCTTGATATTATTCGAAAGGTGTGAAGTGACATTGTTGCTGGGAAGATATTTCTGCCTCTTGACTTGTCACAGAGACTCAGGTCAGTGGCTTCATTATAGGATCTGTACATTCCAGCAAGAAGAAGACCAATATAAGCATCTAGGCATTCCTCATTTATGTCATTCCAATTGTTGTCATGGACTTTTTTTCCTTCAAGGTTTGTCATTGCAATGATCACTTTTTTAGTGACAATGGCATGAACAGTTCAAAACATGTTTTAATGTCAATTACTCTCGTCACAGCAAACCTTGTGATCCCAGGGGTCATTTTGATTACATCTGCAGCAGCTGTCCTGCCATGAAAGTCAGGAGGTTCTGAACTCCAACAGATCTTACCACTTTTGGACTTGAATGTTTCAGCTGGAACAGCAGCAGGTTCAGCACTGGTGGCCTCCTCATCAGACTCATCAGATGTGTCTGTGTATTCTGGTTGATACTCTACTTCATCTTCTGCCTCAGAAACCTGCTCATCCATATTCCTATGCTGCTCTGTGTCCTCTGCCTCATTTTCATCCAAGATATAATCCAGTATTTGGCTTCCTGAAAATCTTCTGACTCGTGCGTGCTGCATATTGGAGATGATTACTCTGCAAGTCAGCAACTCTGAAATGTATTGGTTCTATGTTTCTTTACTTTATTTAAGATAAGATAAGCAGATAAGCAGGCAAAGAGATAGGCTGTCAGTGGGATGCTGCCTGACAGTGTAACTAAGCAGAGAGAGTGTTTATGATTTCAGTTTTGGCACTTATTAGTGTCCTATAATCCTATATTAAAACTGGGTCAGAATTGACCCTAACACCATAAATGCCATAATTTTCACCACAGTATTTTATAATTTAGTGAAAAGGATTCTTTTTCTATGACATTGTTTACATAGAGGTTCCTGACAAAGTAAAAAAATGTTGATGCAATAAACAAATTTATGTGATACTTATAGACATTCAACAAAAGGCAACATAGCACTGATTCATTAACAATGCCAGAAATCCTCACTCAATTGAAATTAGTTTCAATATTTCTATCTTCAAGCTCAAAAATGGTTGTCTAAATAATCATCTTAGCATAGGTTTCTTTGAAAACTGAACCATTCTCTTAAAATACTATCAGTGAAGTCTATTGTATGTGCCTGCTTATGTACAACACTTTGTGTTTTACAGACTCCTTCATAGTTGCTCTAGTCAGGTTTCTATGTTTATCCTCACCGTGCATGTCAGTTCCCAATTTCTGACTTGTTGGACCAGAGCAGACCACGGTAACTCTCCTAATCCCAATTTTATCTTCTCATTTAGAATTAAACTGTTCATGACACATTTGGATGGGTATCAATTGTGGCCTGTTCTCTTGTTTCTACATTACTTACAGTGCATATAAAGTCTGTGAAGTCTACACACCCCAGGTAAAATGTCAGATTCATGTGCTGTACAAAAATGAGGCAAAGATAAATAATTTCTGAACTTTTTTTCACGGTTAATGTGACCTGAAATCTTTTAGGTAGAGGGAAGAAAAAAACTAAACTAATCCTAAACTAAGCACTTTTTGATTTTATTATAGCACTCAGCTTTTTTGGGTATGAGTCTATCAGCATGGCACGTTTTGGCTTGGCAAGATTTGCCCACTCTTCTTTGCAGAAACACTCCAAATCTGTCAGATGCTTGACTGTGGGTAATGTGTTCTTTTGGCCAAAAAGGTCAACCTTGGTTACATCAGGCCATAACACCTTCCCAGGTGCTTTTGGGAGACTTCAGGTGTGTTTTTGCAAAATGAAGCCTGGCTTGGATGTTTTTCTTAATAAGAAAAGGCTTTCATCTTGTCACTCTACCCAATATCCCCAATATATAAAAAATACAGGAGATTGTTGTCACGTGTACCACACAGCCAGTACTTGCCAGATATTCCTGCAGTTCCTATAATGTTGCTGTAGGCCTCTTGGTAGCCTCCCTGACCGTTTTCTTCTTGTCTTTTGATCCATTTTGGAGGGACTTTTTGGAGGGACAGTTCTTGGTAATGTCACTGTTGTGCCATATTTTCTCCACTTGATGATGACTGTCTTCGCTGTGTTCCATGTCATATCTAATGCCTTGGAAAGTCTTTTGTACCCTTCTCCTGACTGCTCTCTGTGGAAACTCTCTGTGGACCATCGCTTTTGCAGTGAGATGTGACTAAACAAATTTCAGGAAAGACCAATTAGAGCAGCTGAACATTATTTGGGGTTAATCAGAGGCACTTTAAATGATGGTGAGTGAAATTCTGAGCACAGCTACATCCCCAGCACACTTTAGTATCAATTGTATAACACATAATTGGACTTAGGCTAAGTGTCCTTTTCAGGTAATAAGACTGTAGTAGTAGCTGCATTTTAAAAGATAGGGTGGGATCAGTCTCCTATATATCTCCTATATATATATATGCCCATCAAAGGCGGGGAATGCAAATTAAAATAATTTGCACCCTAATGTTGACTTTTTTGCAGTGATATCAGATAGAAGACAGGCTGTTTTTCCTGGTAGACTTGATTTAAGAACAGCCCTGCCAAATATGTACTGGAGTCCTCAGGGGGTGGCCACATCTCAACAGAGAGATCCTACCTATGCAGTCTGACCATGTATGTACCACCAAGGGAGAAAATAGATGATATACACTATGCATCAAAGAGTAGATTTTGCAACAACTTTCTGGACAAAGGGCAGAGGACAATACTCTATCCTAATAGTTTAAATAAAAATGGAGGGTTTAAATCCAGCAATTAATCTAATGAGGCATGAGGTGTTATAGGAAGGCCTAAACATGTATGCATAAATCCCAAGAAAGACTGACAGGTTGCCACCTGCAACTGTGTCATGATTTTTGTCCACAACTGAATCCCAGGGCAACTTCTCACTCATTTTCAAAGTGAGAAAATTCAGTTACCACTCCACTTGAAAACATAAATTGTAACCTATTAAGTATTTTTTTTTAAATTGAGTCCATTCTTTTTCGATTTAAAAATATGTTGAAATGAAATATAAAATCAATCGAGACATGTTTTTAAACCGATCAGTAGATCGTATATGACGGGTTTTCTAGGTATCATAATCGATTTGTATTTGATGGTACTATGGAGCATGCGCACAAGAGCTTAGCAAAGGAATCAATCTGTTTTTTGTTTGTGGTGGTAAAATCAATCATAATGAATGTGATTAACTTAAATACGATCCTATTTTACGTTGATTGAATGAAATATCTGACTGTGTATGCCCACCTTAGGGAAATGTTCAATTCACCCTACAGCAGGCTTAGATGACATCATTTTGCCAGAAAGCCCCTTACAGATCTGTAAAAATTGTGTTTGAATTGATTTTAAATGTTCATGCATTTCCTTTATATAATATTTTTTTGTTAATCCATAAGTTCAGCACATATAAAATAGATCCCAATACCCTGATGTAATTGTTCCACTTATTCAAAGCCTGCTGCCAGAACAATATAACACCATGCTTAGTCTAGAGAACATCATTAAAATAAGGTTTTCACCTATCACAACTAGGCGTGCCTATGCATTTTATAACTTTAATTCTGTACAGTCCAAAACCTTAATGAAAACATAACCTATGCATATATTCCTGCCAAGCGTAATGACAACCCTTCAAATTTCAATGACATATGATATGCTAGACAAATTTACAATGTAAGCCATTTAATTCTGGATAATCTTTTCAACAGCAGAAATAATGCAATGCAAGTTAATGCAATAAGGGTTAGAGAATTGTGTGCAAATGGATTTGCAAACACCGAGCCATTTTTATGTGGCAGAAATAAAAATCCAATGATAAATAGTTCAGGAAAACCTAAATTAGTTATATATATATATATTTAAAATTTTTATATATCCAAATAAGATAGGAGCTAATAATTGTAACTATGTTCGTTTTATTTTGGACATAGCTGATAACAATTTAGCATCATGTATCCACAAAACTGAAATCCTGTCCTAATGTTTGGGGGAATTTAGGGCAAGGATTAAACAAATAAATACCTTGGTTACACTCAAAGCATGACAGTGTCAATTAAATATCCATCTGAACCGTTTTCAAGTGATTATGAATTACTTTGACCTTCTTTGGCGCAAATTAGAGCAAAAACAGGTAGACAATATGGGCAACATTAACCTCCCTAGCGCTCTTGCAAGGTCCAGATTTCTGTACCAAAAGTGCACCATAGACATGGATTTTTTTTATGTTTATATGTCCGTACAAGGGTCTAATAGACATCTTGAATATAATAATGTTTGAAACACACAATTATCATTAAAAAAGTACATAAAAAAATAATGAATAAAAGGTATCATTTGAATCGTAAAATCTCTTAAATACTTATTTGGTATGAAAGATTTCAAAACAGTATGTATTTATATTTATGATTTTTTCTAATAACATTTTTTTTCAGTTGGAAATGTGATTTGTTTTTGTTTTACTTTGAATTGTATTTGATACAGTTATCACTGTATCCAATACAATGCCCTTTGGCACCCTCTGAAAGGGTTAACTTCAAAGAGCACATCTGGAAATGACACTGGGGGTAATTTTCCAGATGTGGTCTTTGTAGATAACCCAATTTGTCAGTCAACGCTGGACAAGATGGAGCCATCAGAAGCGCTAGGGGGGTTATGGCAAACCCCTTAAAGTAATGGTTTTCTAGTCAGTGACTACACATTGTTACATTCTCCTTATGCTTTCAAGCACTATTACTAAAAAATATTATTTTAAGCACAAAAATTACTAATAAAAAAAATAACTAATAAAAACGTGTAGGTTGTACTAGTAAGGGTGTTGAAGAGCTGGTGCGTAAATGAGAGAATGCAAGCGTATCAAGATCTTACAAGAGGGAAGCACTATGTAAAAGCTGAAACATAACTATGAGGGACTGTATGTAGAGATGAAAGCTTCAGGACTGTACTGCTAAGAGTGAGGGAGATCTAGGGTTTCACAGTAAGGCACATATAAGAGCAGCAAAATCCAACAAGAGGGAAAGCAGCTAAAATATTAATATGAAGGGATGCAGCTAGGGTTTCGAAATTAGGACTAAAAGTAGTCTCAGGAATCTAGAGGCTCAAAGCAGTACATTGTGGGGGCATATCAATTGTCAGTCCTGTGCTTCCACTCAGGGTGTGGCATGATATTTGGCAAAGACCATCAGAAATTGCAGGATCACCAACATGAGGCATCATGTCCAGTTTGGCAGTGAGTCAGTGATAGTCTGGGGTAGTGCATGTTTGGATGGCTGCAGAAAACTCTACATTCTAATCAATGGTCCCCTAACTTTAGTTAGGTACTTCAATAATATCCACAGATCCACTGAGACCTTATGCAGGTGCAGCAAGACCAGGCATTGGACAGTGCCTAACCTCATGGTCAGTTTAGATTGTCCAAGGATTATTATGTTCATGCTTGCCATATAGTAAGTTTGGGATAGCACCGGGACAGGAAAACAGAACAGAGAACATAGAAAAATGTAATAAAAGGGTAAAAAGATGTCTTAAACGGTTTACATTTTTATATACTGTTTGTGAACTTCAAACATAAGACACCCACTGTAGTGTTCTAGGTATTTACTTATATACTGACGTATGGTATATCCATGTGAGAAGGAAATGACAAGTATTATTTTGGTGCATAATATCATGAGTAACGTTCCCTTACAGATGCAATGGAAGCAAAAAGCCAAAAGAAAGAACTATACACATTAGAAGAGAAGTAAATGAAATATGTTTGCGGATGTGTGAACTGTACTTACATTTTGTCATCTATTTATTATGCAGCAAGGAAAGCTCTTGAAGAGGTGTTATTAGGTAAGAAAAACTACCAAGTAAAGCTACCCAGGTATTATTAAGTTGACATAAATGTATACAAGAAGAAAGCTTCATTCCCACCATATTCTGATATAAATAACTATGCTTGAAGAATTAATGGATATGTAAAGGGAATGAGGATGCTGAAATAGGAAAGAAAATTACTATAGTTATGTTGATGCCTCCAAATGTTCTTTCTTAAAATACTCCCCATTATTACTATAATTATTTTAGTATTTTGGTGTTGTGCTTTGCTAGTACAGAGTGGGAATAAATGGTTGATCTTTAGTTTTATATCTAAATTAGATATTTTATAGGAAAACAATTCAAAGCATTAAGTAGTCATTTTTTTTAAAGTGTCCATTGCATATTCATATTTCTTTTACCTCCTGGGTGTTTGCTAGTTAAACTCACCCCGAGATAACTGTGGGCAAACTCATCTGTCTGGAGTAATCCTCTGGCAATTCCCTGTTGACCTCAGATATGGCGCCAGAGCGACGGGGGGTAGAGGGTGCCTTGACATCTCCAACGTCAAAGGTGATGCTGGGGATGTGTTCTGGGTCTAGAGAAGGGCAGAAAATCGCAGTAGATTTAACCACCAGCGAACCACCCAGGAGGCTATACAGAGTGTAAGGCCGTGGCCCTTTGCCAATGCAGCACAGCCCACCATCATTCCCTGACATCTTCTGGACATTTCTTGTTGCTGGAAAGTGCTCCTATTGCATTTTCACAGCTGATCTCATTTGTAGTGTGCAAATCGAGGACAAGTCTGCATTAGCTCAAAGGCTCTCTTTACTTCCAATGTGTTTGTCTTGTATTTTATAATGGCTTCTTCACTTTACTCCGTCTTTATTGAGCTCCGGCTTTATTGAGGTTTTGGGTTTGTTGGTAGAGTGGTTGCAGTCATAATAACAGCAAATGTCAAACTGCAGACAACTTCTCTAAATAATGAGGTACAAATTCTGTATGGCCACATAGATCTTATAATTTTTTAAACTCCTGCACCAATACAATATATGGACGTATTGTTCTCCTTTTCTTAGTTTTATTCTATAAAGCACTACAGTAGATAATGACAATTCTAATAATAAAATATTAATACGATAAAATCAATAGTTCTTAAATAAGTCTAATGATGTTTGTTTATTTCCAATCTAATATGAATATGTTGAAAATAAGGGCATTCTAAATTTAAAAGAGCCAGTATGTCATTAAATAGGAGAACTCTTCAACAACCAGCATCCATTAGAATCTTTAA
>CM070033.1:63065550-63091221 GCA_036250615.1 Ptychadena robeensis | reverse complement strand
GGGTGGGATTTGCTCCCATCGCTGCAGGGAACCTCTCAGTGGGGGACGATCCCAGTTTGTTCAGTGCATTTTTTGCATGTTCAGAGCGAATGGGTTCATCTCAACCGCTAGGGAAGTTAATAACTTTCCTGCAACCCAATATTTATATTGATAAGAATTGACAATGAACACATACAATGTTCATTTGGATTTACAGTATTCTTTTGTTCTCAGTCTGGCTACAAAAACCTTAAATTAAACTAAGACAATTTCAAATAACCCTATAAATAACATTATTCACATGTTCAAAAATGTTTTGCATCTTTTCCCCTTTTTTGGCCATATTAGAGAGAATCTTTATCAGTTTTCCCCTATACTGAGACCATATTACCATAGTGTTTATTATTCTATTATTTATTATTCTCAAATTTTTTGTAAAATTAGGCACTACAAATATTCTCACATGTTTAAGTAATTATACATTATTATACATTTATATGCCTTTGTTCTTTCTTGGAGAAAGGTATTATTCTAACTGTGCAAAGCTTTTTTTTTAAATTAAATTTGTAGAGAGCAGGAAATGCTATAATAGTGATGGGTTATCAAGTATTGATTTTCTAACTCTATCAAATGAGTGCAACTCCATGATCATAAACTGTTTGAATTAGTATCCTGTAAATATGTGAAATGTTAAAAAACAACCCCCCTTCAATTGACCCAGTAAAAACAACATTGGTATGTGATAAAAATATATGTATCCATGTATATTTACTGCTTAAGAGAGTTATATAGAAATGCATCTCTAATCTTCCACATGCCTTACCAACAATGTGTGCAAATAAGACATGAATATGGATGGCAATGGGGGCTGTTGTTCATATGGAAACTATTTAGGAGGGCTTAATATGATGCTACTCTATGGAAAGTGGAACAAATATAGGTATTTTTTTTGCAGATTTTACCTTTAATCAAATATTCTACTTTTTAGAAGCTTTTTGGTTTTTAGATGTATGTTCAATTTCCTTGATGAATATATATCTACAGTAAATTCTGTTATTAAACTTACAATTTTACAATTGCAGCCTCCCTATGTATGCTAAAACCCTTCTACATTTTAAGATCCCATTAAGATAACAATTATTACCAGGCTTCAGCTAAACTGAAACTTATTTTACATATTGTTGATTGATTGGCACATTAAACTTTACCTGGAGTAGTTGACCTAATTTTATCACCAAAATCCTTATGCAAACAATACTGCTGATCCTTACTTTTAAGTAGAATAAGAGATGAACAAATTTCCCTGCTTCTTCTGAGCTCTTTTGAGCCAGAAGACGCTTCCCATGTAATTATAAACATAAATATCGTACAAAAGCAAAATGCTAAAGTTATTACTTTTAGTATATTTATGGGTAAATTAATATGTCACACGTTGCAATCCACTCCTAGCATCCCACCTTATCCTCACATTTGACCACTATTCTTAAATCCTGAATAGTTTAAACGTCTTGCCAATGTCAAATTCACAAAACTAATATTAGGTCTGAAACCCCTTGTCCCTTTATAAAGTTAAACAATCCTGCTATATGCATCTAAAATCTCCAGCTTCTCTTATAAATACAATACTACATTGTTAACTGTCAATAGCTTTTTAATCAAGAATCCTTTTCTGTTAGCTCTTTAGGTTGAGATTTTCCATTTTTTAAGGCCAATAATGGAGAAAATATATTAGCGATTCACTCTACCAATTTATTGGCTGTTATAGAGTTTTGAAGCCCTATCAATCTGATTTTAATACTAACTTATGCTTTAGGTAACCCACTTTGGTAGAATTCTCATTTTCAAGTTTTGTAAGGGCAATATCATAGTTAATGTTGCTACAATTTGCCTTAGTTCTGTGGCTTTGTAAGTCCTGGATAGGAAGACCAATAAAATAAAATATGGTGCTCTGGTCTATTTAGAATAACTATAACAGCCAATGCACTAAAAATCCATGAAAAGATGACCTAGTGTCTCAGATGCATGGTGTTAATTGCATACATTGGTGTAGATGGGGGTAGTATATTGTATATAGTGATGGATAGGGAATTAAAATTATATATTCAATAATAAATACATTTGTGTGGCCCCTTAAATGTTGTCCATAGAGTTGACAGTTTAGTTGTTGTTACTGCAAGTTATTTTACTTAGTAAATCACATAATATTGGTGAACTACAAATTTTCATCTCGCCTTAATGTCTGATTTCTTTTTTATAAATGTATGTTATTTATGAATCTTGACTGTTTACATCTACAAAATTAATATAATTTTATATATATATATATATATATATATATATATAATTTATATTATATATCATAATTATGTGTATTTTAAATCACCAAATTAAAATCGTAAAAGAACCCAAAAACTTCAGCTTGTTTTTCCATTGTGTGAATAAATTGTCTTATCTGAAATATTCATTAAATTAAATACATGTGTTTTTAGCACCTGCATAAAATCCTACTGTGCTAAGATACCTGGAACTACATAGCTTACAAGCCATTTTGTTCTTTAATGTTATAAAAGAATGACTTATCTATTTCAATCTGCAGCCAGTGTATTTTTTCCAGCTGTCATTTTAACAGTTTTTTGACAGGAATAAGCGTGGAAAGGGCATAGTAAAACTAACAGCTTTAGAACAGAAAAAGATCAACATTTGCATCAAGGGATCTTTAAATCCTTGCAATGTAAAACAATCACCCAGAGGAGATTCTTTTTTCTAACAAAAGTTGTGTCACACTTTAAAAGTTTTTTTTTATCCATCTGCTTTCCTTATGTGAATATAAATTATGCAACTCATCTGCCCTTCTCATTCTTTTCACTACCTTAGGCACAGAGTGCCATATTGAAATCTGTTAACATTTACAGCCATTCAGGCAGTTAAACATGAAGAAAGCATTACTTAAATGATCAACATATCTCTCACCATTCTAATAGTCTTCATACACACTGTAATAGAACAAATTGTTGTTAAATACCAGATTGTTTTTTATTCCAATAAGCAAACCTGCGCCTATTAATCCTGGCTACAAAATTGTACAGCCCTTTATTTGTATTTTATCATGCACCTTGGAGCCCAAGATGGAAGGATGATTACAATTACATTTTAGAAGGTTTATCATGCACCCATGTATATGGAGCCCAGAAATATATTGCAGACTGTTATGATGATTACAACTACAGTTTAGAAGGTTGTCCTGCCCTGCTACCACTACAATGCTCTGGTACCCCAACAATATAATGTTAACCAGGATTGGATTAACTTGCCAAAATGACAGCACAACAGTTACACTTAATGGACAACTGAAATGTATACATTAAAACTGTATCATTAGTTTGAAAGTTTTATGCTGTTATAAATTATCTAGCCATAACTGCACATAGGGGTTAATGGACAAAAGGAGTTTAGGCTATTCAAATAAATTATAACTATGCAAGGTTTAACTCACTTAGCGTAGTGTATGATTATTGGAGTACCGAAGCATATGTATGTAAAAAACAAACTTTTACTTGCATATGATTGGATAGCTGAACCCAGGAGAGCTTCACCTATGTTACTAGGCTAAATAAACTGCTTTGCAGCCCAAACCCCTCTAGAAAATTAACGTAATTATTTCATACATTTTTAGTTACCATGTAGTTTATGCTGTTGCATTTTTGGTATTTTAAAATTGAAGGATGAAGTCTGTAAGTGTAACTTAATTTACAAGGGGAGGATTATATATAATGGAGATATGTAGTGAAAACCACTACTTTAAAATAAACTTGTGATACATTGTATGTGGTGTTATTTGTCTAAAACTTCAGTAGAGGAACTAGTAGATTATATGCAAATTAACTTACATGCACAATATGCTACCTTAATGGTACAAGGAGATTGGAGGAACTGTTAACTAGTATCTGGCTAGTTAATATGTAAAAATACAGTATTTATTTTAAATCATAGTTAATGGGAGACTGTTTCATTTATGGAGTTTACCATTCACTAGATGCTAACCTATTTGCAACATCCACAAGGAATTAGTACCATGATTCTCAAAAACGTTCTGTCATAAACTTCCTTTCAGGTTTTGCTTTTCAGATGAACCAATAGTTATAATGCCTTCATTTACTAAAAGTCCTATACATAGACACATATTGGAAACTATTTAGGTTAAATATTTGAATTACTATAGTACATTCACTTTAAAAAAGTAATTACTCACTTAAAATAGTGAACAAAGTGAAATTCGCTTCAGATTAAATAACCTATTGCATGCAAATGAAAACAAATGGGAGTTTTGGTTGCATATGATTGAATTGATTATTTAAACATTAATATGGACATTGAGAGATTCAACAGAAATACTGTATTAGTAACAACTACAATACTTGAGATCTGAAAAAATATTTCAAATATCCAATAAACTAAACATTACAAAAAATGGCGCTCTGTAAAAAAAAATATATTTTGCATAAATAACATGTTCCCTTCATTGTAGGAAGAATCATGTTGGATGAACACTGCAAACATTTGATATAAGTATTCAGACAAGGCAATATATTCTTTAAACTAGATCAGATATTACCTGCTATCAGAGAACTGTGTGATGCCACCAGCATTTAATTTGCATTCTGCTACCTTAGGCACATTCTGCACTTTAGGTAGAGAAATAACACTACATCAGTCCCAGGTCCCCTTGAAGACTTCATGCAGACTTTGCAAAAAAAATATTCTATCTTACTGGGCAGAATGCTTCACATTTCATATACAACAGTATAAAGTATCAGTATTCAGATTTATAAGATATTGCTGAGGGCACACAATGT
This sequence comes from Ptychadena robeensis, assembly GCA_036250615.1. NCBI lineage: Eukaryota > Metazoa > Chordata > Amphibia > Anura > Ptychadenidae > Ptychadena > Ptychadena robeensis. The sequence continues at coordinate 63,086,389 of CM070033.1, read as the reverse complement.
GCACATAAGGTCAACAATCTGCTAAATAATATTTTACTTTGTTATGTAATTGGGCATTTATATTTGCAATAATGGCACATGTACAAGACCTTGTTAATGTAAGTGAAAAAACAACTCAAGGCATCATGAAGAAACCCAAAGTTACTTCTTAAAAAAGTCAAAGTATCTGAAAACAAATTGTATTTGATGTGCTTCAGGATCCAAAATGTACCCGATTGTACCTAACAACCAATGCTTTTTATGTTGTGACCTGAGTAGTCTTGTAAAATGTTCACATTTTTAAGCTTGAGATTGTGTAAAAATGTCTTTAGTTTTGTGCATTTAATATAACAAATTTATATAAAAATGTATATGGTCAGCTGGACATTTGAAATGATGTAGCTCACTCACACAATGACTGCTTGCTATTAGTGTTGAGCTGGAATATTCAAATTGCAAATATATTAAATGAATATCAGCTATTCGAGAATTCACAAATTTTGCGATTATGGCGTCGGATGTTCGCAATTTCGAATATTTGAGATATTGTGCATTGGCCACGGATTTCAAATTGATATTCACATGACCATTGATTGACTATTGTTGCAATACATGGCCATACACTTGAATTGCAAATATTTGCAAATATCGAATGGAATATTAGTAGAATTATTCGTGAAATATCAGGAATTCAAATATTGCCTATACCACTCATCACTACATGATTTTTCTAGGAATACCTGTGCAAAACGTGCCTATGTCCATAGGTATGGTAGCCTAAAGTCTGCCTAGGAAGACAGTGTGAATCAGGATATGTGTGCACACTGGGCATCCGCTGGTGATGGGACAACTTGGAGTTAGGCAGCCATATAAAGATAGAAGAGCAACAATTGTGATGGCAGGAGCTTGTTGATGACTTTGCCCTTCCCAATGTCTTGGCAGCATCTCTCTATATATAATATAATAAAATGTAATATATATATATATATATATATAAACAAAATAACATTAACCTTCTAAAATAAAATAGTAGAATAGTTTAAGTAAACTTTTATTTTTATTAGTAATGTTTGTTAAGGTCGACTATGTATGGTATCAGTCCAGTATCTCTTTCACATCTTATTAAAACATAATTTCCAGGTTCTTCAAGGAGACTGCATGGGAGCTTGTAAAATGCTGCTCTGCATTCATATTCTAACAACTATTTGACAGCATTAGCACTAATACACTTCTGTAAATCACTATCTACAGAACTGGTGCTCCCAATGGTGAAGAAGGCTGAAAATTATTTTTCCATAATCACCCAATCGTGTTATGTACAGTTCAATCTAATGTCTGGACTAAAAGCAAGACAGAAATTTTAGATTCGAACATCTAAATTTAGAAATGAACCTCCAAGCAAGGATAGCTTACAAAGGCTATAGATCAGGGGTGTTAAAACACAAAATGAGACAAAATAAAATACATGAACAAAGTCATTGGTCAACCTTAATATTCATTATAAAAACTGTACAATTGAGGAAGCTTTTTATTTTATCAAATATAACAATGAATCTTTTAATTTTGAAACTGTCTTAAGCGCCCCATACACCTTTAGATTACTCCATACAATTTCCATTAGATCTACCAACAACTATGTAGTGCTGGGTCCTCCCTGATAGAATACATAGTAATTGGAAGGGTTAGAAAGGTCCTCATATTACATGGTTTTGGTAGAACAAAAGGGGACTGTACAGAAATTGTATGGCAAGAGTGTAAGGTGTATGGGGGGCTTTAAACTGAAACAAACAAAGAGTAATACTAAAACACATGTGAAACCAAATGTCAAATAAAAGACACATCTGTGACATTTATTGTACATAATGTAAAAAATAATCTATAATAGCTCCTTGGACCAGATTTGGCACCTGGGCCAAAATTTGATAAATATTTAGCCCCTGGCTAAATAGTGTGATGATGAAACCATTCATGTAATGTTCAAGTCCTCAATGCAAAGGATCACAGGAGGGGAATGTGTCAGTATCAATATTGCTTCCACCATGCTTGTATTACAAAACATGCAGTTTAATTGGCGTTTGGTGTTTGTAATGGGTATTTGTAAACACTGATCTCTGCCAACCAATGGGAACAATGTATACTAGTCAATATTTATCATAGGTTTTTCAGTTTATGTAACCTTTTGGATTTCGGGACATCCATTACATCCAAGCTTACATTTCGATGAACATATAACTTCCCATGTAACATTTACTGTACTTGATCTACTTACAAAAGTACTCTAATAAAAAGCCACTACAATATTGTGACCATTTACTGATGACACATCTATGAAAACTTTTGTGATTACTGTGAACATAGAAAAGAAAGTTCAAGAAATACCGTATCAAGAAAGTTTATTACCTTGCCAAGCCTCCTATCTTCTACCCAGATAAATATAAGCATATCTCCTCAATCACTGGCTACCTTTGCTGCTGAAGTAAAGACATTTTACTAAGAATATCACAAACACAGAAATTTAGATGATCAACACACATCTTTATGCATTTCAGAAAAACTCATTTGGATGTTATTTGAAAAGTAGAGATAACAAACACAGCGGGGAAGCAAATCTCATTATGGGTAATCTTTTACCAAGCCGCACGTCATTCCTTACACACATTTATGGTCAGCTTACACTTTTTCTAATTGTTGTTTGCTTTGTAAATAACTAAGCACATTCAACAGGCAGTTTACTCTCCAAACCCTCTGCTCCTACTGTTGCTCATTACATAATGTAAAAATAATATTCCCAATTTACTCAGCAAATGGCATACACAAATGAAGCCCTTTTCTTTAATATCGGCACCCTAAAGTGAACCTGTCACAAGCCTAATGCAGCATCTGGCACCTTCATGAGTACACAGTGTTTAGTGCACAACCATCACACAACTGCTGTATTATTTTAAAATTTTATTCATTTTAAATAAGCGAACCTGTCATTTAAGTCAAATATATATCTGTAGAAGGCTGATATTGTCTAATTTTCTGGCTGCACCCAAGGAAATCACCTCAAAAGGCTAGCCAAAAGATGAATGACATTTTCACAATAAAATTCATACTTAGTTTGTTTATTTACTGTTTTACCTTGGAGCAAACTTGTTTGTCATTTTGGGTAAGAATATGAATCATCACATCATGAATCAACTTGGATCACACAAACAAGTACACATTTGTTACTTTGTATTAAATAATGATAGTATACAACATGTGTGTTAATTTGATGATGCTTCGAATAATTGTTTGAGGGCTATAATTTGCCCTGAGATTCATAAAGTATAAACTTGTCAACTTATATATAACAGTGAACCTAATACTAAAATAGATACAGCCAATTAAAGTTCCAGCCTACTGGTCATTATAACACTTTTGCTGTATACGAGGGGTGTCAAAATCAGACTTGAGGGACAAACTTGGCCTACAGTAATTATATTTTTTAGACTTCAAATTTGATGTGTTACATTTCTCTGTTCCAAACTCAATGTTTAAGCAAAAGGTAAGGTTGCTTTCATATGAAAAGTTTCTTCTATCTGATGAGAAGGAAAATCCTCAATTGCAGACATTTTTTCACTAAATATTAAAATAGCCTGTGACCAAGTATCTTATTTTGTTTCACGATATATTTGAGTTTGACACTCTTGCTGTATCTAGTCTAGCTCTAATACTTAAATGTCCAGTTTTACATCTGACTCTGCTTCTTGAAGCTAATAGCTTATGATGTCACTTAAGATGTGAAATTTTCTTTTCTCAATCCTTTTTATTGGATTTTTTACATTTTACAAAGTGGGGAAAAAACAGGGAAATCAAAGATGTGAAAATTTAATGAAGAACATTTATTTAGAAAAGCTTAGCATTAGTCAGACAAAACCTCAATATCTAAAGGAAGAAAGGTGTAGCCAGCATACGCCCTTAGAATATTTTTATTATTGGTACCTATTTTGGAACACTATTCTGAAAAGAAGATCTATCACCTGCATTTTCATTTATTACGGTCATTATGAGAGCAGTGACAACTGGAAAAATCACACTGTCTAATGAAAACTATACAGACATGTGTTCTCAATTGAAAACCATTAAATGATGCCCCGTTGGCCAGTCAAAATATTGTACTAAATTAAGCCATGGAAGCCTGGAAGATAAATACGGAGTACAATTTATTTTAGGATTGTGGAGTTCTATACCACCATCATGCCAGCTCCGAGGTAAGTCAAGTTTTATTTTATATATATTATACTTTATTTTTGAGTATACATCCACTTTAAATATATGTTTAATTCATTTTAATCTAAAGTGATGGTAAATGTAGGAATGTAAGCATGTTAATGCTGATTTGTCACATGCTTTTCTTCATGTGACCAATCTGCACTTTTCTTCAATGAGAATTAAAAAATAGGTATACCATATGAATTTTATTTGTCATTTAGATTGTATAAGCTACTGTATGCCACTCTTACCTGTAGGCATTGTTCAAATTATAATCTAAGGTTTATTCACATGCTTCAAAATCTCAGCAATTTTCATGACCCCATTCGTTGTTATCCATCAACTTTTACATCCACAACAGTAAAATGTAGAGTTGATTCACCTACTTGCTGCTACCTACCTGCTTTGGGATTTTTTGGGGAAATGTTTGCAGATGTCCCAAGTAGAACATTATATAGTATATTTTTAAGTCACCTGATAAATCTTTTTTTTAACATTATACTTGCTTAAAAGGAAGGTGGTTGACACCAACAACCCAAGCCTATGATTTAAAAGACAGGCCAAGTACTATTATAATTAAAATTGTTTGGGGCTGCAACCTTCAGTTCTAATTAAATAGGCTGACTTATTGGTAATGTCAGCATGCATCTGATTTCAGCATAAATTCAGCATAATACCCATTGATAATGAAAATGTAATTACATTTCAATGCATTCTATTTTGGCGCCAACTTGTGACAAAATGTGTCGAAGATGAATCCAAGTTTTAAAACTGAAGAGGGCACAGTAGTATGACAGTAAAGTGGTAAATCACCAAGTAGTCAGTGAACCTTTTTAATTAAATTAGATTTTAGTCTATAATTGACATTTGAAGATGTTTAAAAGACTGGAATAATTTTATGTGAGATGACACATACACACATTTATTCTGAAAGCAGTATTTTAATATTCATTGTAAATTGAAAATTAGCTCTACTAAATGACGGCGTCTGAAAAGGAAATTATTGCAGGTGATAAAAAGATAAAGGGCCAACTTTAAAAAACTAGAACAAGATAAGTAAAGGAGAGGATGTCTTAAAAAATCAAAACATTTGACTAAGTTTTGAGTCCACAACAGAACCACAAATGTTGTATTTTTAAACTATCTTGTTATCTACTTCTTTGTAATAAACATTGCTTTATGCTTTTTGCTTGTACTAAGGCATTATTTTCTAAAGGCATTTAAACTTTTGTTTTTGCAGTATATGAGCTAATTAATTGTGTTGCATCTGGCCATGGAAGATACAACTTTAAAGATCACAGAAGAAGCTTAAAAAGCTGTCTAATTATTCTGTAATGTCTTTGAGGCATATATATTGTTTTTCTTTCTTTAGAGATGGTCTGACCTAAAATGCATCATTAAAGATATCTTATTTTGAGGTAGGTAAATATGGAATAGAATGGAATTTCAGATTAGATCTTTTTATCTGATCACACCACTAAGATATTTTATTTACACAATCACATTGTACATCATTAGCTTTGGTCTTTCAAATTTTGCTATATTAAACCTAACATTTATGGATGCATGGAAGCTGGAATAGCACTTATCAATAGCAATTATCAAAGTAAATTAGTGCATACGTGTCAAGTTAGGGCATCAGAAAACCGGGGGGGGTTACAGGAAGTGACGTCGGTGATGTCACTTCCGGTACACGGATCGTGGTTCTTCCGCATTCCACGTACCGGAAGTGATGTCACTGACGTCACTTCCGTCGTCCGCCGGATTTTTGACTTATCTAGCAGGGAGAGGGCGTTACTCTCCCTGCTAATGTCCCACCCGCTTGTGCTGATAATGTGCGAGGTGGGACATTAGCAGGGAGAGTTACGCCCCCTCCCTGCTAGATCAGCTCGATTTCAAGAACCAAGGGAAAAATCCGTGATTTCTTGAAATCGAGATTTGGCCGGGAAAGCCACATAAAAATGGGAGGCTTGACAGGTATGAATTAGTGTGCCACTGGAACAGGCAATGAGTAGAACAAAAACTGTTTTCTATTGCTCATCTTTTGATGTATGGTTTTTTGTATTATTTAACATCTATATCGGCTAAAGGCATTATGTATCACACACAAGTGTGGTTCATCTAAGTTTTGTACAAGGTTGTGCTGTACGGAATTTTTGTTTTTAAAAAGATCACTCAAGGACAAGGATCGCATCAATAAAATTCATTTTATGCAAATTTGACCCTTTTCGTATTTCAAATAGAACAAGAACAACAGGAGACCTAAGCAAGCCATAGACAAATCTACATGCAGGATTTTAGATTCTAACATCGATTGATTGTACCACCAACACAGTGTGATCGAAATAAACATAATATAATCATAATGTGGAGCATATGCATAGTGCGATTGTAAATACGACCGTAATTTGGATCCTAAATACGAATCTAATTACTATTCCAAATACAATCTTAATTATGATTCTAAATACTATTATAATTCTGATACTAAAAAAGATTAGAATATGATTCTAATTCCAAATACAATCGTTATTAATATTTTAAATAGGATTGTAATTATGATTTCAAATACGATCATAATTATGATTCTAAATATGATCTAGAAAATCCATCAGATATTTGTACGATCAATTAAAATGTATCAACATGTCCGATTTTACAATCTATTATGATCGCTTTTGGCTGATCGTAGCAGGTGGACAGGAATCAATTTTCGTTCGATTGACTTAAAAATCGATCGTTTTAAGTCGATTGAATGGAAATATAGACCCGTGTATGGCAAGCTTTAGACAACAATAAAAAGAAGGAGAGTGTTAGGGTTCAGGACAGGGGGTGGCCAGGTAAGGCAGCATTAACTGAAAACAGGCAGGAAATTAGGTGAAAGTGTGATTTAATGAAAAAGCTTACTCCAGATACAGGAACAAAGATCCAGAGAAAAAAACACAAACAAGATCACAGTTCAGATTCAGGGACCACAAACAGGATTCAGGGATCAGTATCAGAGCTCAAAGTCAGATTCTGATAGGGAACAAATGCTCAGGTCCTGTGTGGAAGGGTGGGACAATATGGGCCTTGTGCTAACAAGGCAGCTGTACACAACTCAGCCCATACTTGAAGGAAGCCCCCTGCTGCTTACCAGGTAAACTATCCCGGGTAAAGAGAGCAAAGTGCCACTAACTGGTGGCACACGGAATAGTATATGTCCTCAGAGAGATTCGAAACTGTTTCACAAACATATAAGACATAACATAAGACATAACACAACATATAAGACATAACATATAAAGGCCCCCATACACGGGTCCGTTTCCCATCGGATTCCGGGACGATCGATTCCGGACGCGTGCACGCAAAACGATCGTCCCGGAATCGCGTGAAGCCCACCTTGTCCGTCCGATCACGTCCGATCGTTCGGGGCCCAGAATCGGATCGGACAGAGAACTAACATGTTGGTCTTTCTGATCCGATTCTGCACACATCAGGGGGAGTTGGCATTTGTGCAGTAAGCGATCAGACACGGAATCGTCCAGGAATCCGTGGGACAAGGTGGTATGTAGCGATCGGACACACTTAATTGCCCGTTCGATCGGACCTCCGATTCCCGCTGAGATCGCCGGAATCTATCGGATAGGTGATCGATCGGCCATGGAATCCGACTGTGTATGGCTAGCTTAAGACAGAACTTAACATATACTGTAAGGGAACATAGATGTAATACAGACGTGCCCAACATATGGCTTGTGATCTCCTGATCACATAGGCAATGGTAGTGGATTGTGGAGTGCTGCATATTTTTCTTATCTTTTTTTTAACAAGGTAATGGCCAAATATGTACATACTTGTATTGTGTATGCTGTTATGCAAGGTAAAAACGTTATATTTTTAAAATATAAATTATACTTGGTATATGTATAAATAATTAAATATATCTACCAAGTTTATTGTTGGTAGATCATTTTGATTTGTTGTAAAAGTAGCTCGCATGCCAAAAAAGTGTGGGCAACCCTTGCTGTAAAGGATAGGAAATCTTAATGGCCCAGGAGATCATATCCTGTTGATACATCCTAGTGTAGAGTGCCATTTTAAATTCAGATCACAAAAAACCTAATTGTACTTTACTAAAGTACACAGGATTGTAGCATTTATTACAAATGTTTAGATTTAGTTTCAGGACAATTATCTTATGATTAACTGTCCTTTCTAAAAAAAACATTCAAATAAATATATGATACTTTGCGAACCTTTCGGAAAATGAAAATAATCTGTAGGATTACATTGCATCAATTTTAAAATGCTGCTATAGCAGCCAAGAACACTGCCGTTTACTAGAAATAGATAAGCCAACAGAAAACCCAAGGGCATCAAAAACTGGCAATCTAGATATTTATATTTTCAGCTTGACAAATGAAATGTGAACCATGCAATATTTAATAAGCATACAACTTCATTTATTTATGAGGAATTCATATAATGAAATGCATATGATATACATAATTTCTAACTCAAATTCTACCAGCATTTCAGAAAGACGAAGAGTAGTAAGCATAGTTTGGATAGATCGAATTCCCTAAGTATTACAGATACAGATATATCTTTTGTGTTGGAAATGACTGTTCAATTACTAATTAATAATATGTATAAAAGCACTCAGACCAGAAGATTTAGCAGTTGAAAACCCATAGACATTGCCAAAATAGAGAAAATAGATCATGCTTCATTTCTGATGTAAATATACTGTAGACCTCAGCCTTGAAAATATTTATAACAAATTCATAAGATAATACAACCCAAGATTTAGGCTCTTTCACCCCATGACCTGTTTAACCTCAATCCTAAAGGATTAGGTGCAATTTGTGTGCTTTTATTTAGCCATGGGCTTTTCCCTGCAACTTACAGTGCATTTGTATTTCTGTATGCTACATATAGACTTCAGCTGAAGCATACACTGCACAGAAAAGCATTTGGCAGTGCACTAACACTAATCAGTAAGTTGTGAGGACGTTTTGCTTACGGTGCCTCTTTCAAACATATATACGCAGCACCATACATAAATCACAGGTACATATTATTTTTGTATTTTTTGGACACATCACATGACACTAACTGTAATAGAATTCACATGATACAAAACACATTTACACACACTCACGTTCACTTTTATACACAAACTCTTTCTTTTCACGGTTCATGGTTTTTGATGTTTGAACATATACATTTTACATCACTAGTTAGCTTTATTAGATCCCTGTGTGCGGGTAGGCTCCTCACCGCCACCTGGGGGGATGTACCTATCCACTATACCATCTCCATCTGCAGGTGGCTGAGGCGCAGCGGCATGCGCCCACCAGATTCCCTCGTTTTTTTGCGACCCATGTCCCATCAAGCCATACAAGGGGCAGGTGGCCGACCTGTCTGACCTCTGGAACCGCGTCTGCTGTAGAGGGGCTCTCGGTCTTATGTAATCAGTTACATCATACTTATAGGCTGTGAGTACATCCATTTATATACTTTTGATCTTAAATATACTTTCGATGTTGTACAATTGACTAAAGATAACTTTTTTGATACTGTTAGCAATGAAAAACACTGGACATCTCCTGAAGAAGCCAGTTGGCGAAACGTGTCGAGATAATGTTGTTTCCAACTCTGCACAAATCTGTTATGTACATTGAGACCCCTATAATAAGATATTTTGATTGATATTGTCTTTATCTTGTTCAATAACTTTGAAATGTAATAATGACACTGATAATACTGTAATAAACAATGATGAATATGTTGTCTTTGAATTGTTGAACTTTTAACAATGCCTAATAAATAGTGATGAACGGCATAGGCATTATTCAAATTCACGATATTTTGCGAATAATTCTACTATTATTCAATTCTATATTCGCAAATATTCACAATTTAAAAAATATATATTTTAAATCACCTCGCAATTACCTTCAAAATGAATAGTCACATGTACTATTAATTTTCGCAATCCATGCCCATAAGCATCCCAATGGCGAATATCGTGAATATTCGAAATTGCGAATATCCGCCGCCAAATTCGCGCATTCTCGAATAGCCGATATTCGCCAAACATATTCGCAATTCGAATATTCAAGCCCAACACTACTAATAAATAGGTTATACCCTATGGACGAACATTATTACACTACTGGTGCCTTTAATGTCCCCCTAAGTCCCTTCATTTCAGTTGCGGTAGTTAGGGACTGATGCGAGAAGCATCTGGCCCTCACTCCTCAACTTCTTGCTCTATAATATGGGATATTCCTCTTGATATATGGGATGTGGTACATGACACATCATATATAATAGAAAATGGGAAGCTAGATATCAATGTAAAAAATCATTTGGCAGTGGAGTTTGAAAAACGGATAGCAACACATTGGATGTCAAACAGGATTTTAATGGTGTACTTGCAAATCACAAAATTATATGCATGCAATGCATGAGAACACTAACACACATACTGCCAAGGACTCCTTTTCAGGGGCAAAAAAGACATTTAATAAATAAATTAAACCCTCCACCAGGTGTCTGTCTTGTTGCCCTTGTTCTTTTTGTTGCAGCAAATTTAGGGCTCAACCTTATTTAGCTTTCAGTGCTGCCCCCAATTTGAGTGATGCTCCTAAATAAATTATTAAAAATAAATAATGAAGTATCAATAAATAAAACATTAAAAATAATATTTAAAATGTATGAATAACAGCATGGTGGTATAGTGGTCAGCCTGCTGAACATGCAACGCTAGGGTCCCATATGAATACCAATTATTATTATTAATAATAATAATAATAATAATAATACATTTAAATAGGGTCATATCTTCTTACCTTTATTTTTAAATATAGAGTAAAAGCTAAGTAAAAGGCTTTTTTGTTTAGCAAGCAGGATCACACCACACATGTCCATCTTTACAAAAAAAAGCACAACTTTGGAAAAACTACTATAGTAATTAAAAGCACATTTATAACTTCTTTCAATAGTTTATTGCCACATGAAATTAGACTAACTAACCAAAACCAACTCAATATAAAATATTTTTTTTGTGATCAAGTCAAGATCATCTAGTTTGCAGATTTGTATTTACCTTCAAATTGTGATGGTATGCTCCTGAATAAACCCAAAGAAGGCATGCACACTGCATTTTGTTGAAAACTCTATGGATTTATTTCTGTGGCAGAACACAGGAAAAACCTGAGTGACGTTATTGATCACTAGTGATACATTTTTGTCATCTCACTAATCATCTCTGTTGACCACATCTGATTTTGCAAAGGGTCTGTGAGGGTTGGTTTGGGTGGGTTGGGCCTGTGATGGTAGCTTACTGTTCTATTATTCTTATTCAATGCATCAGAAACCTAAGGGAAGTAGATTTCTAGAGTTTTGAAAATTTAAAAAAAGGACCAAATACTCTTAAGGTTTTCAAAGAATGATTTGTAAAGGATTTATACATTTTCAGAGCTGCCCTTGAAGCAACATGAATCAATCCGACACAAATGTTTGTTAAATTTTTAGCATGATTTATACATGCACACTTGGTCATCACCAGCTCACATCCAAGATTTTGGATGGATCATCCCTATGCAGGGCTCAGTATAGGAGCAGCTGTTTTAGTATGCTCCCATACAGCTCTGCAGAAAGGACCAGGAGGCGGAGGAAGCCACTGTGTCAGGAGTCAAACCCAGTGATGCTTTGGTGTCTGGCTGCAGCTCTGTCTGCTCATCCACCTAAATGTTTGATTTAGTACCTTTTTGGATACCTTGTACAAAGACACCTGGTTACCAAGCTCTCGTTGAACCATGAAGCCTTGGCCCCTCCCAAGTACTTCCTATAAAAGTCATGTCATTATTGTGCTTCCTGTCAGTATCTTGCGTTTCCTGTTTTTTCGCTACTGGTGCCTTCATCATCATCATCCGTGTACTGACCCGTGCATCATTATTCGTGTACTGAACCTTGGCCATTGACAACCCGACTACTCTTCACCTCCGTGAGACTTGACACCGGCTTTTGACCTAAGTTCATTATTGAGTACACCTCCAGTTGCTTTCTCTTGCTACCACTGTTGATCCTGCTATTACTTGAGTCGCTGTTTCAGCTACTGAACTCTGAACTTGACCGCAGTTTATTACACACTGACATCTTTTTATCTTTTAACTGTAGCTTTGTTGGTTGAAGCAAGAAGCTACAAACAGCAGAACTGAAGTTCCCACAGGATTTTTACCAGTATAAGACACTCTGCTGTATGGGGTGGGTCCGCTACACTGGATCGTCTAATAAGCAAAAAATACTGTAATTGATTCTCCCCTTTACTGGACATCCCCACTGAAATTCAGAGATGACAATTAGGCAAAAAGTAAAGGCAACCATAATTTACCCTAATTGTGTGGCTTGATGATCTCGGTGTTCTGGCTTATTGTCAAGAATCCAAAACAAAATAAAATTTTCTTTAACACATAGCAAGATCAAAACATCACTTTTATCACATGAGCCAGTTTATTATCAATGTAAAAATTTTTCCAATCTATAAAATTCTTTTGCATACAAAAAAACATAAATAGAAGAATGAAGAACCCTGATATTGTAATACCATCAAGCAATTTAATGAATTCAAATAAAATGGGATCAAATAAATGTGTAGGCATAAAGCAGGAAGCTATAAACTTGAAAACTATGCATCAAGAATAAGAAAAATAAAGTGATGCGTGATATGAAGATAGAGATAACAATAAACTGGGAAATATATGTACACTTAAAATGCTAAACCTCACTATCATGCTTTGTTTTATGGCATAGCACTTATTTTGTTGCATTATACAATATTATAGTAATTTAAAATAAATACTTAATACTAAAGAGTACTAATGTCATTTTTTAATTTGCAATATAGGCATAACCACATCCCAAAAGTTGCATTCTGCCATTTGGAATTCATAGATCTGTAGTGAAAGATGACATTTGGTGGTCCAAACCTGTCTGTTCTTTAGCTTTTCTCAACCTTATCAATGCCCTGTTTTAGGCACACCCATACCTTCCTCATCCCTGCTGTCCACCCTGCCCTAAGCACAGTTTTAAAGAATATTACAATTGCCCATAATACAAAATATATGGATACAAAACATGATATATTTTTTCTGTCAGCTTGTAACAGTTTTTCATGTTTGAAAGAGTTTGCCATATAACAGCTGGGCAGGATTTACCATTAGTTATACATTCCTTCCATATAGTAATTACTTTAACAGAACAATCATGATCCACCATTGTATAGATTTTTTACATTTCTTTTTAGAAAGTCAATTATAAAAGTCTCTGCAGTGACCCACCCATATCAAGATTAGAAAGACTCTCTAGTTCTTCATTGCATGAAGAAACAAAATACATTGAACAGAACAAAAAGAGACAATGCTGCAGTAGGTCCTTTGGTCTGCAGAGCCTCCAGAAGAAGGAGGCTGGTCAATGTAACCTATGCGGGTGTACTAAAGAGCAACAGGGGGATGCCTCTGTTATCTGTTGAGTATCTGTTGAGTAGATACGGACCCCCGTCAACTATGAGACCTGGAATAGCTGACCCATTTGCTGGTACTGTAGAATTAGCCCAGGGCAGCTTTCCTAAATTAAGAAAGTGTACAAACAGTATCCCAGTATCAATTTACTTATATAATTGTGTAATGATTTTCTCATCTCAACAAGAGCTTTCAAGACATGTGAGTTTTCAATCTTGAAATACACAGTTGTAAGGCTAAGGTGAAGACCAAGTTTTAATTTTTCCACATATATCCTGCAGATCAAGTATGATGATGGCAGCTTACACAATATAGTTATAATCTTTAATTAGATTCTCATTGGAAACATTTCCTGTCCACATACATACACTGTACCAATTGGTGAATGACATTTCTGAAGACGATTTCCTAGTGGTGATTTTCATGCAAAGTGTGAGTAAACAAAAAACAATATTAGTCTACATAAGGAGCCTTTTCCCCAGGCTCCACTATGCAGCGGCATCCGCCGATGCCTGCCCATGCCTCCATCACATTACTATGGACAGATCTAGGGTTTGGCGGGCTGTTGAGCCAGCCCTGTCAAAGCCCCATTGCCGGTAAGGGCTGGCTCGAGCACTACATTGAAACCCCTGCATTTAACGCAGGGGTTTTAACGGGCAGTGGATCCTAGTGGCAAGACAGTAATGCAAAAGTATGATGGTGTTATAGCAGGAAGTCCATGAACAAAGACCTTCATTTTAGGATCACTATGTATTATTGTAGGCTATAGTTAAAAGTATTCTTTTTTTATTGCATTCTAAAAGTAAAATCTAGTTGTTAGTGTTCACATACATTCAAAAGACAACTCTCAGTTTATGTCATTTTAATTTAACTATTTTAAACACACTACAATAATATTCCCAAAGCAAAGCCCTGCGTGTCTTCACTTTCTTCTGATTAGATTTAGATTGACAGCATGATGTCGCTGCCACCATAAATTGCTGCAGGAATAATGCTTCTTGGGGAATAGACAAACTCTACAAATAGATGGGTGAATGCAGCTGCAGTACACGCAATACTGTTTTATTTTATCTCTAGTTTACAAGACAGTACATCCAAGCACCATGACCCTGTGGGGATTTCATCTTTCCTGTAAAGGCTAAAGGCGCACATTAGTGACATTTAAACATGCCATTGACTTGCAAATGAAAATGTCATCTCTCAGAAGTGTAAATCAGAAAAACATTTAGTATGATGTTTTCAGGTAGTAATGTAATCTAATGCACTATATCAATCATTTCATATTAGTCCAAGTATTATTGTATGTAACATCATAAAAGTATCTTCTGAAAGTGTTCATTGATTATACAATAATAATATAGAATAAAACTCATTAGACGTAGGAGCATTGCACTACAAATAACAATGGATTATTAATACTATAACAATGAGAAGATATATGATGTGTGAGGTGCAAACCCACATCAAGTAGGTATCATTTATTCACATAATAATTTTTTATTGTAAGGATACTCCAAGAGAATGAGGTCCAGTATTTGTCAACAAGAGGCTTTTACAATGGGTTAAGAAAAAAGAAGAAAAATATAAATAGGTATATTGATCACATTATCTACAAATTACACTAGAAATATTATATTAACATATTTAAAGTAACTTTTTTAGTGAGCTCCTCAGATGAGTACCAGGAGATGGTGTTTGGTACTCACCCCATATGTAGGGTGATCGTCCTCACTGTCTCTCCCACTGTCCTCTGTGTCGACTTCCTGCATGGTAGATTCTGCTGCAGATGGACCTCCCTGTTTTTGGTTAAGCCTCGGATTAGCTGTCTCCATCCACAGGCCAACAGCTGGCGTGTCTCCAAGACGTGAAAAAGCAGCTGCTGATGCTGTTTGGGTGCTGTTTTTTTGCATCTTTAGTATGCTAAATTAATTGGGCCCTAAGCCATGGGCAAACTATCTCCTTTCACCCAGTGCAGGGAAAGAGCAGTGGACACTTAGTGATCTACATTTCAGTTATATTAATGTTTCCTTGTGGTTTTCCAAGTGACATAAATTGTATAAATGTAACAAAAAAATGAAAGAATTTTGGCAATTTAAAATATAAAATGTTTACAATAGTGTATGATAGTGCAGCTGTAACACCAATTTCAGCCAATGTGTTGCTAGTGAGCACTTGTTGTTGTCACTCGGCCTCTGCTCACACAGAGGAGGGAGAGAGGGACAGCAGGAAGCTTCTCCATGACAGTCAGACTCCTCTGTATACAAATGCGATCAGTAACATCAATATTGGTCCGCATAACTAGGTTTTGACCCCATTTGAGTACTAGCGCACCACTTATGTGCACCTCTGAAAATTAACATGTTGTATTCTTAACTCTAAATTAACTTGCTTTTTTCCCCTGTTTCTTTCTACTTTACACTTTACCATAATATCAACATGCTAATGACATTTTTTTTTTAAATATATTTTTATTCAATCCTTTTTTTAAATGTAATTTCTATTTGTGCATGTATTTACTCTTTAACCAAACATTCAAGGTTTCTATGTGACTTAAAACTAACATTTACTAGCTGTAAAGCATTCACTTAACACACATACATTAAACGTTTTCCTTGCAAAAGGAAAGACATAATAGTTTGGGGTGCATCAAATTCAGAGCAAGAAAGGTAGGATGTAGCTGATGTCTACTCTGATTACAGCTCAATCTACACATTGATTACACTGGCACATGGCATTTGCAATGCACATTGTTTAGAGTGCTCAGAACCCTTTAGGATAAATTCCCAAATACAATTAAGCAAATGTGTAAAGTGATTTTACCATTGCTGCTAGCTTGTTTCAGCTATTATGAACTCGTCATAAGCTCATCACACATTTGTTCAAATTGACAATACAGATGCCAAAGAAAAGTGATTAAACTTGATTGATCACTTAGGCAGATCCTTAATTTATATTTAGAAAATGTGTTTAATAATTTTTTTTAATGCTTTAGCTACCCGAATTTCAAATGTCTAAATATCACAATACCTATGCAAGACAAAGTCATCATGTCTCTGCAATGGTATTCTTACTCCAAAATACTCAATTTACCTCTATTATATTGAAGTTTCATGCTCCTCCACAGCGAGGACATAAACATAACGTTGTATTAACAGGGTCTATACTCCAATATCACAGAGGGGCAGGTCCATGGTGGAGTACCCAACGTGTTGAGTATTATTGAAAGCTTCAAAGCTGGGAATAGATGGGACAATTTCCTGTCGACTCCCGACACGATTTCAGCACTAGGGGCGGGCTAGTGCTGAGAATGGGCCGGCACCCTTTGTGTGCCGCCCATTACTTCGGCTGGGGCCAGACATTACGGCTAATTTTAAACCAATCTTGCTAGTTGCGGCATCCAATCGGCGGTCGTGTCGTGCAGGAATCAGCACGTCTATGCCCAGATCAAAGGAGTAAAGAGATGCAAGTAATGCATAGGAAAGGTAGGTAGAAGATCATCAAGGTAAGCCCATTGCAAAGATATTGTCAATTTGCATAATGTAGACATGGTAACAGCAATTCTTTCATTTAATCTTTCAATCTTCAATCAAAGTCATCTTTCACAGTAATTTCATAACATCCAGTTGAGGTCTTTTGAAACATTGACATGCCTCTAGACCTGTTCCCTTCTACCTGCATTATTGCAGTTTCCTCAATTGAGCAAATGTAACCATTTATTTCCATGTTAATTTCAGAGTTAGACTGAGTTAAGTGTTGTGTAGGTTAACCACTCAGGCTTTTTATTGCCAAGCAGATGAACCTGCAAGTCTTTGCTGCTTTTCTTCATCATTATTGCATAACATTCAATATATAAAATGAGCATTTAAAATATAACATTTCATTAAAAAGACATAAAGAAGAGCCATTTTAAAGCAGATATGGCAATACAATTGCTTATCAATGTCCTAAAATATATTAGGATGGAGGTCTGTATAAATTAGCAAGTACAATCTTTATCTAATTTAAAGTAGAGATAAAGTTGAAACCTGGACAGGAGACATGTGTTGCATATACAAAGTCAGTGAAGGTTTCATTACAGGCGAAATATTTTTATACCTATTGCCAGACCTGTTTTGGATCTGTTTGTCCTTCAGGTGCTATTTATTGGCAGCTCTTCCAATGTACCAGTGTTCAATGAGCAGCAACATGAAATGTGCTGTTCTTTTTATGTGTTAGTTTCATCTTTCCCTTGGTAGCTAAATATACTCCTAACTATGCCTCTGGAAAAGAGGGAAACACAAGCAGAACAGTTAAAGTTGTATTTCAGCATCACTGTAGGTCATTAATGTGTGTCTATGCTTGTTACTTTGATTATTTATTAAAGTGTTATAAAAACTATGTTTTTATGTGGAGCTATGTGGCAGAATCCTCAAACTGCAGGAAGAAAATGATCGGTGAATGCCTTGGGTAGAGACACCTGTGCTTATAGAGTTCAGCTGTTCAGCATATGCTAGCCAATGTACTTAGCTATACTAGTAAGATTCAACTGTAAAGTTACGGGATAGGTGCCAGGTTCATTATCACATGTGTAACCAATATTGCACTCATCACCAAAACTTGAAGAATATTAAACATTTAGATTATATGAGTTCTGTTTGTTAGAAAATGTTGCTGCCAGGAGTTTCTTGTTTAGACCCATGTCAACACTCTACACTGCCATTATAATTATTTATGGTTACCATATATTGGACCTATAGAAATATCTGAAAAAATGTACAAGGTACAAACACCTTTTCTGGAATCATGCTCAACAGCAGTATATGTATATATAGTATATTGCAGCACATTGCATTGAGCTACAACACTAAGCTGTTGGGGAGGTGCATTCAGGAGGCAATGAGGTGTTCAGCTGTCATTCCTCTGGCGCTTTTTGGGAAGAAGCCTATTGAACAGTAAGTGCATAGATTTGAGGGGGGCTGAAGAGAATCAGGGAAATTAGATCTAAATGGGCCCTTAAGATTTAGCTAATCCAAAATGGAGATTACTGTTTTAAAAAAGGCAATAGTAAGAATAAAATGTTGACATCAAATACATAGGTTTTAATTTTTTTTTCTTTTTTAGAAGAAATCAGAGAAAGAGATTTCTATTGCTTGTTTTATCATCTATGATTTCTGACAATGGTAAATAATGGGTTAATAAAAACAAATTTTTAAATACTTGCTATGGAAGTCTTTTGCGCCAATTGTGTGATTTTATGGCACAATGTTCTGTATGTGACATGACTTTTCTTTTTCAATAAAAATATATTGACCCAAAAAAATAAAAACACATTTATTATTTCATAATATTCAATATATTCTCTTTTACTTCTTTATTTACTATTGTAAGCCAGCCATACACTGGTTTCATTTCACTGTTTGATTGAGCAGTAAAATGCCAGCGCTGACTTGCTCAGAGTGCACTTGACGAGCGGGATTTGTCCAACGCTGATCGCTGCCGCTCATCTCTCCATGCATCATTGGTGGCTCCGATGGGCTGACTTATGCTTCCTGGATGGAATCGGACCCCCCTCCCAGGTGTCACGTACATAATGACATCACACCGGAAAGCTGCTTTTTTTTTTTATTCAAACAACAATGAATACATCCCGGTGGGATGTACCTAAAGTTGTCACAGCAGGAGGTGGCGTGATTTTTAATAGACCTTTTTTTTAAAAAAAACACACCAAATACAGTTTTCTAAGCAGAAAACTGTAATTTTGGTGCGGTTAAAAGCACAATACTTCCATGAATAAAGCATCGGTAAAGCACTAGCTTCACCGATTCCTCCTGCATGGAAGCTGATTTCCCTCTCACAGGTGTCACGAAGGTAATGACGTCACACTGGGAGGCGGTGGGATTTTAAACAGCTTCTTTTCTGCTTAGAAAACTGTAAAAAAAAAAAAATTCCAATTGAAATAAAATTGTAATAAATAAATAAATAACACATATAAATGCATTGTTTTTTAGGGTTTAGTGTATGTTTTAGGGTATATTTCCACGATGTTATGGGGTGACACCCCCTGCGTTAAGTGCATTCCTTGATGGGGAATTGACATTACATAGAACGAACCCAGAACTAGGCGTGTAAGCTTAAAAGACAACAACAGTATTATCATCATATTGTACTATTATACATAGATATATGGATATATAGTATAGTATAATATGATATGATAATAGTACAATATGATAATACTGTTGTTGTCTTTTAAGCTTACACGCCTAGTTCTGGGTTCGTTCCTGAAGAAGCCCCCCCCAGGGGGCTAAACGTTGAGCTACCGATGTCTTCAGGCCAATATACAAAAGTTGTGTATAGCATTCAATCTATGTAATGGCAATGTGTGTTATGTATTGCAAGTTTTATTTTTATACGCTTAGTGGGTCAGCACAATAAAGACCTGTTTTAAAATATATATTTTTGTGTCTATATACTACTTGTGCCTTAAAAGCCCCACATTGCCCCATTTATGGTTCTCTGTGTGTGTACTAGTTATAGATATCGGGGTGTGGCACGTCCCTATATGGGTTTGGATACGTTTACCTTAGGGGGCCATTTTAGTTGCTAGTGTTTTCGATACATTTTATATTACATATGCCTTCCATGTCTTGTTAGGGAGATTTCTTTTTCTGTATAACTGTAGAACAGGAAGTTCAGTGTTGTTACCAATTCACCTTCCATTCCTTCTCTGGTGGCAATGTATTTTGGATTATTTCTCATGACTGGGCCTAATATTGACTGGAGGAGGGCCACACTTATTTGTCATTCCCACTTCACCAGGCTTAACTATGTTTTATTCTTAGATGGCGCCCCCCTTTCCAGGCCTGCCCGATCTTATGGCAAAAATTGGTCTGGTTGTAGAATGGGGAGGGGGGGGGGATTCCATGTAGCTTTCTTTACTACAATAAACATAACAATAATAATAATAAACTCCCCTTTGCACATTAACCGTATTTTTCTGACCATAAGGCACACTTTTTCACCCCCAAAATTGGGTCCGAACGCGCGACCTCCGCCGGTGGTCACATCTTGGCTGCCCGCCAGCTCTCCCGGCACGGAGATTAGCCGGGGAGCTGTCAGATGTGAGA
>CM070033.1:63042208-63065450 GCA_036250615.1 Ptychadena robeensis | reverse complement strand
AACAATGAAGAGAGAGAGATATAAATAAACTGGCTATATCTCTGCACGGACACAGAAACAGCTGATCGGCAGAGATGAGAAGCTTTTCCTCCTGCCCATCAGTGCTGTGAGTGTACTGCTGCTAGTGACACCTGCTGGCTGAATTGAATATTACATTTATTGCAATAACCCAATTGATGTGATAACTTATTAAATTTTTTTTTCTGGTTTTCCTGCCCTTAAAACTGGGTGCGTCTTATGGTCCGGTGCGTCCTATAGTTCGAAAAATACGGTAACTTAATCTACAATTACAAAAACAAATTTTTATTTAGCCATACCTCAGGTTTGCCTAAGAAAAAGCTGGGCTAAGAAATGATACACCCCCATAAGGGGGGGGGGGCATTGACAGCCTGGACCCACATTGTAAGTTGAATTCAGTGTATCATTCAACCGAGAGGAACAATGGCGAGCAGTGGAGGAAGTGTAATGGACAGTGTTTTTTTTATTGGCAATGCAGACAGAGGTTTGTTTGATATAAAATATCTGAAGTTGCAAATTAAAAATGATTACATTTGGAGCCTACACATTAATATAAAAGATAGTAATGGCAGTTTTCATATTTCTTTACCTATAGGGTTCACATTTAAGTTTAACACATTTAACATAGCATATAATGCATTGTGCTACATTAGATACCTGTACGAATGTGTGACTAAGATGGGCTAATTTATCTGTCAGAAACTCTAAAACTAATCAATTGAAGTCTAACACAAATCCCTTTTGTATTAAAAGTTTTAAAGTTTCTGCCAGAAACTCACAAACCACTGAAAGCAGATAAGAGATTACAGAGCAGTTGAAGGAAAAAGTCTGTAATCTTCTGAGCATGGAAGACTATTTCTCATCCATGCAATATCTTCTTCTAAAGAGGAAGAGAGAAAGAAAGTATCTTTTCAAATCTCATGGAAAAATAACTTGTCTCATCCACAATTTAGCTACTGACAAATTTCATATTACCCCAAAAGCAATATGTGCAGATAATAACATTTTTCAGAGGAGATAAATCTAATTGATGTGAGTGATTGTATATTCCTTTGTCCCTAAACTTCTAACATGAAACCAAAAGAAGAAGCATCAGCACTTATTTAAAGTACCTGAAATATTTAGTAATATCAGTTTGGTCTGAGCTAGCTTAGAAAGATAGGAAAGTAAAAAAGTTAATAAAAGGAAGATTATAGTCAACTTGCATGGACCAAAAACAGTTACCGTATTTTTGTGCACCGGCACATAAGATGCACCCAGTTTTTAGGGCAGAAAAACCAAAAAAATTGATTTAATAAGTTTTCACATCAATTGGGATAATGCAACGCATTTAATGGATGCAATATCCAATTCAGCCAGAAGATGTCACTAGCAGCAGTACACTCTCATACACTCTGAACACACGTCATACTTTACACTGATCTGAGGAGGAGGGAGGGGGGGAGGAGGGCTGGGCTGTGTTCTGCTCTCTCTCTCTCCTCTCCCGATGTCACTGATTCTGTGTCTGTGGGGCAGCTGATTGCTGTTCCCATGGACAGGAGAGCTGTAGATGTCACTTCATCTAGCTCTATCTTCATTGCCCATGCCAGTTCAGGGCTGGCATAGGCAATTACACAGTTTGTTAAAATTATATTATTATTCGTAATAAAATTTATTATAAAGAAAAAATAAGCCAACCATTAAAGTCTCATGAGAGAAATGCTAGTTATTTTATAATGATTGCATTAGAAAACCAAAATGCTAATACCAGCAGCAGAGTAGGTGTAATATGGAAATAACTGAATGCCTAGGCCCTTTGGGCCAGGTTTGAGTTTTGTCATTTCTGTGGAAATGCTGATTACATGTGAATGTTTGAAATTTTTGCAATTGTTTGTTCTAGTCTATTAGGTGCAATTAAGATATCAAATCCCTATTACTTTGCAAAAAATGTCACCACTCAACCCAGTTTGACATAATTGAGGGATACTTACAAAGTGACATTAAAAAAAAAAATTTAACTATTTTGGTTTGGTATTCAAATAAAGGGGAGTCAAATTAATAAACCAGTCTATCTGATGTTTAAAGCTATTCTGATTGAAATGGGCTGTTGATTGAGCTTTGTGTAAGGAAAAATGAACTGTTAAATAAAGAGGAAGAGTTCATAAAACAAACCAGCTGGTATCCTGGGGAATTCAATGATTAGCAGCAGGGGGACACAGGATGGGTAAACATTGGCAGTAATAAGGACATGGCTTGAACACAAGCAATACACAAATTCCTAAACAAGCCAGATGGTGTGCAGAAAACTAAGCTACCACACTGCTGTGTTCAGTCAATGGTGTAATATATGTTAAGTACCACTATAAAAGAATTACATGCAATGTTAGGAAGATTGTGTCTGTCTTCTGACAAGCCAGTGCTGTGTTCAAAGAAATTCAAGAGCCATCATGTGATCCTGGACGCATTTGCCTGTATGCAATGGTAAATTAAACAAAGTTCATTTCCAGGTGTTTAAAGTAAAGCTGTCCTTAAGAAAATAACAATTCCACATGCAGCAGTTCATTAATTGGGGTGAAGTAAAACATTTCTTTTCAGATTGTAAACCTTTGGAATAATGGTCCACAGCTTACTATGGCCACAGGTATATGGAACAACTACCCGCTGTGTCCAGGCACATAGCAAATTTTAACACTCAGTCTTATACGTCACGTATTCTACAATGGTTTTGGAGATGCTTATATGTTCCAAACCCCTGCGTCTCCAATCCTGATGAAAAATTAAAAGCAATTGTCTCAGGCTGCGCTACAAAGTCATGATCCTACCTCACATCTGACAGCTTTAAATGTTACTGAACTGTTAATATTCATATATGCATGAAACCTTTCTCTCTGCCTCCAGCAAAATATAACATAATGCAAAAACAATGATCCACATAAAAGCCTATAAGATCCCTATTGTGCTTATTTGCTCTTGGTGCAAAAGGAGGAGAATCTTTGAAAGTTATAAATAAATGTAAGGACTAAGCAACATTTGGATTTTTGTTATAAAAAAGATCAGTAAAAAGCAAACGTAGAAGGGGACAGTAAAAACCATCTCCAACTCAAAATGATTACTTTACCAGGTAACCTGTAGTAAGGTCCCTTCTGGATGTCAAAGGCTATGTAGGACGGTATCATAGGACAGCCATCATCTCCAACAAGTGGAAACAGTAACCCTGTAGCGCTAGATCTTTAAATTACCATCAATATTTTGAAATAACTTTCAAAATGCTTTGGGAAAAGGCAACTTTTAGCTATAAAATCCTTGCTGGGACTATAAATGGGTATTGTATAGAAGAATAGAAGTCAAAAGTGCCCATACATGGTGCCTATTAAGTCTAGTTCAAGGTTTTAGTAATTTATAATAAATCTATTTTTAATCAAGCAATGGAAAACATGTTTTTGAGATGCAGCTCATTCCCTTTTACTCTGGGCCCTTCTTGTGTTTGCCTATAAACCTCCCTGGCAGTCCTATGATTTAAAGAATCTGTTTATGAAAGTTGTAGGAAAAATACAAAGTGGTTTAAATGTGATCCCTGTGTTGCCCACCACAACACATGGATCTGAGGATCCGGGACACCTATTCCTGCACTATATTGCACCCTACAGTGACAGGCCCACCAGACGCTTACACAGAGGAATGGCGCTGGTATGCCTGGAAGAGGTAAGCTACCCCAAGCATAGTTCAGAGCTGTTTGCTATTTGCATTGGAAATTTACCCACCAGGAGGGTTAATAAAACATTGAACTGGGCTCAGTAAGTACTGTGAATCAGGGATTTTGTTTTCTCTATCTTCTTTACCAGCTCCAACGAAACACACAGGTGTAAGCATTGTCTCACACCCTACCCACACCATACTTCTGATTAATTTACTATTTAGTCTTTCAATGTGTTTTTTTATTAATAAAATTATGTTGTATATGACTTAAATTTACAAAACGTATTTGGCAATATTTTTTATAATCTCTGGAAAAGCTTTCTTTTTCATGTTTGCTAAAACAGAAAACCCCAACTAAAGCATTTAACTACTAAGCCCCAAGTTATCTACTGCAGATACACAGAGATACATCTCTGCCACATCTATGAAATAAAAACATGGTAGTTTCTTGATGAAGTAAAGAGACTGGGTCAGAAGATCAGCAGTTGATGACTAGATCTAAAGTACCACACAAGATTGCACCCTCCATAGATATAGTGGTCATGTTGCTTTTCATAAATGCATGCTAATACAGCCAACACAGGTTGGGTATAGACATGCCAATGCAAGTATATGAGTATTTATTAAAATTTTATTTTACCCTTAAATTTACAGGGACAAGGAATACATCTATACATTACTAAATCACTTTTACAATGTATACAAGTAACCAATAGCATCAAACACCCTTAAGATCATATATATAGCTTATATATAGAGCCAGGGAAAGAATGTCCTTTATTTGAGAAATGGGCATACACATTTCTTGTCAACATCATTAACAGAGTACCAAATGTATTTACAAGTTTTTAGTAAATATCATAATAAAATAACCCAGGTTATTATATTCTTACTGTGGAGTTCAGTACATTTTATTGCCTTGGTGCTGTGTTCTTGTGCTAGCCAAATGCCTATTATATGTGTGTTAAAATTGTATTTCTATTGACTCTGCAACTATGATATGCCAGATTTTACCTCACCACAGCACATACTGTATTTTCCGGCGTATAAGATGACTGGGCGTATAAGATGACCCCCAACTTTTCCAGATAAAATATAGAGTTTGGTATATTCTCAGTGTATAAGGCTACCTCTCTTCAAATGCAACCCCCAGAAATAAAAATGTAATATAGTGTAATACAGTTGTGTATGAAGTGAAGTTTTTGTACAGCTATTTAATGTGTTCAATGTGGTTAATGTATATCTGCAATACTAATTTCAGCCACAATGCCCAATGTCGCTAGTGAGCAAACTTGTCGTCAGTAGAAGCCAGCTACTTTCATAACACAGACATCGGGAAGGAAAAGGAGGGGACGAGGGGGATTCTGAAGCTCTCCCTCTGTCGGCTTCTGTCGTGCAGCGCCGGGAGCATGGATCGTGGGAGCAGACCTCAGGGCTCATCTAGATGGTCGGACAGGATGGACAGGAGAGCACTCTAGCACACCCCCCCCCCCTGACGACGACTAGTGTTGAGCTCGAATATTCGAATTTTGAATATATTCAGCGAATATCGGCTATTCGAGAATTCACAAATTTCGCGAATATGGCAGCGAATAAATATTCGCAATGCGAAAATAAATAGCACATGTGACCATTCATTTTAAAGGTAATTACAAGGCGATTATAGTTGTGAATTAAAATGGATTCACAATCGGGCGCATTAGCTCGTGATTGCGAATATTCGCGAACATAGAATCGAATATTAGTAGAATTATTCACGATATATCGCGAATTCGAATATTGCCTATGCCGATCATCACTAACGGGGACACTCTGTACCCGGCGTATAAGACGACCCCCAACTTTTGAACACATTTTCCTGTGTTAAAAAGTCGTCTTATATGCCGGAAAATGTAAAGACTCGGTTCACCTGATCATGCAGATTAGAAATGTATAGGTACTTGTTAAATCACTGACTTAATCCCATTTTATGCTTAAGATGTAATTAGCATTTGAATATATGTTGTGTTTTGAGAATTTAAATAATTTTTTTTCATTTTATAGTTGATAAACATTTGAAGACAGGACATGTGCTTTTACAAAATATATTTTATATTTTTTTATATAAAAATTTTTTAATATATTTTTGGAGATCTTCCACTAACTTTCAAAACAGTAAAATGAGCAAAAACAGCATGGGTGACTAAAGGGAACAAGAGAAAAGGGTTAATGATAACCATGTGCATGTGTTGGAGTATTAGTCATATGTAATATTCTCATATAAAAATGCCTACTTTAATCTTAATAGAACAAAAAAATCTTATTGGCATTTTAGGCACATGGCCGTTTAGCTGGTGTATGTTTAAGCAATGGAGCATGCATTCAATAGCAAATCACCCTTGTTAATAAATTCAGCATATGTTTGCTGTTGCTTAGGTGTGATCGATCAAGCAAAGTGCAGGCAAATCATGAATTCTATGAGCATTGGTTTTCTTCATTTACATTCTCTTGTACAATCATATGAATATTTACATTTGTTAATCAGGCCCATTGTGATAGACCTGATATGTTATAGGTACCAATATATCTGGGAGTTCAAAACTGAATAAGAATAGTATTATTACATTTTCTACTGCATATAACATATAAAAGGAAGTATACATACATTGCTACACACACATCTGCCAGGATGGGTCTCTAAACAAACACAAACCAGGGTGCCATTTACTTGTCCTCCAATCTCCATAGAACTGAATGAGCCCTATGTGCTCAGCACTCATTCTTTCTCTGGTTGTTGGAAATTACCAAGAACAATCATTCCCAATAGAGATAGAGTTGAATCTGGACAAATTCGTTTTTATCGAAAACAGTTTTACCACAACATTTCAACATTTCTATATTTTAAGAGTGAAAGTGGAAGTTTTAACTTTATAATCAGTGTTACTCTATCCTCCTATCCAATGAACAGATCACCTCTACAAGACAAGCAAAACCTACCTTATGTGTTCCAACACAGCAAGGTGAAACGCACTTTCTAAATTACAAGTTCCCCAGTGCACATGTGTCGCATGGAACGCGGAAGTTCCACAACTGAGCACAGCATGAATTTGGTCCATCATTTGTCCACCCAGAGGAACAGGTAACCATTTTGTTACCATATTTTAAGCCTTAAAGATACATACCTACTACCTAAAATCATATCTATTCATGATATCTTCCTACTTGTCCACCTACTATATCCCTAAAAATTATTACCATTTTAATTATCATCTCATTGACCAGGTGGGAGACGGTGTCCTTCTAGAGCAGCGGATATCAGAGGGGAATACAAGGAGTGTGGGGCCCAGGCCTGTTACTGCTAGGAGTCAGGCCATACAGGACTTAATTTAAGTAAAGGAAAACCATTTGTGTGGAAGATTTTCGAACCAGGAGGTGTGGCTTTTTCTGTGTACTTAACCCCTGTTGGGGTAACCTATTTGACCTAATTAAATATGGGCGGAAAACCCTAAAGAAATATCTGTTTTTGTAGATTGACTTAATTAAGAGGGCCACTTTGTGGCTGTACCATTACAATATATATCTCCTGAAAAATATTTTAACAGATTTCATAATACTATACTTCATTTTATATGAATCCCAGGATAATTTTTTTCTCCAATATTTTCACTGAAATTGACAGGACTAGCGTAAAACAGAAAAGTAGCAATATTTTTGTTCCATGTTAACCTAATGCAAGTTATTCAAACTCTTGTTGTCAAAGAAATATTTTGTGATGCCTTTCCATGGTACCTTATTTAGTTTGTTGATGTATTATGATGTGATAAAGGGTTAGCAGAAAAAAAAATTAATAAAAGCAAGACATAGCAAATAGGTCATTTTTCAGAATGAAGTAACCTTGTATGTAGCGCAATGTTTCATAAAACAAGAAAATAGAGAGTTGCATTTTACCTATAACTTGTACAAAAAACTAGTGTCTTTCCCTAATATAATTTGACATGTTCTCTTCTGTTATGCCAGCCAAGCAGAGTGCACCTAATAATAGCCATGTGAATAGGTCACAGTTGTGTCTTTAGACAGCATCTCACATTCTGAAGAAATGATAATAATAATATCTAAAAGAAAGTCCAATGCACAACAGTTCTCATACTAATTTGCAATTATGTATAGTAGGTACTGGAGTTAAGGGGGTTATATAAGCTGGATTTGTATAACAGTATGAAAGCTCATATGGCAAGACATTGAAATTGCAAAACATTAAGCTATAGTATTGCAAGCTTTTAGTAAAAGCTTTTAATATACAAATATTAGATTTTTCCTTATCCATCTGTTCTCCAATGTTGCATAAACAGCATCAGATAATTGGAGAAAATACTTATCTTGGTTGGCATTACAAAAAAAAAAAATACCAATTAGGATAAAAATATTTAAATATAATATATACAGAGTCACAGCAGTAGACACTAGGCACTAGACAAAAACCATTGTTATTACTATAAAAGTATGGGATTATGTTTAATGAATAAATGCATTGTGTAAGCATGTTCTATCCCTGATAACATGTTCTTGAATCAATTCAGGGGTATCCTGCCACAACCCTAAAGTTTTTTTACACCTCCTGTAGGAATCACAGTGTAGTTTTTACATTTACAATGATCTTATTAATCTATAGTCCAACTGTAGGGGACATGAAATCTTTCTCATCATTAAGAAACTTACTGGCCTAAAGGATAGAGGTTCATATTAAATAGATAGAGATGTATACATAGAAATTCCTATTCTAGTCTTGCTTTATAATTAGAGCAGTACCTTCTCGAAGGGTGTGAGAAGAAATACACTGCAAGATCAGGCTTTGTTTCTGGGGTCAAGCACCCATTATTACATACAACTGGTCCCTGAACACCCCTTTAAGCCCTATCCCAATTTTGTGGCCATATCCACCCTTTACCACAGCATGCCTACTTACTACTCTCAGGGCACAATCGATTTTCACAATCCCATAAAACAGTTGCCAACGTGCAGAGTGTAGGAGAGCTCAAAGATAATATTTTGCCTTACTCCCTGCTTGGTCTTAATCGGACTATTTATTTAAATGCAGGTAAGAATATCTATACAGTACATAAACCGCTAACCAGCAAAAGCCATTCTCTTTACCATGGGGCTTAAGTCTTTGTAGATAGAGTTTTATGTGCATACAGAAAAAGCACAACTAAATATTTTTACTCCTGTACCTTATAAAATCGCACAACAAAGCCCAATATGGTGCAGTTTGATGTCTAATGCGATCTGCTATGCATTTTGCATTTCTATTCTTATGGTAGTTTTCATTATTGAGAAGCTTATTTAATAGGATTTTCTTTGCCTATAATAGAAATGGGGACTTTAGTTCACACTTGGACCTTAGCGCTAACATTAGAGATTCATGCCGCAAGGTTAGGTGTTTTATATTGGGTAATAGAATGTGAAATAAAATCACTTCTAATTATTTAATTAGAAAAAAAGTTGTTAGATAAAAAGTATGTCAGTTCTCTCATGTCACATGCAATTATCATGACTTTCACACTCATATTAAGTAGGAAAGAACATTATTTTAATTGCTATACAACAAAACAGCAAGCTGTTCCATTAAACATAACTCATTTTAATTAACGGTAAGGAAAAATTTGCAACAGACATTGATGCCGGTTTCCATGCCCCAGTATGTTCTGAAGAAAGATACCCTTTTTCGGATGATTTTTGCCATATGAATGAAAAAGGAACTATGATCTAATGTACTGAATTTATAAAACAATTGCAAGTAACTAGTCTTTGTTTAACAAAAGCTATAGTCATGGGTTCTTTCCCTAAATTCATAAAAATAATTTTAGGTCTTTCTGAAATAAGAATTGTCCGAGATCCCAAAACATTATGTAGAGAACAGCAGATACCACCAATCTGGGGAGAGTTCTAGGACATTACCCTTTTGGTGTATTCTGTAGATTTCCCCTTCTTGCATAGGGGCATGGGCACGTCCAAAAGCAGAGGAAGTTCCTCAGGTTACTGTGATCCTAGATGCCGCTGGCAATGTAGCTGTCCATAAGAGGTAGACACGACCCTGCGTGGCCTAGGAAGAAACAGGTGGTATCTGCTGTTCTCTACATAATTTTAGGTCTTTGATTCACTGGAGAGACTAGAATTTGATGACATGGTCAACTGAACAAAAATGTTACTATGTTATCTGTGAATTGCTATGTTGGCACTATAGAAACAGAATTTATAAAAAGAGATAATTAAATTCTACATGCATATTCAATACAGACTAAAGTTAAGCCAACTAGCAGCTATAGATTTGGATTGGTTCAATAGTTGTTGTATCTCAATACAAAATTTCCTGAACTCATTAAACATCTTAAATGGTATATAATGTCTTGTAGAAAACAATTTTCACTATAGAAATGCTGGAGGGAGAAGTTGGAGTAAACAAATTTATTTAAAAGACAGATTGGCGGTATAGTTTACCAAAAGTTACTAGAAAGACTCCGCTTAGCTTGGCAATTTAACAGTTAACATTTGCCTGATTCCTCTGTACAGTATGGGAAAGCTGACATGTAACATGGGAGGTGTTGATGTGCCATACAGGGTAGAAATATGATTGCTAGGAGAGGACAAAGGTCTTTTGCTAGTTTAACCACCTGGTTTGAGTTCCTGTATTCATCTACCAGGACATCCCTGTGTGAGTTAGGCCTAGCAGCCAAGTCTGAGGGTGCTCCAAACTTACATTCTATATGCCTTCAAGTTGAATTTTAGATTGTTTTAGATTATTATACTGAATTGCGCATGCTTCTAAATATATAGACCTATTTATATTATTGTCAAATTCAAGATATCTTCTTGTAGTGTGCAAAGCACGTTAAACTGTTCCATGCCAATAACATACTATAGGTATACTTAGTAGGTTTATGTTTCTTTGCCAAGAATTTGTCTACAGACCCGACACTGCTGAAGCCAATAAAGACAAAGGATAAAGCAGGCTATACTCACGTCAGATCAAGAATAAAAATTGCATTTCTCAGTGTGCTACATTGACACAGAAACCCGACCAAGGTACAGAATATAAATGTAATCTCTTTTATCTGTTTCTAAATTGCCTGAGTGATTTAGTCCCTGTTACTATTGAAATGGTTTTCTCTCATTGTACAGATGGTCACAATGTTTCATGTACTACATGGCAGTTCATTGGGTTCTCATTACTTACCAGCCTTACCAGCCTCCTCCTATTGAGGCTTTATTAACCAATAACACAGAAAAATGCATGCATTTCTATAGCAGCTGCCCTGTCAAGAAACATTATAGTTTAGAAAATATGACAAGTAATTTAAACTGAACAATTCTGTTTTTTTGTTCATACAGCGACAAAAACAGATCATGCAAATTACTGTGAGAGTGTCTAATATTTGCTGTCACTAATAGGTTAGCATTGAATTATTGGAATTGTCTTAGGCTACATTTTACAATTATTAAAAATGATGGATGAAGACCATGCCTTACTTATTATTTGTACATAAAAAATGTCACATCCTCAAGTGTTCATAATCAGAATGTCTTCATTGACATGCCACTCCTGTTACTCATAAATTTATTTTCTCATATACCCACTCTATGGTTTTACTTTATCACTTCAAACCTTATTTTACCATTAGCTTTCGTGGTATAAACCTTGCAGGCAATTTCCTTAAGTTAAATAAATGTGAACTGGAATGGAGTAGAAAATGTTCTGCTTGCTATTATTACTCATGTTAACACAGAAAAAATGTTCACCTACTGGCATTAACCGCCTAGCGTTTGGGACGGCACCATCTCGTCCAGCGCTGCTACTCCCACTATCGCACTGGACGAGATGGTGAACATCGGGGCACCGACAGAGCATACTTACAGTTTTGCGCTGTCCCGGTGTCCCCAATGCGATATGCTGGCAGCTGGCCAGCTCATCCTCCCCCCCTCCGAGTGACGTGATGACATCACATCGGGGAGGCGGCGGGAAATTTGAAAGTGAATTGCATGAAATCAGTTTTCTTCGTAGAAAACTGCTTTCAATGTGCATCTATGTAATAAATATCACCATAATAAAAAGTCTCTGATGCCCCAGATGTGCCCATTTGCAGTAACTCTCTCTAACCTGGTGTGATTTTACCACATCCATTACACCAGGTTAGAGAGGGTTAACTGCAAATGAGCACATCTGGGGCACCAGAGACTTTATTTGGGCGAGATTTAGTACATAGCAGCATAGCTTTTTGCCCTGATTTTTCTCATTAATTTTAATAAAAAAAATTTTTTTATTTTACATAATTGTTTGTTTCAAACATTCTTATATTCAGGATGTCTATTAGACCCTTGTACGGACATATTTTGGGAAGTTACATGCCTGCAACATAAAGAAAAATTTACCATTGAAGTCTATGGTGCACTTTTGGTACAGAAATCTGGACCTCAGCAGTGCGCTAGGGAGGTTAATTAAAGAATGAATCACCCAGATTTTTACTACTTGTAGTCAAATTTTAAAAATCAAATCCGGGTTGGTTACAAATAGTGATGAGCTGCATAGACAATATTCGTATTCGCAAAATATTGCAAATTTTTCGCCTTCGTAGTAATTTCGAGAATTCATGATCTCCAGTCAGTATTACTTTCAATGTGCAAATCAGAACATGCACATGCACAAAGTGCGAACCCAATGCATGGTGCTTTCCACAGATTACCTTCATTGTGCAAATAGGCACTTGTACATGCGCACATTGCAAACACAATTGCATTGCATTGCACATTGCAAACACAAATAATTTCTGTATATTTGCGATTACGAGGATATAGCACTATATTGGAGATCTTCGCAAACTCTTGAAGTGTCGAAATTCGCAATGAATATTTGCAATCAACACTAGTTACAAATGCATTTAGCTGACTGTTATAGTTTTTTTTACATGCGCTGTAAGTTTTGTGAGACTTTTTGACTTATTGTTGCTTCTTTTCAGCCCCAAGATGTTTTACTATACTATGCTTACCAGAGAAAGTCTATTCAGTATGTTGGTGAAAAACATTATTTTGTTACCAGAAATGAGCATGACTGACTTGGCATGCCAGTAATGTGACAAAAAGGATAGTTAAAGAAGAATGAAGTGGACAGTATTTTCTACATTTTAGTTATGGAATTAAGCTGTGTGGTCAAATGTCTGGAAATTGTGTATTTGAAATTGTGAAAAAAAAATGGAAATTGTGACATAGGACCAATTGTGGACAGGTAATTGACTACATTGCAACTGCTAAAACTGTCTTCTTAACAGAATGTATTAGGAAGTCATTTTTTTAGTGAGACTATGATAAATGAGTTTGAAAATAAGAGTTGTCTTAAAAGACTATATAAAATAATCAAAATCAATCAGCTTGGTCTATATTTAGAACTATATATGGGGTACAACAGACAGAGAGGCATATGATGCAAGTTCTCTGTTGTGAAGGTCATATGCAGTTTCTTTGGCTGTTATCACAGGACTCAGCGTTATGAAACAATGCAACTGCGAAACCTGTCACATGTGGTTTAGTCAGTCATGGTACAGGGTGACTGTAACATACATCATTATGTTCTACATTTAGTAGGAGCAGGATAAGCAGCTTCTCCTACGACTTCCGTACATAAATGACACAGGAGGAAAACTCGGGTCATATCATAACAATACTTCTTGACATCAGTTGCTGAAAGGGCTAAATTATGTCTGACACATTCCTGCAAGATAACTCCAATTACAAACACAATTTGCTTTAATGTCTAACACATGCACTTTACAATGTCTTCCATCAGCTTAAATTAATTTTTCATTGTCTGATCAGTGATAGATCCCACATCTTCAAGTCTGTCTGTCAACATTGAGGCATTACTTTTCAGTGCAACAAATAGACTGATATTTTTTTTCTTTGAGATTACTGTATTATTTTTGTTTTATTTTGGCAAATGCTTGTCAATCAAGTGAAAAAAATCAAAGGTAATGTCATGCTTGAAATCAACAGCAATTGAATACTTAATTAGGGTATTAGCATAATCAAATACTATGTGAAGATTTGGGAAATGAAAATGCATAACAAATTTAAGTGCAAAAGCCTGCCTGTTATAAACCAAGACAGAGAACTCCTGAATTCCGGGTTAAAAGTCCAAAAAATTTAACTTTGTAACATTATCGCACTATACTTTCAGCAAGTAAAACTTTAAGTTAAACACAGCTTAATAAAAGCAATGCTTCAGAAGCCATCATCAATAGCTCGATTAAAGTTACTTTAATATATATAGATAAATAGACTCAAATGGCATAATAAATTGCAACTCTAAAAAACGTTGTTTTGTAAAAGGCAAAATAGTATTCATGTTATTATAAGTAGTTATAAATATTCCCAAAGTGCTGTTCTAGGCAAGAAAATACTGTCACTCCCAGAAATGGTTAAGACCATTGGGAAATCTGGTGCCCATATTATGTATCCAGAAGATTTCCTGTCTGGCTTATTTTGACAATTTATTACAATATATACAATTTGATAACATACAAATAAACAACCACTTTACATTTTAATATTCTTTTAAAAAACCAAATTCATGTGACAATACGGTATATGTAATATCTTGATATGATTTACTCATATTATTGATCCAAAATGTTTTACTGAACAATATTTTTCAAGCATGTTCAAATACACAGGTTGCCATCTATTATCTTTAGACAGAAATACATATTTATTATACATACTTTTAAAACATACACAGCATCAATATTTTATCTATAAAATCAAAAGCTTATTAGAGTTTTTTGGGATCAGAGTAATTCTCAACTCATATTTTTTTTTCCTTTCCCTACTCTATCCAAAACGTTATTATACTGTATATATTTCAAAATACTTCCAAGATCACAAACACGCATACTAAAAGTTTAAAAGCTCCAGAAGAGTTTAGGTTGGCTTTTGCATGCAAAACAAAGCCAGTTCAGTGTCCTGGAGAGTGCCAAGGAAGTGCTGGAAAGGTTGGCCACCAGAGTTATTAGGTTACCTGGGCAGTTGAAGCACACCTAAACCTGCAAAACCTAATATGGCCACAGCCAGGTCTGGTGGAAAAATTTTTGGGGGGATTGTGTTTGACTTTAGTATTTTTATCATAATTATTTATAATTATAAATAAAATTTTACAAACATTACAGCACACTGATGCACACAGTATTGATAAAAAGGCAGTAGAGTTGATATGCACAACAATACAGCGACAAGCTAAATAGCCTGCCTAAACCTTGTGCTGTGAAAACTAAGAAATGCACAATTAAGGCAGTAGAACTCTGCATGCAAACAGTGGCATACCGAAACATTATAGAAACCTGTAAAACCAAAACAACAGAGACTAGCGAATCATGCCCTCAGGTACTAGTACTAGGTTCCCAATAAACCCCTTAGGTTAGTTTTAAGACAGAGCTAATAAAGGCAAGAAGAGTTCTGGCTGTCCAGTCTCTAAAGCCGGCCATAAACGCCGCTTTGCTTTACTAACACAGGTGATTCCCGTCAGATTGCAGCCAATTAACTTGGAGGGGGAGTCTATAAGAGGATCAGCCACAAAAAGAACCAGCAGGATGGATCACTGGTTAAAAACTGCAAGGTGGGCACCCCTGTATTTACGGGCGAACGACCATTGTGCGTTTGGTGGTAGAGCGTGCGCCAGTCAATTGTCCGCAACTATGGCTGGTAATCGTCATGTCTATGGCCGGCTTAAGAGAAGTCAGAGCTGTGCAGCACAATGTACAGTGCAATGTTTTCCTTTAAAGTGTAATTTTTTTTGTTGCACTGGTTAGTTGGGTTGTCATTGGCATAGCTAGGAGCCAGATAGCTGATCTAGCTTTTTTATTGGGTTTCACTTTATATACAGCTATAATCTCCAGAATTTCAATCTAACACATTCATCTATTAGGCAGGTTCTTTATAGCTGCAGTAGGATGTGGTGCTACATGACTGCACATATTACAGAGCACAAACAGCTCATCTCTGTGATACTTTCTAAATGAAACTAGAGCATGAATGCAATATTAGGTTTATCAAGGGAAACACTTTTGAATATCCAGAGTTGACTAAACTGAGTAAATAAGTTTAAATAAGTTTAAGGCTACTTTGAAGAATACCATA
The DNA here is from genome assembly GCA_036250615.1 of Ptychadena robeensis. Taxonomy (NCBI): domain Eukaryota; kingdom Metazoa; phylum Chordata; class Amphibia; order Anura; family Ptychadenidae; genus Ptychadena; species Ptychadena robeensis. The sequence continues at coordinate 63,049,601 of CM070033.1, read as the reverse complement.
AGGACTTAAATTTAATGAAGTGTGAATTACTTTGGATGTTTACTGTATGTGCAAGCTGAGATCATTTCATTCCCTTAAAACCACTTGCTTATTTAGAGTCTTAAAAGAAATATCATTAGCAGTGCACTTTTTTCTTTCTATTCCTTCGCTCTTCCTTGTAGGTTTTATCAAGCTTGTTTCTTTTTTTTTAGAAGGCAATAGATAAAGGAACTCGAATCTTTTACAAAATATGAGCCATCCACGCTTCCTTCAAGAAGGATCAACCAATCCCGCTCGAAAAAGCTCGGCTGAAAGGGTTTTCCATTACTTAAGATGGGGACTGTGGTGCCCCATCCAAAGTAGCGGCCAATATCGATGATGCAGCAGTGCTGCACCTCAATATCAATGGTGCGCAGCATAATTATGCCATTGCACTGCGCTTGGTTGGGCATTGGTTGCAGGGGGATCTACCCGTGTATGCCCAGCATTACTTTGCTTTGTGGTTATGTAACATATCCCCATATTACAGGTGGTCTGCTTTAGCCCATACCCAGGGTCATGAAGTGTATTTGGAACACAGACGTGCTGTTGCAGAGTGTCACTTTTGTGTTTCAAATACTGGAAGAGACACTCAGCTAGGTCACTCCCAGCTTAAGTATATTTTCTCACCCTGCTTGTGGTGATGATGTGCAGGGTGGGAAGTTAGTGGGGAGAGTAATGCCCCCTCCTTAGGAGTAAGTTAGGAGGGAGGGGGCATTACTTTCAATTCTTACTTCCCACTCCACAGTGCTGCTGCTTGTTGATGAGACCCCTGTGAAGTGGTCATTCGACCCCCAGGTTGAGAAATGCTACCTTCGAAAATCCAGACTGTCTCACTTTTTGCACAAAATGTTTTTTACATCTTGACATAATACACAAACAGACCTTATCTGATCATGTCTCAAGAGTTTGCTGAGACTAGACAAGCTATTCTTATTACTATGTACGTTTGCTCTACTATGAAGATTTGAACAAAGCTGGCAAATTGCAAGACATTAAAGGACGCTTAATAATGTTAGAGGACCTTTTTTAAAAAGAGATATTAACTAAAATCAAGGTTGTTGATGTGCTTCATAGAGTGGTGACTAGCCAATTATTATAGAGAATTATTCATGTGACATGTGTAACCCACAATGGAAGGGGGAGGACTTGTTACTTTAAGGAATTATTCATTGGAGGTCACAACATCTTTTTTTATACACCATAAAAACACGTTTTCTCCTTGCAGCAAAAGATACAGATATTTCCCCAACACCTGTCCTGATTAAGTGACTAAATAACCAGTCACAGAACACATAGTTCATGTTGCTTATATATGTTTATAAGATTTATTTTAATGTAAATTAAAGTTGGCAGTTAAACACATGTAAACAAAATGCAGAAGAGGTTTAGATGGAATTGGCATTTTAATCATTAATATCTCTATGTTTTCAATTACTGTAGGGTTGGCCCTCCTGTGAGTTAATGTAGTGTCACTTTTAAAAATATTAAAACTTTTACCAACTGACTAGGGGACAAAAAACCCTATTGTATTAAAGCACGGGGACATTTGTAAGCTTCAAAGCTGTTCTTATTAGCTATTCATTCACTCTGGAGATTTACGAAATTCTGATTCTAAGACATTTCACCCTCTGCCAGTCTGAGTGCCACTGTACAGGGGATTGCATGAGGCTAGTAATAATGTCAAATAAAGGTTTGCTATCTGGCTGAATAAAAATACATTGAATGATTTATTAAATATTGTTGAATTAATTTGAGTATGTTATAACTTCCTGGAGTTTTAAGTTGTGTTATTCAGATTCCCCTGAATAACTTTTTTTCATTTCATTTTCAGAGACATTTATGACATGGACAGAAAGATGTACTAAACATGTCCAATAAAAAATTAATAAACTCTTCATATAAAATGAAAAATATACCTAGAATAACACAATAATACAATTAGTTTTTTTTTCTAAATCAAAATTCTGCTTTTTTGAAAACATAATAAACCAGTATTAGAACAGGATTACACATCTAACACATTTTTACCATAAAGAGATACTTAACAGAGAGAATGTACTATATAGAATGTCTGCTGACATTGATTTGCCTAATAATCTTCTTGTGAGGTTTTAAAATGAACTCAATTTACATACTTACATGAAAATCAAAGGTTTTTATTTAGATAGCTGCTATGCTCTTAATATATATTTTATCTGTACAGAGATTTTTGTACAGTTTGGGTGAAAATGGTCTCTGAAATAACAATATTCCTTTTTGTCTACATTTTTTAGTCATAGCTTTTTTATGGTATATTATATACATATTGATGTGTTTTAGTGTCTTATCTCTATTTTACAATTGAAAAACAGGTTCATAATCCAACAGGAAATATTGATGAGTAGTGATGGCCGAACTGCCCGCAAGGCGGACAGTTCGGCCGCGAACAAGCATGTTCGCCCTCCTTCTTGCCAGCGGACAGTACGGGTGTTTGACCCGCCCTGTTTGCCGGCGAGAAGAAGCCCTCTATTCTTCCTCCGGTGGGATCATTAGCAGTGAGATCCCGCCGCAGGAAGAATGTTTTCACTGAAAGACCGGGTAGAGAACCTGGTCTTTCAGTGAAAAACCGGCTTGTAAACCCACTGACTGAAATGTCACTGACGTCACATCCGGTCAGCTCAACCAGGAACTATGCGTTCCAGGTGCCGGATGTAACGTCAGTGAGGTTTTCAGATTCAAATTTGAATCTGTCCACGAACGGGTGGATGGCGGACGGACGGTCACGGGCGAAGTTCGGCCATCACTATTGATGAGGGATTGCTTTAATACACCTGTATGTAATGTAGTTTGCTTCACTTTAGTTTTAATTGATAGCAAAAGTATGGAAAATAGGAGCAATCAGACATTTTTATCCTGGCATACTGTATCACGAAATAGAAAAGGAGATTATAAATATTTCAGAACTATGATACATAATGCAAAGAAGTGTTACACATTTATGTGTTTTAATGAAATTAAATGTAATTCAAATATGAAAACATACTTCAATAATGAAAAATCCTTTGCCTATGTTTTTAATCATTAGTCTTTTCTAACTAGCATACCTGTTAGTAACCTGATAAGAAAGCCTTAGGGTACCTATGGACATTAGACACTCATCAACAAGTTCAGATGATGAACAGGCTGTCAGTGGGGCACTGACAGCCACAGCTGGACATCTCTGATAGTGGAAAAAAAGTAGTTTAAAGATTGGAAGAAATCAACGCTGAAAAAGTAATAGGTACAGAGGAGAAAAACAGTATGTTGGCTTACTGAGAATGATGAAAGGTGAGGTATCCCCACCTTACCTCAAAAGCACAGTTCGTTTCCAAAATGGCTAAAGCTGGATTTGGTGCAGGCCCAATTAACACTTTCTTGCCTTTTTCCAAAATGTGTAAGCATTGATGGCTATTGCATTGTCATTTGACAAATACCTTAATGTCTGTGACATATCCAACATTCTGAAACATGTTCAATGCAGCAGATGTTTCTATAAGCCTAGTAAGCTAGCCATACACGTATAAATTTTTGTTTGATCAATATTTTCTTTGATCTACATATGCAATATAAATATCGGCCCTCAATCCAATATTGATCAGTGTTTTTTCCACACAATGTAATTTATGAAAAAAATCACTTTACATTTGATTTCCTTCCGGTTATTTAAGATAAAGGTTTGTGCTCCAAAATGCCAACAACAAAAATTACAAAATATATCAAAAAGCTAAACGAGTTTTGCAATATCACAGCACTTTCCACTTTATGTGTATATCCAGCCTATGAAAAAACATCAAGTTATTTATAAGTTGTAATTCCTGCCAGGGACCCACCCTTTACCCCAATACCTCCTCAGTCAATCTCTTGGTAGATAAAAAAAAATACTAAATTACCAAATGCTCCATTATATGTCTTATTTTCTTTCACATCGGGTCCACCTGCAAAGAATTTACGTGCAGTGGCAGAAGGTGTCAAAACAAAAAGGGCAACAACCAGACTTCTTGGGTGAAGACAATAGAGGTAAACTATTAATCATTACCCCCAAACAGTAGTGATGTACATATAAGGGCCATAAGATGACAAGCTGGTAAGTAAAAGAAAGCTTTAAAAACTGTAAATGTGTACGGTGTGGATACAAACTGTGTCTTCAGATGGGTTTCAGTATATTTTTAAAAGCTGCTTAAAAATTTAAATAATCATTTAATTTCCTTCTATGTGTCGTCAATGGCATTGGCATTCATTTACATTTTATAATAATTCAGAAGAGATTCTACTGTTTATATACTGAATTTCTGTCTTTAGAGTTTCTTGACTTATACCAAACATATCTTAAGCCTTTGAAATGTCATCCTAAGAGTTATTCTCTTAACTGCGGCCTGCTAGATAAGACTTTATAAGAGTATATAAAGTGTAGGCAGAATTCCCACATCAAGTTAAAGGCAAATTGATCCACTACTCTAAATACTAAGACAATGTGATCTAAATATTTAGCAGGCAACCTTCACAATTGCCAAACTTGCAAGAAAAAAAAACACTTTACTTTAAGGTTACAGCGACTGATAATATTAACCAAAATAACTAATATTGATTAAAAAATGTTACAAGAATGTCTTTTTAAATACGATATAGAACAAATGAAAAACAGAAACAGCACAAGGCTCTATCACTTTGTATCACAGATCAGATAGACATTGTAGTAGATAGTTCTGAGAAAAATATATAGTGCAAGCACAATAGGACAGTTACAAAGAATGCTGTTGTAGCTTTGTCCAATTAACATCACGTTTGCTACTGTTGCTTTTTAAGGTGATCTTGTTTTAATCCCTACTTTAAATATAGAACATTTGCAAAATGATGTGCAAGTACGACAGGCATATAAATACTCTGATTAAGTAAACTTTTGATTGGAGCAGTTAACATCCTTCCTCCTCTTAAAAAATGTAAGACATACAATAAAGCACTAGATGTTCTTTGTAGCACATGGGTCTTCTTCTGGTTGCACTGGATCCCTGGCATTTGAAGAAAAGTATTGAGCACCATCTTTTTTTAGGCATTTACCAATATAGTCATGTTCATGTAAAAAAAATTACCTGCCATGTTGTTGTTGTGTTACTTTGGTTTTGTGCTCTATCTAGTGGTGAAATCACAATGAAATAGTACATTATTTTGGGGTATTTTGTTTTACCTTTCTGTCCTCCCATCATACTTCACTCCCAGGAAAAAGCTATATGGGACTCGATTTGGGGAAAAAGTGGGGCCCCTATATGCTTATATCCGGCAGCTGTTGCTATTCTGTTTTTTTTTGTTTTTTTTTTAAGTTTGGTTATTGGTGGACTAGGGGTACATACCCATTAGCACTGAAAAGCTCATTTACATACATTTTTGTTTACAGCTAAATATAGGAATACAGCTCTTACCTTGAAGAGAGAAAGCCGTGACAAGGGGGAGTTTATGATGTGTAGGCAGATGTGTAATAGAGACATCAACATGTAAGAACAGAAAGAAAGAAAAAGAAATACATTCAGTTTTATCATCAACAAATATGTCAACAAATATATTTTGACATTTCCTTCAATGATGCAAACCCAGAAGGGGTGAACGTTATGAAAATTACATGGTTTAGTAAGAAAATAAACAACTTTTTTTTTAATCAGGTGGTTTGTGAGTAATTTTCTTCACAGTTTGCTACAATCATTCACATATACTTTATTGCAAATAGCTTGTGTTATGGCCTGCCTAGGGAGCTGCTGTGATCATATGGTCTTCTAGGTAACACTTCTAGGTAGATAAGGCATAAAGATGAACTGATAATGGATGTAGGATAAAAAACTTTTAAGGTTTTTCTACCTTGGTAGAAGGAAACAACAGGCATAGAAGCAGGTATCCTGAACTCAAGATGATCTTTGGTTTTGTTCTTCTTGCTGACTTGTATGTCCCAATAACAGTAGGTAGCCCCCTGGTAGGGGGCCAAAAATTGGACCAGAACTAATGGAACCTTTCGATTTTTGATGTTTCATTGCAGGTGGTACAAAAATTGGGAGTGGTCAAGGATGTTGACATTTACAAGATGTTGACAGTTAGAAAATGGCCTTAATCTCAATTTGAATCTCAAATACCCACACATTGTTTTAGTCTAGTTTTCTAGTGTTCACTACCCTTATAATGCAACATTTATCCCCGCCTGCGGTCACCCAGGGGAGCATGTTAGGGAGTGGGGGGCCCCAGATGTCCGGCCAGGTGGGGAGACAGCCAGCGGGAGCCAGCAGTAGGGCAGTGGTCAGGGACACGGCCAGGCCTACCTCCTCAAGGTGCAGGGCCGCGGACGGGCCGAGGGCTCCACGCCGACGGGAAGAGCATGCCACTTTAATTCTGTATTTTCTGTGCGGGATGTCGCTGGGGGGAATGCCTTGGGTGTTGGGGGTTCTTCGCCAGCGGGGGGTGATTTGCAGCAGGGTGGGCCTGATCTCTTGGGGTCATTGCGGTGTGGGCGACCCCGGTGGCGGCAGTGGTGGCCCCCCCCCCCGTTCCCCTTGATGGGGATGGGGTGGGAGGGAACGCAACTTGGCGGTGGGGCGCCGGTTGCGCCCGTCCCATCGGCGGCCCCGGCAGAGAAGGTTGCGGATGTGAACAAATCGCTGCAAGTTTCTGACACTGCTCGGGGGGGCGCTTACACGTGCTTTGCGGGCTCCTTGGGGTCTCACGTCAAGCCGGACATTAAGGAAAAAATTTGGAAAAACGAATTTGTGGACATATTTACTTTGTTGCCGTTAGAGCGTTATGCGATAGAGAATTATGAGAAGGGGAAAGAACATCGGAAGGAGGAGGACGAGGACAGGCGGAGGTATCGCCTGATTCCTCGTACATTCATGAACTGGCTTCATGCTTTTTTCATTTTTGCTAATGTTGTTTGCGAGAAGGCTCCTGCAGAGGGGGGGCCTTTGTTTTGTTACACGGAAGGGATTTTGGAAGCGCACAGGACGCATGGGGGAACTGCTTGGCTACGTTATGACGAGCAGTTCCGTCAGCGATGGTCTGTCCGCCAGGGGGCGGGGTGGGAACACAAGGACATCAATTTATGGTTGAGTCTCATGACGGCCCCTCAGCATATTGGTTACGGCAGTTCCGGTCCCACGGGGGAGGGGGTGGGGGGGTCCCCAAAACCCTTTTCGAGCGGGGCCAGTGGAGCGACCGGGAGCTCCCCGGCCCAGTCCAAAAAGGGCGTCTGCTGGCGCTTTAATGACGGTTCCTGCAAATGGGGTGCGACATGTAAATTTCGCCACGAGTGCTCGGGGTGTGAGGGCTCCAATCATCCCCTCAGCCGCTGCTTCCGGAAAGGTAAGTCGGGTAGCCAGCGGGG
>CM070033.1:62981963-63029173 GCA_036250615.1 Ptychadena robeensis | reverse complement strand
TATCAGCATAGTTTTGTGCCCTGATTTTTGTGTTTTTTTTTCATTATTTTTATTTAAAAAATTTATTTTGTATTTTACATAATTGTTTGTTTCAAGCATTATTATATTCAGGATGTCTATTAGACCCGTGTACAGACATATTTTGGGAAGTTACAGGCCTACGACATAAGGAAAAATTTACCATTGAAATCTATGGTGCACTTTTGGTACAGAAATCTGGACCTCAGCAGTGCGCTAGGGAGGTTAAGGGAGAAGTTTACCCAGGTAGGGGGGTTTCACACAAGAAGCTTCCTTCCAATATATGTCCACTCCCCAGCAATCATATACACCCTAACCTTATTCTGCAGATAAGTCTAAAGGACACCATACACTTTACAATCTTACCATACTATTTATGTACTATTGTTCTACCAAAACCATGTAATATGAGGACCTTTCTAAACCTTCCAATCACTATGTATTCTATCAAGGAGGCCACTATACTACATAGTTGTTGGTAGATCTAAAGGAAATTGTATAGAGTGATCTAAAGGTGTATGGGGGCTTAACCATTTATATGGTTAGGGAAGATATTTCCAATATGTGTTCAAGGGTGCACATTGTTATTTTTTTTATTTAGTATGAAAGGTATGATTGCTGTATAGTTATTGTTCATGATTGCTCATTCGACTGTTGTCATTGTCTTTTATCTATGGTAAATTAGTCTATCCTAGATTAGGATTAGGAATAGAGATGGTCGAATTAGTTTTAAAAAATTTGACCATTTCGACAATTTCTAGTTAATTGCAAAGCCCTTGAACATGGTATCAACACCAAACTTACTGGAGATGTACAGAAGAGTTGAGGGTATACTACAAAAAGAAAGTATGTCTCTAACACAAATAGTTTTTGCACAAATGAAGTTCAAAGTCAAGTCAAAATTTCTCAAATCGGAATTTCGACTTTTTTTAACTTAATTTATACAAAAATTACATATGCTAGAGCAAAACTGTTTCAAATGTTCCCACAACCCTTTTATTTATCTCTAGAAATTTTGATTATGATACCTCATTCAGGGACTTTGCAATCAGCTCACAAATTTAGCAAGTCGAAATATTCGACCATCTCTAATTAGGACCTATATAAGGTCATGTAGAACATAACATTGTTTCCATCTATATTTCAATCTATATGTATTAGTAAAGGGTCTTTATGAAGAAAGGATTTGTGATTAATCCATATTGTAGGTTTAGTACTTGGTGTTTACAGTGTTAAGTCAGAGTAGCATATTACCCTTTTGTTATTTAATAACACATTTTAACACCTGATATAAGAATAGTCTGCCTGAAGTGGTGGATAAAAAAAAGGAAGAAGGCTCTAACTGGGGTCTATTACAATACATTGGGTGGAAAGGTTAAAATATAGGACTAGCTACCCTAGTCATTGCAATGGATAAATGCTAATTTAGATTTAAGGGAAACATGTGAAACTAATTTACTTTTCTTAAGCCCCCATACACGCAGAGATCAGCGGGCAATCAAACGTCATCCCGCTGCAGCCAATCATTCAAGGATTTGCCAGGCGATTCCTTGGATGGGGACCCTGGTGTATGCGTGTATGGGGGGCTTTATTTCAGTGGCTGAATATACTTCTATATCTGGATAGCAGGTGGACCCTACACATCCTCATTTACAATGCAGGGCTACAGATATAATACTGGAGAAGGTAATTTCAATAGCTTTAGCTGTGGCCTATAAAAAATTGGGGGTAGGTTGTCACCAGTGTAGGAGGACATTGGCAGCAATAAGTATTTGCAGAGCATATACATTTTCTTCTGCTGAAGCATGTAATTAAATAATAAAGTTAATGTAATATTTTTTGTTCTTTACAAAAGCTAGGTACGGCATAGCATTTTTAATATCTTTTTGAAGCCAGGCATGATTAGCACGTTTATACTTTTACGAAAAGGTGTTTCTCTTTTCTCTATTTATTTTACTCTTTTTAAGGAATAAGATTTTCTCAAGTATAGTCTTTGTTTTTTTATGATTCATTATAGTCATATTCTTTTAGTAATTAACAATTTGAAAGATCTCACAGCATCTGTAAAGCTCAGATTTATAAGATTCCTTTTTCACTTTTAAGTTGTTTGTGAAGAGTCACACACCTTTTACTCCTTGCCTCAGGCAGCAGAAAGTCCGAGACACGCACTGCCTAACCTATTTCATTATTGAGATCATTGATCACATCACTAGCAAAAATTGGATTGTTTCTGACCAGAAATATTCAGCTAAATACATTCTCATTTTTCATTTACAGAAGACTGAAAAATTATGTACAGTGAGGAACATTAGTATTTGAGTCCTTCCACTTAGAAATCATGGAGGGGTATGAAATTCACAATGTAGGTGCATTCCCACTGTGAGAGACATCATTTTAAGAAAAAAAATCAGGAAATCACATTGTATGATTTATAAAGAATTTATTTGCATTGCACTGCCGCACATATTATTTAAACACCTGAGGAAATATTTGGTCCAGAAGCCGGAACAGGAATTTTGGCCCATTCCTTCACACAGATCTTCTCTAGATCTATCAGGGTTCTGGGCTGTTGCTGAGCAACACAGAGTCTCAACTCCTTCCAAAGGTTTTCTATTGGATTTAGGTCTGGAGACTGGCTAACTCACTCCAGAAACTTTATATGCATCTTACAGAGCCACTCCTTGGTTATCCTGGCTGTGTGCCTTGGGTTATTGTCATGCTCTGATGGGCCCTTGCCAGCCATGACCCATCTTCAATGCTCTGACAGAAGGAAGGAGGTTGTTGCTCAAAATCTCGCAATACATGGCCCCATTTATTCTCTCCTTTATCAAGTGCAGTCATCCTGTCCCCTTCACAGAAAAGCACCCCTAAAGCATAATGCTACCACCCCATTCTTCACAGTAGAGATGGTGTTCCTGTGATGCATCTCTTTCTTTTTCCTACATACACAACAAGGGAAATTTAGATCAAAATGATCTACTTTGGTCTCATCTGACCACATGACTTTCTACCATGCCTTCTCTGCATCATTCAGATGGTCATTGACAAACTTCAGACGGGCCTAGACATGTGATGACTTGAGCAGCAGAATCTTCCATGCAATGCATGATTTGAAACCATGATGGTGTAGTGTTCTACCGACAGTAACCTTTGAAACTATGATCCCAGCTCTCTTCATGTCATTGACCAGCTCCCCTTGTGTAGTGCTGGGCTGATTCCTTACCTTGTTTATCTTCAGTGATCCCCCACGAGGGGAGATCTTACATGGAGCCCCAGTCTGAGGGAGACTGACAGTGGTCTTCAGCCTCTTCCATTTTCTAAAAATTGCTCCAACAGTTGATCTATTTTCACCAAGCTGCTTGGAAATTGCTCTTTGGTCTTGCCCATGGTAGTAGTTGGAATCTGACTGACTGTGGGGTAGAAAGGTGTCTTTAAAGAGCTCAGAAGGGTGCAGTTAATTTAGATTAATAGGTGGAGTAGAGGTTGAATTTTCAATGCAGAGTAAAATGTGTCTTGCCAATTGCCAGGTGTACAAATACTTATGTGCAGCAGTGCAATACAAATACATTCTTTAAAAATCATACAATGTGATTTCCTGATTTTTTTAAAAGATTTTTTTTTAAATGCTGTCGTTCACAATGGGAATGCACCTAGAATGTGATTTCTAAGTGGGAGAACTTGCAAAATTGCTGGGTGTTGTGTATATATATTGTGAGGGATTAGCGGTAGAGCGGCAGCAAGGATTCGGTCTCTGGGATAGGTCCCCAGCAGGTGAAAGGAGGCCACAGCAACAGGTTCGCAGGTGAAAAACACACGGTTGGTTTATTGTGCAAAAAGTCCTCTATACAATAGTACATCCCAATAAAGCAACGTCCAGGAATAACAGTTAAGTCCATATACTCAAACACATGGAGATTTGCACATACAGATACACACAGCTCCCCAGTCACACACAGGATGTTCAGGGTGGAGCCCTCTACTGACAATGTGAGGGGGTTTATAGAGCCAAACCACCTCTAATTAGTTCATAGGACACAGGCTGGTCTTACCCTTGTCCCGGCCCAGAACTGGCAAGCTCCCTTCTGCTGGTCAGATAGCCAAAGTACTTCTGCATATTTGCGGTACTGGGGACACAATGATACCCCATACTGGAGTACATCCAGAGGATTTGACAGGCTTCCTGTCACAATATACTATATATATATACATATATATAAGTATAATAATATATATATATATATATCTTATACATATTATATATATATATATATATATATATATATATATATATACATACACAACCTGTAGACATTGAAAACATTGTTCAAAATGATTTTGTTGTCAAGCATAGAAAATATACAATACCCCACTATTAATATTCCTCTTACCAGGAATTTTGGTGATATGCAGATGCAATGTTTTAGATTTCCAAATTATTCACTCCAAATGTTACCATGTTAGCATTCCTCCTGGTTTGCTGTATTCAAATGCTGTATCAATTTAAAGGTGGTATCCATTTACAAAGACATGTATGTACAAAACAAAAAGACAGAAGTGGATAGAAAACTTGCCCAGTTGTAATGGTCATGGTGATGTAAAAATGACACCATAATAAATAATTTAACACATTTTTCTTTCTAGAATTGTACTATATAACATATTAAATTAAAAAGGTAAAACAAATAAATCTGTAATAAATCTTTTGGTGTAATTACAGCACATCTTTATGACGAGTTGGAGTCAATCAGCATGACCAATTTTGACTTGGCAATATTTACCCACTCTTCCTCGCAATTTTTTTCAAATCACTCTGAGGGCATTAATTATGCACAGATTTTGTGACGGGTATAGGTCTAAACTCTGATTATGCCATTCCAAAACTTTAATTTTCTGCTGGGTAAACCAATAGTGTTTTTATGGTATATGGTATGACATACACTTCCTATTTATTTTATATGTCAGAAATGTAGGAAATAAGTAATCAATAAAAAAATATGTATTATAAATTATATGTATATTAAATGAAAATGAACAAAACATACTTTACAATATGATGTTATCACACGTGTATAATTAATACATTTATGGCATTCTCCTAACAGTAACTGACAGCCCCTCAAAGCCATTCAATCTGTCACAGCTAGCTCAAAAAGACAAAACTAGGCTTATATGCCCTGGGCATCAAACATGTTACTCTAAGATGCCAAGAGCCTGTATTCCTGAACTACATTGATAGATGTTTTGTATTTTGTATATTATGACATAATAAATAAATCAAGTAATTATGACAATGTTTCTCATTGTATGAATACATTACACAGAATTAGGTAAAATGAAAGGAGTAAACATGTCAGTTGACCTGGGCCTACCTAGTCAAGAGGAGTATTTTGTCTCCATATGTTTAAGTTTGAATTTGAAATGTGTAGGAGTTTTTTGTTAATATTGAACTCTGGAACTCACATGCAATGTTTAGCTGTCCATCATGCTTACGGTGGTATTGCCTCAATTTTTCATTTTCTGTACAAGAACAATTTTACTAGACTAAACGTACTACTTGTCTCAGACAACCCAGGTTTGCTAAGCTGTGTGATATAAAATGCATAATTTGAAATTATGTGAAGAATGTTTTCTTACTGCTGAGGTTTATGAGTCATAGGAATACTCACACGTGAGAAAAAGTCAATGATTTTTTAGCATATATATGCACACACATAAATTAAAGCCCAATGTACAGTAATGAATTGGTGCACATTTTACTTATTAACCTTCCTAGCGCACTGCCCGCTGCTCTTCACACAGCCGGTGTCATTATTGACGCCAGCTGCGTGGGCGGGAAAGCCGGCGCTCCTCCATTCCCATTACCCCGGAAATGCTGCAGCGATGAAGACAATCGCTGCAGCTTTCCAGGGAGGCATCGGGTCTAACCGATGCCGGCTTCCCGTGTGGTTAAGACGACCCTGAACGGCGAACGAACAGGGTTCATCTCAACCGCTAGGGAGGTTAAAGCAATAGAATGAACAGTAACAACATCTGATATTTTCCAAACAACTTACCTAACTGGCAATTTCTGTATCAGTGTTAGTAAAGTTTTAAATTTGTTTTCTAGACGCGTGTTCGTACTCTTTCTTAAATAACCAAACATGATACTAACTATACTTCAATAGTAATCATAGGATGTAAATCATAGTAATCATAGGATGTAAAAATTATTGCAATAAAAACCGCTGGAGTTATCATCAAAAGTAGATACAAAAGTTTTGTAAGCAAAAGAAACAGTTAAACGTTTCCTCTGGGAACTTCCATTTATGTTATTTGTGAAATCGCTGAACCACTGCTGACCTATAGTTTTCTGCAGATAAAAACACTGACTGTGTATATTGTCTGTGTTAATATGATACACAACTGTGGACACTTCTCTAATTAATGTTCAATGAACCTTGACATATGGCATTTTAGCTCTTTTCAGCTGTTGGTTTGTCAGACTTGCCCCTTTTCATCGTAGGTGCACTCTACAGAGAAAAATGTACCAAGAATAAAATATAGCTTTGCCCCTTCTTGAACTGACATCAAATCTAAAACTCATGTCAAAACATGAAATACCTTTGGACATCACTTGTAAGAAACAATCCAAGTAAAGCCAAAGCTTGACATTTTCCTTAGCAATATGCATAAACTCTTTGAAACATTTTTTTGTTCTATTTTGTAATTATGATCTCTTGAATTTTTAGATGCTATATAGGTGAGTTCACCTTGGCACTAGACACAGTAAAGGATTATTGTAAGCTAATTGACACACATGTTCAGCAAGGCATTTTCATTGCTTATCATTGCAATAAAACAAACATAGTGTGATTGTGCTAAGCTTTAACTTTGGTTTCCTCGGTTAGATTATACAATTACCCTAAGGGACATAACCCTATACTAAATATGAGATTTAACCTCATGACTAATGGCTGATTACAGTTGAGGCCAAAATCATTAGCCACCCATATGAAATTAGACACTACTGTTGATTTATCTATGAAAATAACTATTAACAAGTGTTTGTACTTTTGGAAACAAATAGACTATAAAAAAAATGGCATCCTTAAATTCTACGGGAGAATATGCAGATAGGCTAAGGTTGTCACTGGGTCCTCAAAACAAGACTGTGACCCAAAGCATATCTTTTATTTATAACGCAACAACATGTTATGCAGCGCTGTACATTAAATTAGAGTTGAGATGCAACTCAAAATAACACACAGGTACGGTTATGACACAGGAGGGGTAGAGGACCCTGCCCAGTGGGGCTTGCAATCTAAAAGGTTGTAGAACAAAGTATAAAATAGATAGGGGAGACTGTCAGTGTGGTGATTTTAGGAAGTGGAAGATGGGTCTGCCAGACTGAACAGTTAAATCAAAGACTGAAACAAACAACAAAATATGCCAAAGGATCAAGGCTACCAAAACCAAGATCCTGGTGTGATCCACACAGGGCCCAGACCTCAATCCTATTGAGGATCTGTGGCGGTTGCTCATAGTTAATGTTCACATTTGATAACCCTTGCAATTTGGACCGGCTAGAACAATTTGCAATGGAAGAATGAGCCAAAAACCCACCTAAAGCCAAAAAGAGATTGTTGCCAGTTGTGGCTCAGAAAGGGTACACTATTGACTATTATTGGCCAGGGGGCTAATCATTTTGAATTTTTTGCCCTTTATTTTTCAATTATCCTAATGAAATTTAGACATATAGTATAATGGTTTCCAAAATTACAAACACTAGTTAATGGTCATTATCAACAGAAATCAAGAGTGTTGTCTAATTTTTATAAGGGGGGTCTAAAAATTTTGGCCTCAACTATTTCTTTGTTTCCAATTGTTATTGGTCTGATATAAATATAAATATATTGGATGCTAAGTTTGCCTCCAGTTCTCACTGGAACTTTAACAAACATCAGCACAAGAAACATGCAAGAAATCTTATGGAGAAATAAATGACTAGCATGACCAGTTGATCTAATTGTACTTCTCTGATTGGTCCTGATCATTTGTTCAAGTCTGATTTTTCTTCTGTGTAGGCTAAAATTGGACCAACCCTTAAGAGTAGAACTTATTATTACAATAAATTTTGTAATTGTAATTTTCAATTTGCAACTTGATTGAAAATTAAAAATGAATTGAAAATTCTCCTGTATTAGACTATTTCTAAGGAAAACACAGATGTTTATAAATGCACATGCATATATCTGTTTTGATTACCACTGCCTGCTACAAATATGATATATGCTTCTAGAATATCTATTACCCAGAAAGTGTAAAATATTAATCAATGATCTGGGCAATATTATTGAAAAATAGGGCATGCCGAGCTGAAACACTCCACCTTCCTGCATACAACAATCACACACTGGCAAAATACTAAAATTCCAATAAAATACTTCACTGATTATGTAATTTCAGTCATAATTCTAGAAATGTTATCAGGTGCAACTTTTAATCATTAAACCATAAACATTAAACCATAAAGGTCCCTGTCCGGTACTTTTTGTTACGGTCTCTTTAAACAGAGATCACAAGTGTCTATAGTCATGCATATTGACCTCTTTTAAATTAGGATGTAAGTAGGGGTCATATAAACTTAGTAAAGTTCAAAATAAAATTACCTCTACGCATAGCTCTGCAATAGAAATGTATTCCTCTTTTTCCCTGGTTGCTTTTGTGTGTAAAGTAGACTCATTTTGTAGGCAACTAAGGAAGCGTCACATATATCTGTTTAGTAGTACTGGGAATTGTAAAGCTGCCACTGGCATTTGGCATTTAGTATAAATGAAGCAAAGGAAATTGTTATAGAACTCCAAGGAATGGCTGCATATAATGTGGCAATAGTTCTTTTGATATATTGGCTGTGACATTTCTTGGCTTTAGCAACCTGATGATTGAAAGGTTGTACCCGAGTTATATCTGCATTGCGATCTTCCAGTGCATTGACTAGATCTTTGGAACAGAAGTCACAACATTTATTCACTTAATTTGTAGAAGTCTAGTTAGTTGGAGTTTCTAATCAAGGTGGTTATCTGTTCCTGTAGTAAAAAGCTAAATGGCTTCTGTCATATGTGCAGCAATTCACTGCAAAACAAGGCAATGTTCTAATAGCTATAGGGTTTAGTGAGAAAATATAAAAAGACTGTGGTGCTGATTTACTATAATTGTGCTCGTTCTGCCAGAAAGGGTGACAGTGCTTACTTTTTCCAGGAAAGTGGTGGTTACATAATGATATATTTCTCTGCAAAAACATACATGTCCATTGGCCCTTGACCCCTAATAGTGGTTAATCTCTGTAATACTCAACTTTATACTACACTACAGCTCATTCTTGGTAACATAAAGGAGTAGACATTTGTAATAAATCTTGTACAGAGAAAGGTTTCTAGATTATAAAAAAAATATGACATTAAAGTGAACCTTCCAAGAAAATGTTTGCTTTAATTACTGATCTCTTCTTCATACAAATACAAAACGATATACGTATATAAATATGAAATTGGGAGTTTCTGTGTAATAACAAGTTTTATCTAGGAAAAACTTGGCAAGCTAGGTGTAACTATGAGTTCTGCTTTGTTTAGGTGCCCTACAGTTAAAAAGTACCTTAGTATATCTTCCAACTTTGTTGATGATCATAAAACAATCTTCACTTTGCTTACAATATCAGTAAACCAACTGTGCACATTATATTCCTGTTAATTCCCATGCAGCTCCTGTTATAAGGATTTTCAGCAAAATACTAAGTATATACTTGCATTTCCATTATTTGACCCCTGCTTTTTTCATAGATGGTATTAAGGGAGGGAGGCATTTTCATCTAACTACATTTACCTGCTTTTCATATATATGCCCCCTGGCATCTTAACTACAATCAACTTAGTACACTATTTACCTGCAACAGATATGTTTTGTGGAGTGTGTTCTATACAAATAATAAAATAGATGGATTATTGGAATTGATCAAAGCAGTAGTATTCTGTATTATCTCATTGTGCCTGTGTTTGAGGCTGTAGGACTACTCTGCAACCTTGAAAAACTAAGAGTTTTTATGCCCGTTCCATCCATGGCTAAAGCAAGTCTGAGTGACAGCATCATTTATCTACAACAACAGGGGAGATAGTTTGTTCAATCCATCTAGCTTTCCCAGGAGAATCCATCCATACTTTCATTAGAGGAACTTGATGTATTTTCTTTGCTGAAATTCACATTTTCACATGTTCCTTGTAACTCTTCTCCTAGTGTTTTGAAAGACTACATTGTTGGTGTTCCTATGCAAAACTCATATGATTCCTAAAACATATGTTTTCTCATTTATATAGTCAACATTTTAAATGTTTTCTCTTAACGGTTTTCAAACTACAGGATGTAAAACACAACATAATTTTAACATAATTTTTAAGCATACATTTATTTTTAAGTCATACTTACTTTTTTTATACAGGCTTTTAAGTATTGACTAAAAAATTTCAATGTTTTAGACCAGACCTGGAAAAACTACATCCTGTGGGCCAAATCCGGCCCATGCAATCTTTTAATCTGGCCCTTTGTCAACTTGACACCAAAATGCTCTGGCTTCCCTCTGCTTGTTCCCTGCACTGAGTTGAGATAATGCCAAGAGGATTATTGTTATGGTCTGCGTCTAGAGCTAGTATTTTGCCCATGTCTGCAAAATAGTTTTTTGTTGCCTATATAAAGGTTTTAGGATAGAGGGTGCTATTACAGTTACATACCCTTGGCACATGCTACAACACACCATAGGCTTAGAGACACTAATTGATATTTATTTGTGTCAATGAAGGCCACACTGAATTCTGTCTATTCTGCATTATCCTGCATTATCTAACAGGCATGGGCTTCCCAAGTCCTCACATGCTCGGCATCATTGATGATGGAGGGACATGGAGGGGAGGAGGGGAGCCAACATGGATAAAAAATCCATGTTGTGTTTATTTGTAACAAATTAAAGTAAAACCTGTGACAAGGCATACACAATCGTATTACATTTATATGCCTTATAGGACCCAAACAGGGAAATCTGCATGAAAATTTTTTGATATATATCATAAATATTTATTATGTGTTAAATGAATCTTTTCACAAACTAAATACAGTTGGTGTATAAGCTATTTTAACAGAAATTGAATATACACCTATTGTTGTATTTAAAGCACACCTAACTTCAAAAAAAAAAAAAACCTCAGTTTTCCTCCGTCCTTAAACGCTGTTTTTTTCCCCCCTCTCAGCTTGTGCGAGCTTCCCTGTGCGGCTACTCACACATGGGCGCCGAAACCGGAAGTTCAGAAAGGTGGATCCAGGAAGCAGTGTGGGAACCTGCTCGGGGACCTCCTTATCAAGCGGGGGAACACTGATGGACCGCTACATGATCTCGCCAAAGCACCGGATACGGACACAACACGCCGCCCGCAGCAGTATCTCTACACCTTCAACACCGAGCTCAAAAGGTTTAAAGGGCTTAAAGATGGCACCGATCCGAGCGCAATCTGATACCGAGGAGGAGGAGGACACAGCTGTTCTAAAGATTGCTCAAGCTGTTGCCAGGATCATCACTCCGACTATACAGCAAGCAGTTGACACTGCCATATCAAAGACACTGCGGGAAGTCCAGCAGGAGCTGCAATTACACTCTACGCGACTCATGGAGGCAGAGACCAGGATTTCTACCCTGGAAGATTCTCTGGCTACAGCCACTGCAGAAAACAATCATATTAAAGGTATTTTGGACTCCATGAAAGGTAAAATCGATGATATTGAAAATAGAACCAGACGTAACAACTTAAAACTCCTCAAGGGCTATCTGACGGTGGTCAAGTTGCTCACATCAGAAATTTGGAGGGAAACCCAATTTAAGATCTATCAACGAGCCTATATGGAATTCTACCCCATTATAAAGGGGGAAGGTACACATATTCAGCGCTCGGGCTGCTGTCCCAAATGCGGAATGCATAAAGCACAAGTAGTGCACTGTCTATGGGAATGTCCGGCCATTGTGGCGTTTTGGCAGGATGTCCTCATGTACATTCACCGAATTAGTGGAGAGGTCTTGGTTAAGGACCACATGCTGTTATTATTTGCATACCTTGATAAAGAACGCCAGCAAGGGATTAAGTCATCTCTCTCACAATGGGCGCAGCTGTGCCTTTTGACAGCACGAAGATGCATCATGCATCAATGGCTGTCTCCCAACCCCCCTACGGTGCACTATTTGGAGAGGTCTCTTTGAGAGCTTTTCTATATAGAAAGACTAGCAGCAGACACCTTAGGTGACAGGGAGGTGACCAGGTTTTTCCGAAGGTGGAAGAAATTTATTAAATTCGTCCTGCCTTCACATGAGCGGGAACAGCTGATGCGCAGGCATCGTCACTCTACGTGGTATGTCAATAACGATCTCCAGAATACTTTAGGCGGGCTAAGGTGCAGTGATATTGCTCTGCGGTACTGTTAGGGGCAAGCTTACTTATGCCATCTCTACCCAGGGAAGTGACACGACACGGGACAATAGCAAAGAAACTGAGATAAGGGGTAACTATATGAGATATAAGAGATACTTCCCCTTCCACTGATATACGTTTAAATGTATGTAATGTTTGTATGTTATATGAGGAGCTACAGTATACTATTGGTCATAAGTAGTATGTATTGTATGGGCATCCATGCATAAGAAATATTCTTGCAGACAGATATTCTAAGTAATAACATTTTGCAATGTACATATCATGAAATATGTCCATCTGTTTTGTTTTTCTTTTCTTTTTTATGTAACTGTATCTCTTCTCTGTTAAAGTATGTGAAAAGTATAGAATAAAAAGAATAAAAAGAAGGAAAAAAAAAAAAAAACACCAAAAAAATTAGATTAGATTACATTTTGACTTACCTCTAAACTGTCCCAATAGCTCAAAGTTGCTCAAAAACCAAAAATATATTTAAAACTATCCTGCTGACATCTGTTGGAGCCGCCATTTTAAATTCAGTGTTAGCTTCCAGGCTTGTATGAGTATAGGCTGCAATAACGGCGGCAGCCACCAGATACAATGTGTGTCAATGGGCACAATGAATGAAAGCAGAAAAAAAAATCAACGAGAATAACTGCTGAAGATGTCCACCGCGGCGGTGAGGAGATGATCCACAGAGGGGGAGGGGTGAGGGGAGAACTATACAGATATCTTCACACAGGTAACGATTTTTTATTTACATATTGCTTCGATAATGTGGAGTTGGCTAGCTAGGGGGAAAAGTTTGTCTGGTGGGTTTAGGTGCACTTTAAGAACACAATCCTTTTTAGTGCAACATTTTTAACATTCTATTTGCTTAGCTTTGATTTTTGAAACATGCTAGAAATACAATCTACCATCATTAAGATTAAGTATACAAACTGATACTTCGTGTCAACAGTGCATCAGGTAATTTCATAACAAATCAATTATAAGAGCTTTATACACGTACAGGCATACCTCTCAAATCATTCTTAATTTAAATTCCAAGCAAAGCGTTTGCTGAAAAACTCAATTACTCATTCTGCCCATTTAATAATCCGTCAACTAAAGGGATTACTGCGCCTCATGTTTTTGGAATTATGGGGCAGCTCTGTCACAGTCTGAACCTAAGAGCTATTAAAGAACACGATCTTAGCATGTATTAATATTTTTTCTGAGCTGCCATCGGATAAAATATCCCCTATGCAATGAGAAAAACAGCACGTCTTTGAAAAGTTATGAGCCACAAAGTATAATATAATTAATTAATGCTAATTCAGAGGCCTTGCCTGACATTTCTTTTATTCAAATTATTTTTTTTTCTTTTGCAATAGCATTTGGATTTTTATTTATTTATTTAGAGTTGTACACAATGAAAACCTGTCAAAATAGATAATGATGTACTTCAGGAGGAAAAAAACTTAAATGCCATGACTGCTCAAATTAGTTTTAGATTATCAACTTAAAACAGATATTTGAAAAGAGTCATTAGACCGTAAGTAAAGTCATATTTATGATATTGTGTCTGATTCTTGCTATTTATAAAATTGGATTTCATCAATATATGATAAGCATAATAAGGAATTGGACTTTGTGGTAGCAAAAAAAGCCCTAAAACCCTCCTCTTCAGTCTGACCTAATCATCTTCTCATTCTTAACATCACCACCATGACAGTCCCCCCCCCCCTACCTATTGTATACTCTGTTCCCCAACCTATTAGTTGTAAGCTTGTTTGGGCAGGGTCCTCTACTCCTCCTGTATCACAAACTGTACCTGTGTGTTGTCTTGAACTCTAATTTAATGTACAGAGCTGCATAATATTTCGCCGCTATATAAATAAAAGATAATAATATCAGGTATCCATGAATGGTAGAACAGTTCTTTAACTGGTAAACAAGTGAGAATAGTGATAAATAAGGGTTAAACATAATTGTAAATGCATTTATTGTTTTAATTTCCTAAAGATGGAGAATGTTAGGGGAAAATGTATCATTCTTATTGATTTACATGTGTCATTTTTTATGCATTCATCACTAAAGATGTCTATTCCTCTCCATCTGTTATACAGACTAAAGATAAATTGCTCTGCACAATGGGATTAAAATCTTCTATTTAACATACCATATGTTTTTCTTTCCCGCTCTGACTGATCATTGTAGAAATAAATATTCACATAGAAACAATTAAATAAAATATATGAATAATATTAGAATTCAAATGCCTTTTGAATCAGACAAAATCACAATTCTCCTTATATTTGTTTCATTGTTTATCCTCAGATACCACTGTTTGATGGCTTATTCACATTATATGCTTTTTCTATGGATAATGAGAAACGTTTCATCCTATCAGCATCTTTCCTATACAATATCATGGAATTTAAAATAATCCTAAGTAGACATCAAAGAATAGTAGCTGTTGTCTTGTGTGTTGATTAGTAAGGTCTACTATTTTCATTGGGTCTGCAAAAGTTTTGAAAGCCATTTTAGGTTCCAGAACAGCCCAGTTGTCCAGTTTTACATGGGTATTATAAAAAGGATTTATATATATTTTAAAAACTTTACTTTTTTATGAGGTAGAACTAAAAGAAAATGAAAGTTGTAATAGAATGGTAACATACTTGCCATCAGCACTAACAGCATGCCATCTAGCTATAAAATTCAGGACCATCAATATATCAGTCTAAGAACTGGAATGATATGTCCAAGTCTATTTGGAGGATTTATATAAATATCCTACTGTTCAACTTTTATCTTCTCACATCACCCACAACATTCTGTCAGATGCAGTTTCTGACACTATTTTGTCAAGCTAATCAGAAAATTAAAATAGCAGCATGTAATATTCCAGACTTTTCTGTGTTATTTTTCTCACAAAATATTACATATAGTACAAAAAATATTTTGTGTAGTTGTGCAGAAACATTTGAAGGATTTTTGATCAGGCCCTTGACCCCTCAATGTAATGCCTGAATGAAGAAATAGATTATACCTCCAGGCATGGTGCTTAGGGAAGGAAGATGCCCATTGAAGATGCCAGATCTCACAAGATGTTCCCGGACCATTGCTATAGCAGAGCAACTCTTCATGAGATTCTTATACAGAAACCTTAGTGTTTCCTGGACCTACCTGGATAGCTTGTACTATTACACCCACCTAAGGAATACTATAGAAAGCTAGAAACAAATGCATTTGAATGGAAGGTCCATTTTAATCTAAAGGTGTTATAAAGAAAACACACATATGGAAATTAACTTTGAGTATAACATCCTCCTTTATATGGTTAATTTTTATGGTTACCATGGGAATTGTTTATAAAATAATGTTTTTTTTTTCTTTTTTGCACAATACAAAAGCCTGTTGCAATTGTAAAACTTTGCTTCCAACCTTAGATTATTACAGACAAGCCAGCCCATGGGTCATATTGTGCCTGTTTATTTTTTTTATCTGGAACATTGTCACCTTGGTGGCAAGACATTCTGGCTCCTCACTGCTTATTCTCTGCAATGAGTGGAGATAATGGGCTTTTAGAGCCGGACTGAAAGGGTAGGCGGAAGCGAGAAATGAAAGTTGGAAGTTGTAGCCGCACCTACAGCAGTCTGGGAATCCTAGGTAGTGGTGCTTGCTGTTAGTAATGAGGTGGTTGAGGTGATGTCAACAGTGCTAGTCCCAAGTGCATCTGGCTCTAGTGGAACTACAGAACTATAGGGATAGAAATTATGAGAATAAGAATAAGCCGCTTCCCATGTCGGATGCTGCTAAAAGTAGCACATATGTGTGTCATGAAGGGCCATTAAGTGCCCGTGAAAAACAAAAATATGGAAAAAAGAATATATAGATATTTTTACGTTGTAACCTTTGGAACGTTTTCTGATTGAAAAATTGAAAAAAGGCAAAGAATATAGAAAATGAACTGGCAGCAGGCATTTTACATTATGGGTTGTATTATTGGGGAAAAGTCGGGCAAACTTGTTCGGCATTTTTCTGTTATCAAGATGTCATAATGGATGCATTTATGGGGGCACAGCATGGGTCAGATATGATGAACAATTTAGGCAACAAATGGCGGTGCATTCATCATTAAGATGGGATCAAAATGATATGGCATTGTGGCTACAAGTGATGACTGCGGCAAAGATGCATTCACACAAGGAATTTCAATGGGAAATCAGTCAGACTCGTCAGTATCAACGTCTGTTCAGATGGGGGCCGGCACTTCCTTGCCTGGGTGTCGGCCAGTCAGACAAAAGGAGTTTGCTGGCGATACAGTGATGGAGTGTGCAAGTGGGGAGCCACTTGTGGTTTCTGACATGAATGTTCATTTTGTGGAGGATGTAATCATCCAGCGTCCAAGTGCTTCAAGAAAGGAAAAGGTAGTTTGGGACGCAGGTGAGCGTAAACAGGATGCAGCTGTGGCTAAATAAATATCCAGATAGGGTAACAGCTGATTTCTTTTTAAGGTTTTAAAGATGGTTTCAGGATTCTGTCTGAAGGTGTAAAAAGCAAGCAACTTTGTAACAATTTAGTTTCTGTGACGCATCATATCGGGTTGGTATGGGATAAATTGATGGTGAAGGTAGATTTAGGTAGAATGGCAGGACCTTTTACAGGGTTGCCTGACAAAGGCATTATCATTTCACCCCTTGGTGCCCAAAAAAGAACCTGGGAAATTCAATTTGATCATCATTATTTCCCGATGGGTAGGTCGGTCAATGATGGCATAGATGTTTTGTTAACCTCGGTATCTTATACTCCTTTTTATGAAGCTGTTCGTTTAGTTAGCCAAGCGTGACAGGGAACTCTTATTGGTAAAATGGATATTGAAGCTGCTTTTCGTCTTTTGCCTGTTCATCCAGACTGTCAGTCCCATTGTTGGGATGTTTTTTTCAATGGTCATTGGTTTTTAGATTGTTGCCTTCCAATGGGTTGTTTTTTGTCTTGGGTGAGAAGACAAGTCTCTGGTCTGTCGGGCATTGTTCATTAGTGATGGCCGAACATCTAAAGAAGTCCGCCTGTTCGTGGACAGATTCAAATTCCATTGTGATTCTGCCGGGGGAAGAATAGAGATCCTCTTCTCGCTGGCAAACGGAGCGGGTCAAACACCCGCACTGCTCGCCGGCTAGAAGATGGGCGAACATCCATGTTCGCCGCCGAACTGTCCGCCTTGCGGACAGTTCGGCCATCACTGTTGTTCATTATTTAGATGATTTTTTGTGTGTGGTCCTAGTGAAACAGATGATTGTAGTCTGTTGATGGGTATTTAGAGGAGGTATTTGAGAATTTTTTGAAGCTAAGGGCATAATGGATCTCACTAAATAATTTTTGGTAAAACAAATACTTAAAGGTTATCAGGAGAGTCGCATCAGAGCAGACAGTCGCCGTCCGATAACGTTCGAGATATTAGGTTGGCTACCTGATGGTATATGAAAGGCTGCTATATTCGGTAGCTTTTTCATTAGCATTTTTTGGGGGCTTTCAGAATTAGTGAATTAGTTTGCCCAAGCAAACGATTAAGTGGTGGTATCCTTTATGAATGCACGTCAATAGCAGATGGAGTGTTAATTATTTGGATTAAGCGATCTAAAGCTTGCCATACACGGTTCAATTTAGCAGGATCAATCTTTGATTCGATTTTAGATCTTGATATTTTTTATTGGACATCAATCGTAATCAAATTCATAGTGGTACCGCATGGAAGGTTTGACCGTAATACAATTGTAATACGGCCAAAATTATCGATTTTCGTTTCGATCAAAAAACACAGGAAAGCGTCATATATTAATGTGTTCATCGAATAAAATCTGCCCGACCAACAAAAAAATGCTACGATTTTAGTTCAATCGTTGTACAATCTACCAACATGTACGATCACTTTCCGATTGATGTTTTGAACTATTTTCACCATGTGTGCAGTATACGATTTAAGTTCAATTGATGTAAATGTTTTACGCCAATCAAATGCTAAAATCGAACCGTGTATATCTAGCTTAAAATGGGAAAAGGTTTGAGGGACCTCAGTTACAAGGGGTATTTGAATATGAATTATACCCTTTGCGTTGTTATACAAGCTTTATGCAAGTACTTTCTAAGACAAAGGGTCCACTTTAATTAAATTGTGATTGGTCATTCCTATCAAGATTTCATTTCAATGTTTTCTTGAAATGTTGTTTGGAAAGGGCTTGGCTTAATCCAGATATGTTTGGTATGCATTCATTGAACCTGCTAGATAGTTTAGGGGAAGAAACAATTAAGAGAATTTGTAGATGCTAATTGCAACGTTTTAGAAGTTATTTTCTACCTCATCTTAATTAAATTTTTTTTAGACTATTGGGGTCGGGTGTTGTAAACCACATAGTGGCTGGTATGATTCGTTTATTTGCCTATCTATTTAGTTATTTATTATATTTATGTTTAGTTATTTATAAAACATAATATATTAGCACTGTCAAGGTACTGGGATTTTTCAAGGTTTAAGATGTGGCCTTTTTTGCTATATTGTACAATCCACTACAATATTTATTAAAACATTTACGTGTGTGGTATTTTATTTAACTTATTTTAAAGTTTAATGAGGTAACAGAGTTGAGTCAGCAATATCCTGTTCATGTCTAGAGATGTCCAAAAGTAGAAATCGTGACAAAGCTGCAGCTTGATAATGTGATAATGTGGGCGCCTCTACGCATTACATCAGTTCATTGCAGTAAACAGGCAAAAGGGAGTCAGAGCGTCTTCTTACCAAGGTGACAATGGGCCGAAATTGACAGAAAGGTACGTTTATTTAAGAATGATTGGGCAAATTTTAATTTTTCAAATATTTAAAAAACAAAAACTTTTATACAGTAGCATGCATTTTCACAATTTGTTTTCATTTTTTAATCACTATATTTTGTACACTTCACTGCCTTGTCAGCAGCTGGGAAATCACCTGCAAGCCATCACAATATCATGTTAACAGGGAGATGGTCAGTCTGTCAATTTTAAAATCCCATTGTGGCCAACAAGTCAGAAAATTTGCCCACCCCTTGTCTAGACTTTGCATTTCTTAAGAAAGGTGGCACTTTCACACATGTTTATATGATTTATGTAAGATGTTTACATTTGGGATGAGCTGAAGCAGTTTGAAGAGACCCCACTGAGTGAACTTCAGAAATGGGATCCAATAACAAATATTTATGGCAATTCACATACTCCTAAAGTTCACTGGGAGGTACAATTTGTGCAAACTTTCAGTTAATCATTGGTATGTAGTTAAAAAAAGGAAAATCCCCAAACATTAAAATTATAGTTTGTTTAGAAATATCCAACTTTCACTACAATTTGTAACCAGGAGTACTAGAGTAAGTTTTGAATATACATTATATACACATAAAAAAACAGCAGAAAATGATGCACACTGCCCACATTTGACACGTGAATTCCTTCCTTTATCTCATACATGGTACATCATTTGTCAATATGGTGTCATGGAATATTGAATCTTTTAAGCATTCATGTTATCAAGCAACTTCCATCAGTTCCATAATTGTTTTCCCTAGTTTATTGATGTTCATTTTGTAACACTCTATTTCTTCTTCTATAATTGAAATCGTATTATTATTTGGTAGCAGCAATGTTAGCAGTTAAATGTTAAAAAGACAGCAGTATTATAGTAACCATTCACAATGTAGCTTTTTCTAAACTACCCCCTGTAAACTGAGTCCTAATTTGCCTTACTAGGAACAATTCCTAGAAGAAATAACAAATCATCACAGCAGTCAAAGTAGCAATAAGCACATAATTGGTGTTCATGTAAAATTTAAAAACTCTAAACACATAATGTAAAAGTATTTTGTTAATTAAGTCACTGAAACACCCACAGCTCTAGTAGAATGTTATATCATTTGTAATATACCTAAATTACTGCTAGCCATAAATGCATAATTGTTTCTGCTATCAGCATATGCTAGAGCTATTCTTGCCAATGTTGTTAGCAACTGGGTAAGTAAACTGAGAAAATTAACAGGTTGTGCCATTTGAAGGTGCTGACAAATTGCACAGCGTCTGCAAACCCCCCTCATACTTAAAATAATTATTCAGCATATGGTTTGTAAATAGGTCAGTTAAAGTAAACTTTTCCATTCCCTAACCATGTAAACATAGTGATACATTTGTAACCCTCTACATCATGCTCCTGTTCACCAAACAATGCTTTTATATTGCAAATAAATACTTTTTGTCAACGCCAACACTGATCTCTGATCACATTTTTGTAATCTACCTAAATACGTTTTCAGCAGTGACATAACTGAAGCCCCCCATGCATGTATAGATATGCCATTGATTCCCCATTGATCGATCTTTGGGGAATTGATGGCTACCCATCTTGAGTGATCAAACCAAAAAGGTCGAAATTGCGCAAGGAACGGATCTGCCAAGATGGTAAATCCCTGTGCGATCCAAATACTTTAGATCACTCCAAACAATTTCCTTTAGATCTACAAACAACTATGTAGTACCGGGTCTTCCCTGATAGAATAGATAGTGACTGGAAGAGTTAGAAAGGTCCTCATATTACATGGTTTTGGTAGAAGAAAATCGTAAGATTGTAAGGTGTTGAGGGGCTTTAGACATTTGTCACCAAATTTACTCCTGCACACCTGTTACGAACAACCAAAAGTGATCAAAATTAAACAAAAAATCTATTGAAATGTGATCAGATATGCAGAAACATTTTGAAAATATCTGCCAGTTTTTCTAGGTACTCCGATCGACTTATATACATGTATGACTACTGTTACTCCTAACCACTAGAAATAAAGAAGTGATACATACATGCATGTAACTTCCTTTAAATTTGTAGAGCTAATTTGTGTGCTAACCTTAATATGAGATGTACAGATTCTTTGTTGATTGAATGATTGATTGATCATGGTACTCTAGCTGACATACATTAAATTATGCTTTAGTGACAAATTGGGGACCGGAGTTATGATAAACTCTGGAATTCATTTTTCCATCAATGACAACAATCCATTCAGACCGTGAGGCAAAAAAAGAAGCCCCAAACCATGATGCTCCCTCGGCCATGTTCGCTAACTGAAGCTCTGCAGGGAATGGGTGATGCAACAGGACAATGACCCAAAACATACAAGTAATTCAA
Source organism: Ptychadena robeensis (assembly GCA_036250615.1). Classification (NCBI taxonomy): domain Eukaryota; kingdom Metazoa; phylum Chordata; class Amphibia; order Anura; family Ptychadenidae; genus Ptychadena; species Ptychadena robeensis. Next base: position 63,007,498 of record CM070033.1, on the reverse strand, counting down.
AAAAAGAATGGCTTCAACAGAACAAAATACGCCTTCTGGAGTGACCGAGTCAGAGTTCTGACCTCAACCTGGTTGAAATGCTGTGGCATGATATTAAGAGAACGATTCACACCAGACATCCCAAGAATATTGCTACACTGAAACCATTTTGTGAAGAGGAGTGATCCAAAATTACTCCAGATCATTGTGCAGGTCTGATCTGCAACTACAGGTTTGGTTGAGATTATTTCCAATGGAGGGTCAACCAGTCCCAAGGTTCACATCACAGGTTTCCACCCTGCACTTTTACATGTTATGTACATGTTATGTTCAATAACTGCTTATTATATTAAGCAGACTGTGTTTTTCTATTGGTGTGACTTAGATGAAGATCAGAGCACATTTTATGACCAATTCATGCAAAACGCCACATAATCCTCAAGGGTTCACATACTTTTTCTTGCAACTGTATCTTCAAAGTACCCTAACCCAGTCCCATTCCACACAAAACAAATGAGACATTGGACATAAATATTATAAAAATTGATTTGAAATAGAAAAGCAATTGAGGCCATGATAACATTCTTTCATCTTTGTCCTCCAAAAATTGAAAAATATTTCACTGCACCAACCCGGTTCAGTCTAGATATATAATTTCAAGCTACTATATTTTTTTGTTGGATACTGTGTTATTCTTCAGCTTTGTCATATTATTCTGGTAATAAAAGCCTCATATAGTTGTCATTTTACATAAAATGCTTTTTACGTAGAAGAATTCTATACATATTTATAGATTTGATAAATGTGCATATTTATCTCTTATGAAAAGACATTTTTAGTTGACTTGACTAAAATGGCACAACAGGGATTCCTGCAGTGAACATATAAAGCAATATTCTGGTGTTACGATTATTATTGTGGCTGTTGATTTAGCTTTTAGTGTTAATCTACTTCTGACAACACTTGCGGAGACCAAATGACTTGCCTTCAATGTGCATTATAATTGTTATAAAAAAACAAAATGAAGGCTTTGGCTGAGAACATTTTAGTGAATTGCTACGGCAGGGGTCATTTAGTAACATTTTACAAGGCAAGAGTTTTTTTTTCTACACACAATCACTTTAAAAAACAACCAGGACATGGCGTGGTGTTTTTGTGATCTGTAGAACATTGTACTGTTTGCATTTCAAAGGAATCTATTCACCTGGCTGCCAAATATAATCTTCTGCAGTAACCATGGCTTCAAAGGAAGATTTGCTTCAAATGAAAAGAAATTTTTGAAGGTTAGCGCCAAACTGCAAAGTCCAGGAACTTAGAGGACACAGTGAACACACACAGACCTTTTCATATATCTGTTTCTCAAATATTCTATTTTGTATTTTTCCACAGGATCTTTTATCAGTTGTTCTTTAACACAGGAGTTTTATAAATAAGTTTTGAATAAAAGGTAAATGCCTATTTTAGTAAACACAACATAGCAAGTGCATGGCATGTCCATTGTCAAAGAAGATCTTACAAAATTAGATCTAAAACCAAAAAAAACTCTAAATTGCCATATACACTATAATGTGATGCCATTTGTTAGGCCAGCCATAGACGTAGCAATTTCCGGCCACAGTTGCGGACGATCGACCGGCATGCGCGCTTCCACTGAACGCATAGTAGCCTGCAACTACAGGGGTGCCCACCTTGAGGTTTCGACCCAAAAGCCGGCAGGTTGGATCGCATGGCAATCTGTGCTGCCGGTACTTTTTGTGGCTGATCCTGTTGTAGTCAGTTAACTTGGAGGGGGCGTCTCCTCCTCCTCCAAGTTAATTGCCTACAATCTAATGGGAATCCCCTGTGTTAGTGGAGCACACAGAAGTCTCGGCAGTTCTCTGGCGGGCTCCTCACAGCCTGGTGACGTCACTACGCTGTAATGAGTCTGCTACAAGCCGGTTATGGATTGAGGTGTCTTTGGCCGGTTTTAGGTACATAACTGTTCTGGTGTTGTCACCGTATAACAAGGGTGAATTTTGAGTTTATATTCTCCAAATTAGCCAACCATTATTTGGACAGAAGCAAATGTTAAAATGGCTGCAAGGTAAGCATGTTATTTGCCTTGTAGACTGCATTCTATTTGGTCTTTGACAGAGAGCAATACCACCCTTAACAACTACAGCTACTGATAAAGTTGTTGGCACCTGCTCTTGCATAGCTGATAACACATGGAGTGTGTTATCTCCATACTATTTCCTTTTGATCTAGCAACAACTATGTAGTATAGTGGCCAGATAGAATACATAGTGATTGGAAGATTTAGAAATGTACTCATATTACATGGTTTAGATAGAACAAAAGTGAATTTGTAAACCAAAGCCTTTACCTAAAGACAGCCAGATTGTTAAAACGTTTCATTCTAAATCATGAACACAAGTTGCATAAGAACAAACCTTTCAAGACGCTGGCCCAGAGCAATGATATGGAGCCAATACTGGTGCAAGTAAATAAATAGAGGAAATATTAATATAATATATAACTAGATTTAATATGTGCATATAAGAATGCTGGCATCTACTTTATGCTGCTTCAAATATAATTAATGTGGCTTCATATGTGTTACATTGAAGTAATTGATGCAGCTGTAATTACTTTTTGTTTTGTTTTTTGTTAACATTACTTTTACTGCTTTATAAATACACCCCTTATATGCTTAACATTTTCTTTTTGTATCTATTTTATAAAGAAAAATAAAATGGAAAGCTCATTAGATTCATTTAACCATATTCTCCAAAATCACATGATGTAGAAAAGCCAATTACTGTAGGCTAAGCTGAAACTTGAGATTGGAGCTGTCCGATGCTCCCTGCTGTCACATATCGGAGGAGCTGGAGATATCTGCTGTCTCTCCAGCTCAGCTAAAGCTTTGCATGGAGACCCCGCGGTTTCTATGCAAAGCACTGTACATTGACCGATATCCCTGTTTGTGATGGCCGCATATGATGTGGGCCATATACATTGCGGTGAGCGCGCACAGCGTTTGAATCGACCATCGATCTACATCATGCCCATATCTACATGTGTGTACTCTGCTTTACACCGTGTGCCACGGGATATTGTTGCCAGATGTTCAGGCCTTAAAAACTCTGACAAAAGTTCAGAAGGTCATGGAAAACATTAGGCATTGTCAAATTGTTTGGACTAGCTGATTTTGTGAATTGACTGGAAAGCCCCTGAACATTGTAGCATCACACATTGTATTTGGAAATACAAATAATTTCTGTAAAGAACCATAGTTGTAAAAATACAAGGTACAGGCAGAGCCTGTAAGAATTCTTGTTTTTCTATGCTGTAAGATGATGTAAGTGGACAGAATTTCAGATTATAATGCCAATGCTTTCATCTAGCATCACCTACCATATGATATGTATTTAGAACAATTCACATAATTAAGTACTGCAGCAAATGTGCTTCTTTCTCAAAAGAAAAAGGGTACCACTCAACAAAACAGCATTCCAGATACGTTTTTTTGTTCTGCATATTAAATTTAATGTGCTTTGTCATTTTATTGCAAAATTCGGGATGGAACTACCCTCTCATGTCTGTGGTTTTAATGTTTCAGAGGTTTGTATTAGAATGAACGTATTATTTAAATGTTGTCTAATGTTGGTGGTTAAAAAAAGTCTCTACTTGTGAAATGAAGAAAGCTTGCTACAATGTTGCTCTTTTCGGAAAAAAGGCTCTAAAAGAACCCATAAGCGTTAAATAAAAGGCTATAAAATTTTCACCAGAAGAATACGTTCCACTTCACAGAGCTTGGTTAGTTTATGGTAGAAAGCTAATGGTGTATTTAACAATTAAGCACTAAATGAACCTTGGTGTAATGTTAATACCAGCACCTAAGAAAAAGGAAATCAAGTAATTTAATGTTATTGCAGCTGGCTTGTCCTACAAATTAAAAGTAACATGCAATAGTTTAATATATACCCATGTAACCCCAAGTGCAAAAAAAGGCAATTTTAGAACATTTCATGGAAAGAACATCTGGTAAAACCCTCACATTTAGAGAAGTAGTTGGAGCATTTAGCAAAAGCCTGGCTAGGCAAAGATAACATTTACCAACCTATCTGAAGCTTTATTTCATAGAAAGAAGTACCGTATTTTTCCACACTATAATACAAGACCATAAGACACACCCCAATTAGGGGAAAAACAGAGACACAGCCATATAGATAACAAGTGAATATAGATAATGTTTCGGCAATGTAGGCAGGACTGGACCATGCAGAATTCACTCTATAGTCCTCCAGCCAAAAGGCCAGTGCCAGGAGGGAGGTCTTCACTGCAGTAGAGTGTGCAGGGCTAAAACTTTAGTATGTGTTTATACACTAGCAGTACCCATTCTCTGAAACCACTGATCAACTTATAAAGAGAGACACATTTTACAATCTGGCACTAACAACTTACTCATGCGCAGCTTTTTACATATGGGAGGTGATATGAGTAATTTTCACAAAATGTATTTATTGCAATGCAGAAGGTAATGTAAATATATAACTCGTGCTATCTAATTGTAAAATGCCTCCATAAGCTGGTCAGAGAATGGGTAGTGCTAATGGAGATGGGATCTCTTGACAGTGGCTTTTTGGCTTGGCTGTAGGGAAAGGGACACATTTCTGTCTCCTGTAATGCATAGCTAGTGCTCCCAGGGGACTTTTTTTTTTTTTACATATTTGGACCATAAGACACAGGGGCACTTTTCCATCTATTTTAATTTAAAAATAGTTATGTCTTTCAGTCCAAAAAATACAGTAATTCCATATATTTCCTGGAGACTATTGCACATAATATACTAATCAAACAAATCTATCACAGTAAAGCCCATCTTGTAGAGCTGCTATAACCTGCCAGTCCCACTGTGGCATGATTTTTAGAATATGGTAAGGCAATGGAATGTGTGCACATAACGTGTATGCACCCAGCCAAAATGAATGGAGTGCGTACGAAAAACACAGCCATTATGTTTTGCCACATTTTTGGCAAAACATAGTGGAGCCATGGCTTATCTCCTATGTATGACCTCAGCTTCATTCATGGACTTTCTTTCTGGGATCCCCTGGAGGTTCCATCTGTCACCCTGGTCCATCTGCAACCCTGGTCTCAGGTAGTATAGGTAGTTTACACTGTATGCTTAGGTCCTGGGGTCTCCTGTTCAAGCGGGGTTTTGGCTTAAGCCTGCAGCAAAGACTCATATGATTGTAATGTTTTAAATAATAGGCACTACAGAAAACCATACTAAACCATAAATAACTGCTCGGTGTTCAATCTTCTTGTGTTTTACAAATGTTGCCTAGTGTTTTTAAAGGACCAAATGGCCAAGATAAAGGTTAGATGTGCCTGTACTTACTATTAAACAGTATTTCATTCAGTAAAGTAGCACATAAACAGTGACAATAGCCCTTACAGAATCAACAGCCTAAACTCCTCAAGTAAACCAATCCCTCAGATACAGAAGCTTTATTGCAGGAGTATAGATGCCTGACTTCTCAGTTTACAACCTCCAGATTTAACCTTATCTAAGAAACAATAAGGTAAATCGACATCTTATGAGGTATGAATCTACCATAAATGTGCTGTGTACATGAATCCAGTGTCGTGACACTAAACTATGAGAGCATGACTTATATTTCTATGAACTGCTATTTTAATGGGTCTAAACATAAGCCATGTTTTAAATAGTTTTGTGCATGCTTCTTAAAAATGAAATTCTCTTAGATTTTAATGCCGTTGCTCCTCCCTCTCTCTGCGTCTTTATCATTCTTGACATATATCAGCTGCAGACTGATGTACCACAACATTTGAGTCAAATGAGGTTGACTAATTGCCATATAACTCATTGCCACTGCTGCCTGAAGAGATGATTTATGTAAACACATAAACACATTTTATGACATGTTTCCACTTAAATTTTTCCAATTTGTCTTCCTAGAATGCACTCAAATATAGTGGAATAAATTGAATGTTATTTGTCACGGTAACTTCCATGCTCCATGTAATAAGACAAAGAATGCAGTTTTGTTAAGACTAATTATAGCTATTATGTGGGTAGTTTTGCCACCTATTTAAAGGTAATGCTACATAAGGAAATAGTGATTTAATAACAAGAGAAGTACCTTGTTGTTTAACTGATTTAAAAGTTCACCAATCAGCTGTGCCAAAGTATAATTAATGACATTGCATTGGTACTTAAATGTATATCTAAATTAAGTTTATGTAGCAACTAGTACTATTTTAATTTTGCAGCAGAACAAAAACATTCAGGAATATTAAACATATTTAAAGGTAAAGTTTAAAGCGGATGTAAACTCTAAAAACATAAACAAATAAACATGCCACCCGATGTGGCCGGCCTCGGGCGCATGGGAAGGTAGATGTCAGAAGTGATGTTTAATCTCCCCTTGTGACTGCCGCAGCGGTATGTTATGAGGGTGGTGGAGCATCGATGCATTTTGACAGTTTTACCAGGTAAGTATTTTTCTTTTAACTTTTGACCTCCGATCTGCCTTATTGGTGCAGATAATAGAAGGCAGATGCAGAGTTTGTAGGTCTGCTTTAAAGTATCTCTTTAACTCTTAGAGCTCATTCATTGAAGAAAGTACAGTCACTTGGGGAACATTAGACATTTCCCATCCATTCCATTTTTGTGCGTTCACCCATAAGGTTAACATGGGGAACTTTGTCAAGTACTTAAAGAAAACACAGGGTGGAAGAAGTGACTCTTGTGTTGACTTATTGAACTTGGGAATTCATTTTTATTGGTTTAACTTTTTAGATGCATTAAAAATCCCTTTATCCTCCTTCCTGACCCACTTCTTAATGGAACATGTCGCGGCTGATTAGGAAAATGTATTTTTGAAGTAAAGATGGGGAGAGGTAGGTACACCCCATAATGAAAGGCTGCATTGGAAAATAGTGTAAAGCTTTAATAAAAAATGTAAGATCATTTTGCAAATCTACTATATTTTCCAGACTATAAGACGCCTTGTTGTATAGGACACACCAGATACATTGGAGCGTCTGATGAACAAAAAATATTTTGTCTTTCTCCTACTCTGCTCGCCAGAGCTCTTTGCCTACTCCATGCAGAGTAGGATTTAGGAGCTGTCTCTGACAGCTTTCCTGCCTCTGGCCCTGATCGGCAGGTGGGCAGCGTGTGCCCAACTTCCAATACAGTACAGATGATCTCCAATTTGCATCTGCTATGTCTGTGAGTTGAGCTAATGCACCCCACCTCCCAAACAGATGACACATAGCCTCACCAGATAACCTACTTGCCGGGAGAGCTGGCAGTCGCGCCTTCGGAATATAAGATGCAGGCATTTCCCCTCCAATCTTGAGGGGGGTGTTGCGTCTTATAGTCTGAAAATACAATACTTTTTCATGCTACAAATTAAGTTGGGTTATATATCTTTTACTCTCTTATTTTAGTGGACATGCTTTAACTGGAACTAGTACTTTTCTTACAGTTAAGATAATTAGATGGGGTGTGGAGATTGTACAATATTCCAGGTAGACAAAAGCTGCAGTGGAGCTTTTCCTCCCATATGTAAATATGTTGTTCAGTGCCAGATTGTAAAATGTGTCTCTTCATAAGTTGGTCAGTGTGTTCAGAGAAAGGGTACTGCTAGTGTATAAACACATGCTAAAGTTTCAGCCCTGACACTCAGCTGCAGCGAAAGATGTCCTTCCTGACACTGGCCTTTTGGCTGGAGGAATATAGAGTGAATACTGCATGGACCAGTCCTGACTACTTATTTTCCCCTAAATTTCTCTCCAAAACTTAGGGTCCGGTGCATCTTAAAGTCCGAATAATACGGTTTATATACTGTACTAATCATTAAATTACCATAATTAACATTAAGAGGTAAGTTAAGGAAAATAATCCTACCCCAAAAATGCACAAGGGAGTAAATGAAAGACCCATTTTACTGAAATTGATACACAGGGGAATAATTTTCAGATTATTATATATGCACAGTGCAAACATGAATACAATTTTTTACGCATGACTTGGAAGGACTACCAAGCAATCTAAACCTAATAGGCTCCAGTACCTGACAGCTAATAACAGGTCATATCACAAGATATTTAAGACAGCGGAGAACTGCCAACACACCAATAGGAGAACGATGCTATATTTATATACCTGGCAGCATTCTGACAATCGACACAATTTTAGCAGCAGGAATAGGTTACATTAGACTGCACCGTTTAACTATTAAAAATGTTGTACTTAAAATTGTGGTATTTCTTCCTTCTTATAGAACTAACGTGGTGTGGTGTGTACAATTTTCTCAGAGATTATACATGTGTAACAATATATTCCATTAAATTTTTTCAAACTAATAAAGGAAGTTTAGCACTGTGTCCATGCAATATAGAGTATTTAATCATATTTCTTATAGTGTTGAGCTTGAATATTTTAATTGCAAATATATTTGACGAATATTGTCTATTCAAGAATTCACAATCTTCACGAATATGGCCGCAAATATTGATTATTTATATATTGTGCATTGAGAAGCTTATGGCCATGAATTGCGATTTTATATTCACAATAAATACCATTCATTTTGAAGGTAATCACGATGTGATTATAACTGCAAATATATTTTTTGCAATGCATGGCCATACACTCGAATTGCCAATATTTGCGAATATCGAATCGGATATTAGTAGAATTATTCAGGAAATATTGTAAATTCGGATATTGCCTATGCCTAATTTCACAGCAATCTGTAAAACATGGTCTTCTAATTTTATATGAACTTGGTCCTATCTGCACAGTCTTAAGTATATGTTCATAGTTCATAGGTTTCCACTATGAATTCTACCATGCTGTTTCTGTTCTGCACTTGATTACTGCTTACATCTTGTATCACTATTTTTATTATACAGAGCAACACACTACATAGATCACTAACAAAATAAAATGAATGAATGTGGATCCAGCAAACTTAATTGAAAGTGTTACTTTTATATACATTGTTAAAAAATGTATGGAACACTAAGATAAGACATCCTTGATCTGTGTGAATGTCATATTCTTATTTATTACTTTGTTATTTACATTGTTATATGTGCTTACAACAAAATTAAACACAAATATCAATGGAAATCAAATGTATCAACCCATGGAGTCACACTTAAAATTAAAGTGAAAAAACAGTACAGGCTGATCCAACTTTGATGTAATGTTCTTAAAACAATACATAACGAGGCTCAGTAGTGTGTGTGGGCTTTATGTGCCTGTATGACCTCCCTACAATGCCTGGGCATGCTCCTGATGAGGTGGTAGATCTCCTGAGTAATCTCCTCCCGCACCTGGACTAAAGCATCCCCCAACTCCTGGACAGTATGTGGTGCAACGTGGCATTGGTGAATGAAGGGAGATATTAAATAGTTTTGGCTTTGGATATCAAATAGGAACTAGGATAAGGTTGTGTACCACATGTTCTTGTTCCTTTATGTCTTTTACAAGGGGGCCACACTCCCCCTCCCAATCTAGAGCTATACACCTCTACACAACTTCATCACCCACACTTCATACAGAGCCATTATACTGCAGAGATTCACCCATTGTGGTCATAAAGTGATGTACATGGTCAGCAACAATACTCAGGTAGGTTGTGGCTTTGCAACGATGATCAATTACTACTAAGGGGCCCAAAGTGTGCCAAGAAAATGTCCCCCACACCATTACACCACCACCACCAGCCTGAACCATTAAAAAGAGGCAGGATGGATCCATGCTTTCATGTTGTTGACGCCAAATTCTGACCGGACAATTCGAATGTCGCAGCAGAAAACAAGACTCATTAGACCAGGTAAGTTGTTTCCAATCCTCTATTGTTCAATTTCAGTGAGCCTGTGCGAATTGCAGTTTCCTGTTCTTAACTGACAGAAGTGCGCGCATTCGTACCATAAGAGGCAGGCACTTTTCCCACCCCCCAAATTTGGGGATGAAAAGTGTGTCCTTTAGTCTGAAAAATACGGTACATGTACACCCATTGTAATGTTATGTTTTTGTAACTTAAGAAATTTCCCAACAAATGTGTGCATTTCGCCCTTAAAACTCACTGCTGACAATAACACAATTAATTATATTTCTTGTGTTCTTTATTTAACTTTTTAATGTATTACAGTTATATAAATTCATATTTTTTTTGTATTAAAACTTCCTTTTACCATTGACAAATGTTTATTTAAAAAACATTAAAAAAAAAGTAAACTCATATGAGGGGTGTTCCTTTTTTTTTAAGGATTACTGTAAATATCGTATGCCTACACATATCCTAGCAATCTGTCTTATCATACTGTAATAGCTCAACTTATTTTGACACTTTTCTGATGTGTTCACAATATGTTTCTTTCAAGAACATCCTGCTGCTCTTCAAACATGTCGTACTTCACTCATCTCATGCATCATGTTCTTATATCTCACTCCTAATCCTTATCCATAGGTCACCAGACCTCCACATGCCTTTACCTCTGCTGAACTTTATGGCTGCAGGATTTGCTGCTTGCTATAGCTGTGGAAAGAAAGTGTCCTTTTAAAAAAAAAAAAGAAAGTGTCCTATTTTTATGGGAATTTATGCCAATTGAATTTCTACTTTTAACCCTTGGTGTAGACCCACATAACACGCACATACATATATATATATATATATATATATATATATATTAGGAATACTATTCAGTAGTATTCCATTTAACCATGTCTACCAAAACATAAGAATTTGTGGCTTCTAAAATTATTCTAAAAAACAACCTAAGAAAAACTTAACATTCATGTGTGAAACTTGTTAATGATAAATGTTATTATTTCATGTTTTTTTGGGCAAATATACTCAATAAAGTTTTCTCATTTAAATAGAAAAAAATATATGTTTTATTTTGTTTATTTGTGATACTTTTTTTCATATGTTTAAATTAAATGATCTAAGTCTAAAAACTCTCGGAAAGATATGACCTCTAAATCCTAAAGCAAACCCTTTAAACATTATAGACTTGAGTATGATGAGTGTGACATAATATAATATGGATAAGCCTGAACGACCTGACTTTACATACCTGTATATTATTCTGGGAGAAAAGTGTCTCTATGGTGAATTTAGATTACAAGATGAGTTCATTTAATATGTGGACCTGAGAAAGAGATTGAAGATATGAGATATATAATTAATAAAAAATTCTACTACTTGTAGAAAACATACTTGTATAAAACATACTACTAATGTATGTTTTAACACAGAAACCTATATTTAAATGAATACCGTATTTTTCAGACTATAAGACAAAACCCACTGTGGGTTTTTGCCATCCATCAAGGTAACCCAAGTTACTTACTTAAAGCTTTAAATTAAACACCACAGCTTTAAATTGACTTAATATATGTAAATATGATGTTTACCAATCCTATAGCCCAATGTAATTTGGCAATCCGCCCATTTTAAGAGGACAATACAATTGCCCATTATAGCCTCTGATTTCTGATATTGCTTTTTCTGCCCTGACTATGCCTTATCTATCACTACCATACTTTTTTGGACTGATGTTTGTGTAAGAACCTTGTTTTGCTTACTTGGTTATTCAACAAAACAAATTGTTATCTTACCTATGTTACTGGATATTTGGTGTGGGTTGTGATTGTGTCAGGCAGATTACACTCTGCCAACCAAACTACAGGATACAACATGTTGTATGCCATAAACAAGTGGGTAGAACTTGCATGTTTTAGATGGTTGAAGTGCAGAATGTGGGAGCAGCAAACAAAGTAAGAGCTTTCAAGCTGCTATTTATGCTAAATCAGGCTATTTAAAATCATCATGCTTTATGCCTGACATCATCCTCTGCAGGAACATTACATATAATGAGTAATAATAATTAAAGTTACTGTTATCTTCAGCAGTAGAAAACATTATAATTCTTAGAACAGGGGCATTTGACTACCAAACAGCTTGAACTCTTAAGTTTGACTAGTATATAGGATAAATGTTGTAAATCATCATGTGGTTGCAAAACAATTAGCAATTTCTACCTCTCATATTGCATATGTTAGAACACAGATGATCATTATTTCAAGGGTTACCCCTTGGCCTTGTTAAAAGTATGACTGTAAGGAGTGCTGGACAAATTGTTGCATCTCCCAGGCAATTGTCAATGGTGATAATGTGGGCACAACTGTCAAATTTTCCCTTGTCCCTCTAATAAGGGATGTACCAGATGTGCTGAAGTGCTGAGGCAACTTCCACTTTCCACATACAGTAAGTGATGTTTCTTCTGGCATTGGGAAGTTTGCCTACTCCTCCCTCCTATTTGCTAGCTAATTTAGGAGGGAGAGGGCTATACTCTGCCTCCTAACATCCCCTCTTTCATCTGCACAAGTGGAGTGGGAACTTAGGAGGGAGAGTAATGCCCCCTTCCTCCTAAGTTACAGAAATATCTGGGCTTTATTGAACGTATAATTTGGCCAGGAAACATGGGTGATTAACAGCTGCCTGTCTGCACTATATTAATAGTGATGAGCGACAAAGGCAATATTCGAATTCACGATATTTCACGAATAATTCTACTAATATTCGATTCTAAATTCGTGAATATCCGCAATCGTGCACGGCTATGCACGAATGCGAATCGTAATTACCTTTAAAACGAATGGTCACATGTGCTATATATATATTCGCAATCCATGCCCATGAGCATCCCAATGTGAATATTCGGAATTGCGAATATCCGCCGCCATATTCGCAAAATTTGCAAATTTTCAAATAGCCGATATTCATCGAATATATTTGAAATTTGAATATTCGAGCTTAACACTATATATTAAATTGCTGCACAACTTTGGCACTAAACTCACAGGCCGACCAAGGAGAGCACTGCTCAGAAATGCAGTCAAGAGGCCCATGGTGACTCTGGACGAGTTGCAGAGATCTACAGCTCAGGTGGGGGAATCTGTCCATAGGACAAATGTGCCCACCCTGTAACCCTGTCTGATTTGAACCCCAGGTAAGTGTAATTTATTGCTCCTTTTTTTGCCTCATTGGTACTTTTGGATTTTGCTCAAGAGAAGCACTATCATATTCATATTTCTCTGAAGTCGTGTAAATGTGTATGCTCACATATAATGAATAATCAGAATGATAGCTTTGCTAAAGATCCCCAAGCTGGAATTATATATAAAGTTTATTTTTGCATTTAGATACAAACTTCAACAAATAAATTCTAATCCCCTATTTATTATTTTTATTCTTTATGAGTTTTACATATATGAAAGACGTTCCTGTAGGAGGTGCATGCTGCATTAGACAAGCACACTCTAAATAGCACTCAGCTGACAAAGGAACAAAAGATTAAATAGCGGGGTCACTGTAAATTCACAACACCATTAAAAAAATCCTGGGGTCTTGGCAACAGCATCTAAAAATATGTCTTCAAACAAAGAAAACAAATGTTGCCTATGAGCAATAAACCACGGAGTAAAACACCATCTGAGCTCTTTTTTTAACCAGGGCTACAATTAATTTGTCAGTTTGATCTAAAATCATGATCCTTCGCTAAACAAAGTTGTACTTTATCAGCAATGGAGCTAAAATGCAGAAACTACAAGCTTAATAGTTAGCATTTCAAGTGTTCATACTGTATGCAAATTGCTATAATCTTACGGCTTTCCAGCAAAGGCATTCATAGTTATTTTAATTAATACTCTGATTAACAAAATGAAAGGAAATGCCTTTTAAGGACTTTTTAGATAAATGAAGTACAATTAACTAAGGTATATATGTTGCTAGTGCTCCTAACTCATGTTATTTTACCCCATAAAATGTTGAATTTCCAAATATAAATTAAACTTTGGAGCAGAGCTTCTATTGTAAAACATTTAGTTGGCAATTGACTGTATTTTATTTACATGAATTTATATTTTCACAGACTGTTTCATTTTTTACTCAATGGGCACCTTATTGAAATTCATATTTCAATTTTATTCTCTGACATTGCAGATAGGACTAAACATTGCCTAAATATGTCAAATATGGGAGTTTAGAATGTTAATATTCTGCTAATTAGAATTTCCTATACGTCAATGTTCTCTGTCTGCAGCACCTAAAGTAAGGGCGAACCCCTTTAATAGAAGTGCAAACAGAAATAAAACACGTTTTAAACATTTAGCTTCTTCTCATTATTGTAGACAATGAAGAAATATCTTGTCATGTTAGTAAAGATTATATAGGATGCATAGTAACGAAGAGAACACTTTATCTAATTTATTTAAGTATTTAAATGTACAAACAAGTGTATATAGGATGACAAAAAAAAACCTACATCCAGAAATGGCTAGATGAAGAGAGGGGTGGCTAGCCCCATTGGATTTTGGTGGTAGAAGGGACAAATCCAAAGGGTATGTTTAAAAGGTTCACTTTATTTTAAAAATTTAAATTATATTTTGACCCACATGAACACATAGATTAAAACCCTGTATAGCATCCGCTGCAGGGATAGATTAAAAATGGTAGTGCACATCATGACAGATAAGTAGCACGCATCCTGACAATTTTTTCCAGGTAGATAGCAGGGGGCGAAAACTGGCTCTCCTTCTTGGGGGTGTGTGTTGATCCTCAACACGTTTCGGCCATCAAACAGGCCTCATCAGGAGGAATTTACACCTATCTTGAATACAGTCAGATGTGCACATGGATAATATCTACAATGAAAGCAGAGTGTAAATAATAATATATATCATTAATAAAAAAAGGCAGCAAACTACTGCCAAGAATTGTAACCCCCCTTCCCCCTTTCCTCCTCCCAGTATATAACTGAAAAGGGTAGAGGGACATGGCGGATATTCAGTTTCTCATAAATTACATCCCCTTCCCAGCACAGTAACAAGTACCCCAACTACAAAATCGTTTAAAAAATGTGCAGATATAATGCTCCAGGGGCACTCACCGCTGATATCCAATCCACAAATGTGGGCTAATGGTGCCTCAACTATCAGCGGTGGATATTCCCATCTATCCAGGGCAGATAGGTATAGGTATGTCTATACCTAGACACAGAGAGCAGTACTTCGCGTAAGAGTATTTGTTTTCTCTACCTGATGAGGTAAAATGTAGATCACGTACGTACTGCTGTTTTTATCTAACCTCATAATGAACATTCTATTCTTTATTTATTACTTTGTTGGTCATACAATGTTTGTATTTAATTTTTTATATAAGGTCTTCCAAATAAACCATTATATTTAGTCAATGTTCAAATATTATAGTGAATTATGTACAATCAGAATGTGAAATTTGCCCAAAAAATTAACACTTATAAAAAAAAAAAAAAAATAAATAAATTTGTGTGTGAATAAATGGCCCATAAGTCTCACCAATGGGTCTTTGTGCAATCCAGGCAGACCATAACAAGCCAGCAGGGCGCTCTACATTTCCTAAAAACATCAAACACTTTTGCCTTAGTACATCTTGCAGTATGTCAGCCCTGATGCAAAAAAATTACTAAAAGTGATAATGATGATAAATAAGATCCACATGTAATATTGTGCCTATATTATTATTATAATTTTAAGCAATACATGCTTCACAATCATTAAGAATGAGAAAAGGAGATGGTAGACATAGAAGGTTCATTAGATTATTATAAGTGAGACAGAAGTATATAACTTAGTGAGATTGAAAGAGTGCAATGAAAAATAATTGGTTGGGAGGAAATGGCTATAAAAAGTAACAGGTAAAAGTAAGAAAGACTCTGTAGAAGAAATGCAAAGATGAATATGTCAGGGAGAAGGAAAGAATAAAACAAGAAAAAAAATAAACCAATTTTAGGAAGCCATATGGAATCCCTAAAAATCCTGTAAACTTGACAAGAAGCTCTAACCTTTTTATCCAAAAATAACATAAATCTGAAGATTCAAACACATTAGGGAGAAAAAATGTGGTTCCATCACTCTGAAAAGCAATAAGATGACATATTGAACAAGCGAAACAGCTAATCATGTCATTTGAAGTAGCAAAGAAGAATGTTCTTTTCTAAGAAGAGTGCATACATTTTAATATTTGAACATACGGATGAGAAGGCAAATCAATTCCAGGATCATCACTACGCTGTGAAATACAAGAATTTTATGTATAAATGTTTCTTGGAACTGATGTAATCAATCTAGCTCAGAAAATGCGCAACAGACAAATTGATTTGTTTGTAGTATACATACAATATTGTATTCCATTCTGGCTAACAGTCTTATTCTAAAATTGCAGTGTTGAAACGAAAATTATGCTGAAATCAGAGGATTACAAACAACTAAGAAAGCTATAGGCTATTCATGTTGAATAAAATATAAAAATATGGCATTTCATACCTTTGCACGTCAGTGTGCTATTACCTACCACTGCTTTCTAAACTCAGTATAGGTTAGTGGTTCCTAAACTTTCCTTGCAGGGCCCTTCTTTTCTATTTAGGGACATTATCGGGCCCCCCATTCAAACATAGGTTAAGAATGAAGGCCCGCACCCCCCTGGAATACCTTCGCACCCTCCAGTTTGGAAACCACTGGTATAGGTTATGGATATATTGAATCTACTGTCTAGTGAGGTCTACAGTTATAGTGAATTGTTCTGTTATCAAATATAGCTTCACAAGGCTTATAAAGGATCTATAGACAATAATAGCAAGTATGGTGAGTTCTCTCATGAAAAGTTATCCAAGAGAACTCAAGCAGAAACACTTGATTAAAATGACCTGATGATCAGGTTCATTCTTAATTCCACCTCTAAATTAACATCCCTATCGCTTCTGATGGCACTATCTCGTCCTGCATTTGCTTATGCAGTATTGCAGCTGACAAGATAGAGCCGTCCAGCTAAGCTCAGATCCCCCGGCTGCACACTCTCTGCCGGCAGGCTGTGTCACCTCTCTGCCAGCCTAATTTGCATATGAATATCCCAATTTGCACATGAATGTCCATGAATTGGGATATCTTCAAAGAGCACACCTGGAATGTCACCCCCATTGTCATTCCAGATGTGATCTTTGAAGTTAACCCTTTCAGAGAATGCCATTGTATTGGATACAGTGATAACTGTATCCAATATAATTCAAAACAAAAACAAAAACAAAATAAAAATGTTATTATAAACAAACATAAATAATGTTTTGAAATCAATAAATACTGTTTTGAAATCAATAAATACTGTTTTGAAATCTTTCACCAAATAAGTATTCAAGAGATTTAAGCATTCAAATGATACATTTCATATTTTTTTATGTACTTTGTTTTATAATAATTGTGTGTTTCAAACATTATATTCAGGATGTCTATTAGACCCTTATACGGACAGATTTTTGGAAGTTACAGGCCTACAACACAAAAAATTTCTGGTACAGAAATCTGGACCTCAGCAGTGCGCTAGGGAGGTTAATGGTCAGGATCATTTGATTCTATCAAAACACAACTTTATTATAATATAGTAAAAATATCAACTATTGTTCATAACCCCACCTCTGCAAGTTGCTACCATTAAGTTAGTTTTGTTTTATTGAACGAAAATCCCATCTACCTTATTATTTTAACTCTAAACACCCTTATTAGTGCCCCTCAATGTAACCTTCGTCCAACCAACATGACAAGAGACAACCCCCCTTTGTGTGCCAAGATAGTTTCCCTAGAGATCTGGGACACAAGGCTTCATGATTACATTGGAGCCAATCTAAAAGGGGAGGAGATGCCAGTATAAGTTCAGTTAGGTCAGCTGATTCTAGACATAAATGGGCATTTAACATTTTCAATTTAGTTGGGGTCCAATTGCAAGCGTCTACATCACCTTCTATTAGTTAGCTCAGTTCAACCACTTCTATCAGTCTTATATACTGTTAATTGTGTTAGAGAAACAACATGTATTTACTCTGCTCCCTTGGTGGCTGGGGCAGCTTATCTTCTCTCTGTAGCAAAGGGGCTAAGGGGGCAGGTACTTGGTGTTCTTATGCACATTACATGTCTAATTGCCCTTTGTTGTGGGGTAAAAATATTATTATTATTATTATCTTGTACTTATAAAGCACAACATTTTATGCAGTGCTTTACAGAGTATATATAGTCCTATCACTGCCTCAGCAGGGGAGGACACAATCTAATGTCCCTATCATAGCCATGTATATGTAACTAACAAAGTCATATGTAACATAGGGGAAAGTTTTCGGGGAGCCATGTTTTTGGAGTGTGCAAGGAACAGAGGACTGCTGCTGAATGTTACTAGGGAGGTGGACACTTGGGAGTGATAAGATAAGAACTGATTTATACATCTCCAAAACATTTATTCACACATAGCCCTTGCCATTTGAGGATTTAAGTGAATGTTACATTTTAGTTAACGTCTTTAATCTTAGATTTATTCATTCCAAATCTACATTTTCTAGTTGTGTGAAGCCTTTTTAGTTGTGTGAAGAAAAGGTTACAATAAAATTCATATAAAATTCAGATACATTTGTATTAGATTCATGTTCCTGTACTTTCATTCTCTGTTTCTGATGAGCTCCTCCATTCCCTGTTCTGCTGCTTTAGCTCCTATCAAAAATATTTTATTTTACCTTACTGGGTAGCTATCCTCTCTCTCCCCATCTGCTTCCATCCCACTCCTCAGCTGCTCAATCTTTGCTCACCATGTGTACCTTTACATTTTTCTATTGCTCACTTCACTCTCCCACTAATGTTCTATTTCTTTCTGTGACATTTCATTCCTAGAGGGACACTAGACTTAATCTTTCTGCAGTAAGCTCAACATTTTTGTACATAAAGCCTAGTGGTACATTTTGTATACAGAAACCTATTCATCATAAAAAAGCAATGGCATGGATACCATTCATGGATACCAGTCATGCCTCTCTATGACTCTATAGCTATGAAGCCTCCGAATAAGATATCTTTGACTCACATGCATATCTTCCACCCCTGGCACGGATGCTCCCTGTCCATGCAGATCTGCACGCTGAGAGGGCTGCTGAAGGAAAAGGACGGAGCAGCGGGGTGTACTTTTCTCCTTTGCCAACCCTCCCCACGCAGATCCACAAATTTTACCCATTCACCCCCTCCCCAGTCTGCAAGAACTTATTGCAAAGGGTGCTAGAAAGGCTAAAAACTGCACTGCCTAGCTCAGATGTGTTCTTGGAATATACCAAAGTAGTTATATCTAAAAACCCAGTGACCATCAGTTGCATTACATTAGAAGTATGACAAATGTGGAACCCCCATATTATAATTGCATATAATTGCATAATCCCTTCAATGTGCCAGAAAACTGAGGTGAAGATGTTAAATGTGGAACCCCCTCCGTAATTAAAAAATGGTTGATGCAACGCAAATGGCCTCTTTCTCCAACCTTTGCACTCAAATTGCCCTTTTTGTCCATAATGTTAACTTTATTACCCTGAAAAAACTATCCCCACTTTTTAAGGTATA
The DNA here is from genome assembly GCA_036250615.1 of Ptychadena robeensis. Lineage (NCBI taxonomy): Eukaryota > Metazoa > Chordata > Amphibia > Anura > Ptychadenidae > Ptychadena > Ptychadena robeensis. The sequence goes on along the minus strand of CM070033.1, from coordinate 62,988,024 downwards.
GGAAAACATTTTGAGAGCTTGTTTAGTCTCCTGTGTATCCAATATTTTAGTCAAGGTGTTCGCTCACCAATGACAGAGAAAAAACACTATTTTCACACGAAAGGTAGCCATGTGTAAAAAAGCACTATGGTTTGTGAAATTAGTGCTACAATGATTTTTTCTATTACTATTAGTTTTCAGATGTCTAGGTATGGAGCCAAAAATATTTAGATGATTATTATAAATGGGCACAATGTCATACATGTATTTACCTAAAGGATGAACTGACTTTGGCAGTCTTTTGACTAATGATCTTCAGTAAATGAAAACTCCTTAACATCTCACATACTGAGTATGACAGATGCCTGATCTCTCACTGTGCTCTAGGTGTCTAACACCAAATCGTCCCAAAGGGACCAACCAGACATCCAGTCTGCCAGAGACAAATATTCTGCACATTGGGTGAAAGTATATCAAAAGCATCCAGAGTGTTTTAGTGTGGAAGAATTTCACTTTGGACTGTCCAAGTAAGTTACTATTTTGCATAAGGCTGTGTAATTCAGTCTATAAGGTAACTGAAGCTTTATTATTTACTGATTATATAACAAAGCTTAACTTATATAACAAAGCTTAGCTCCAAGCAAACATAGCTAAAGGAAATATTGTACTTGTACATTTTTTGAGTATTAACACGCCTAAATGATCTGAAAGTCTGAATGATCAACAACCCCCATTTTTTTCCATTAAGTGATTGAAATCCAGCTTTCCTTGATTTATATTTCATATTAAATTATGCAAGTAGTAAAAAAAATTCTCCCATTAAAAAAGTAATTATAGTATAGTAAAGGAGATTAATGCTGTTAGGAGGAATAATGTGGTTAATGAAAATGATTGCAATAATATAGCTTCTACTGTATGTCAACGTCATTGTTAACCATCAATGATAAAGAAAATAATTATTACTATTTGCTTATTTGGAAGTTATAGTGGAGATTTTTTTGGGGGGGATTTTTTTTTTTTGCTGCTCTGAGTTGCTTCTGTTGCATTACGTTGTTTTACGTAGTTTTGAGTTACTTTTACTGTCACATGGGTACAAATGTTGGTCCAGTATAGTACCTCTCTACTGTCATCCAGACCAAAACTCACAATTTTTATCAGTGTTGATTACCTCCTTTAACCTGTTTCTTCCACAAAAGGTTACTTCCAATAAAGCATATTCTATCTGACATGGGCACCTTGACTTAAGCATTTTTTTTATGTGGGTACCCATTTCTATATGTCTAAACAAGTCCATCTCCTCTGCTTCCTTTTGTGTTTTCCCATGTTTTCCCCTCTTTTCCTTTTGTTCTGGGCACTTCCCTCTTCGGAGATACCCACACAGCTACCACTATTATTAACTGAGATGGGTCAAGATCATGTATTTTAAGTTACCCTGTATTGTCCCCAAAATAATTTCTATCAATATTTGTAACCAGTAAATCCAACTGCATGACCTGCAATATTATTAGCAATTGATGTTTTTACTTTTTTCAGCTTTTAGAGTAAACAAATACTTTCCCTTTTTTTCAAGTCTTGGCATACTGCTCCAGTTCATTAAAATCATTCTAAAGATTTCCAGATTATACAAACATAGAACAATTATCAATTTATGGATCCCTTTCCTAAGCTCATTCCAAGCATAAAGTTCTTAGTAACTATTTTCTGGCATTGCTGGGATTGCTTTATGCCTGGCATCTCTTGTGCTTACTTACCAGTATTATGCCTTAGAGAAATGAAGAGAATCAATTTTAGAAGCATGCAGTATTACATTTAAAATATGTATCCCCTTGAAAGACATTTAGGAATTATGCAGACTTTATGTTAGAAATCACCTAGCTCTCCAGAGCGTTATTGACTTACAGTATACTATACGTCAGTAAATCAGTATAGATAGTTGAAGCGTGTTGTGCTGAGCACTGCTAAACAAGTAGAGCTAATTGAAGCTGTTTGGTGTTCCTAAGCTCTGTGACCTTGTTTGGAATACTCCAATGGTCCCTCTCATTAGGCAGCGTAATTTCTTATTGATATTCTTATAAAGACAGCTTTATTGCCTTCACATTAAAGGGACTAAGGTTGAAAGTAAACTTTACTTTTATTAGCTTTCTAGATCCCAGTGGTGTATTGTGGCTTTTTGCAAATGTACGAATCCACAGTTTATTAGAAATCCATAATAAATAGATTTACTTTAACTGATTTAATTGCACTACATTTATGTTGGCTTTAATATCTGTGTGATGTATGAGGATATTACCACAATAACATTACAAAGAAAACACAATGAAGATTATAATGTATCCAATAGTCAAAACATTTGTATATTATAGTAAGTAAAATATGTATTTATCACTGATAGGATTCACCAAGTGAAAAAGGAAATGCAACAAAGTGAGATTCAATATGATTCTTTAAGCAACTTTTTAAAAATATTTTTTTGACAGCAGTACCACAGCAGGGGGGGGGGGTGCCTGCATCTGCATCTATCTATCTATCTATCTATCTATCTATCTATCTATCTATCTATCTATCTATCTATCTATCTATCTATCTATCTATCTATCTATCTATCTATCTATCTATCTCTATAGCAGTTTTAATCCATACAGTAATTATTGTTCTGATAACCATTTGGCCTGTGTACTAGTATAACAGCAAAATATTTTATATCCGATGCTTCTCTCTGCATATTTTTATATCAGGAAGGTAGCAGTAAGCATATTTGACTAAAAATGCTGCTCCATAAAATATATTAAGTTCAAATAAATAAATGAAGAGAATGCTGTTTGCATACAGAATTACATTATCCCATGTGGTTTTTAATATACCAGATGTTCCAAAGAGAAATAATAAGAGAAATCTAGAATTTCTCCCTCCTAGTGGCACATGAGGGTCCACTTTGAGCAAAATCTTTACCATCCAGCTGGGTAAACACAAATGAGTTCACAGTAACATGCAGCAAGAGACTTAGGAGATCAGCTAGCCATGCATGAAATAGAGTTTTTTAATAACAAGTATCTGTTGCCTTCTATAAAGCACACACCTAATTCTAAAAATGGCTAACAATAAAAGCAAATCGTTAACTGTTCCTAGGAAATGAAGCATAGCAAAATATGAAAGAAATCTGCTGCAAGATTGACTCTTAAAGTTTATCCAATGTCTGAGTAATTAAAGTATGGGATTTGGTAATTAGATCACACATTTGTCTGTGAATTGCTGAGTTGACATTACAGTATTTGATAGATTAACTGAAACACACAGGATAACTCAGAAAAAAAATGTTAGAAACATTGAAATATAGCTATGAAATATATAATAGCTAAATAGAAAAATTACATTGGCCAGTCTAGGGGCTCTGTGGATTTATAATAAAAAATTATTAATATAATGCTAGTTGACCATCTGTCATGCCTAATGTAAGGCCTCACTAGCTTCTAAATCACTGACTAAGAATACACAAGAACAGGAATTCAAACTTCACTTGGAGTCTGTTGTTTTGGGTCAGTAACTCATAAAGTATTAAATCCAGAAGTTCATAAAATCTAGAAAAATAATATATTAAAAAAAATTCACCTCATATAGTTCTCTATATGACAGATAATATTAGGTAAATAATAAACGAAGCTGTAGTCTGCCAGTAATACGTAGTACAGCTTACCCTGAATTTAACCTAATACTGCTTTCACACCTCTACTCAGCACATTGACATAGGCCATATTTATTCTGAATGATAACCCCAACGCTTGGTGTCAAAAATATTATATATATACCTATGGTCACTGTCTGCACAGCAGTCTTTGGTTCTCTTGTTGCTGGGAACAATCATAAATGATGACAGTTATGTATGTACAAAGCTTAAAGATGTAGACTTGAACAATGACTAAAGTGGCTGAGGAAATAGGATACACAGGGGAGGCAGCTGTGGAGGGTCAAAGATAAGGTAGCTAAAAATATTACAACAAACTCCCCATTAAATACATCCATGTGGATTGGTTGATTCTGTATAAATGTAGATTCTACTGCTTGAGAGTCAGTAATATTTTATATTTATTAATAGGATACCAAGCTTGTGGGATTACAAGGTCCTCATATTACATGGTTTTGGTAGAACAAACTTTGATTTTACAGAAATTGTATGAAAAGATTGTAAGGTGTATGGGGGGCTTAAGATAGTACAACAATCTACAATTGTATTTTGGAAAAAGTAAAGATAATGACAATCAGATATTGTAAATAAAACATTAAAAGGCAATAACACCTTTTCATTAAAAAATAAAAGCTAATAAACATAAAGCATACAGGTGCTAAATTAAAATGTAAACAATTTGTGATCAAATTTAGATTTAGTGGAAGGAAATAAAATTCCACGTTCAAGAGAAACATACTTACTCATAAAGAAGCTTAACCTAATACTGGTTAATTTATTTTACCAGTGACATGTAGGAACCTATGAACCATTTTGTTCACAAAAAACACGTGTCAAACTCTGGTCTGGTGCCAAATCTGGCCCGCTGACAAAATATTTTTGGCCTTGTCCACAGTCCCTTGGCCTCACTCATTGAGCTTCTATACTCCCACTCCAGGATAAGAGAACCACTGGCTGCTCAGCAAGCTCTAGCTACCCATGATAAACAAATGCCCAATGGGTATAAATTAGTTAGAAGGGGTGTACTTTTAGTACATTAAAAGCAAAGGAAAGTAGATGTGAAGGCTGTGCAGATCTCAGCCTCCCTATACTCTCCCTACCATGGGGCACCTTTTTGGGGGCCAGGTTATGTTCTGGTTGCTTCAAAGTCCAAGTTGCTTGCTTCTGGGTTTACTGTATTTACATACACTTAAATAAGATGAGCATTTTACAAATCTGGGATTCAGCTTAAATAACACATTTAAATAGTTGGGATATTTCTATAAATACATAATCATACACAGAAATACTAAAAGTAAGGTAATTTAGAAAAACATATTCTTTCATGCAGAATAATTATTATACAAAAGGCCCGTGCATTCATAATAAAAGGAAGTTTTCTAAATGGTTCATGGTGATAGGATCATTTACAGTAAAATACATTACCTGCTTCTCTTTAATAGAAATGTTATTAATCTGTCAGGTTTAGTCAGGTAATTTTGGATTTGACAAATAGCGGTTCATTGTATTTTACAATATGCAAATTGCATACCGGAAACATCACGCTATTTGTAAATAATGAAAAAACAGAACATTTTATAGATGGTCACGTCTGCAATGCTTCACTGAATTCCAACATGTTTACATCTCTTCTTACCAAGCTCTGTAAAGTTTACATTTTTTCTTTTATAATGTTTTCTTGCCTGAGGCCAAAGGAATGTAAATCTATTCTGCACGCTCTAATGATGTACAGCCCTTGTGAGAGCCTTACAAATCACCATATACCTTGAAGCCTCTGAAATAAAATTGACAGAGATAGATGTTTTTTAATGAATTCCTTGTATTTTATAATCTTATCTTACCTTCTTTACAGACCAAATGTATATCAAATATCCTGGCTTGTTTTTATGACATCTAAGCATAAGCTTTTTCAATGATAGCATGCCAAAGCATACCTCAGTGTACTGTGTCCTATAAATCTTTCCCGGAGCAATAAAGTTAGGGAGTTCAGAATATTAGCTTGGCATTTGTATTATTTCTACCGTATATTTCTGAGGAAGAAAACATTTTTTAAGGTTAATGAAACCAAAGTCCTTCTTTGCAAGGCACAACAATTATATTGCATGGCTGGAGTAATGTCACTAGTTTAAATAGGTAAATTGAGAGTTACAATCAATAATGCATTATTAAGAATCCAAAATCTGTGCAACCATTCTAAACCATGTGAGTAAACAGACCTTAAACTATGTAGAAGGTTAAAGGCTTTGTCCAGCTTTTGATATGGGAAATACCTAACCCTAACTGTATATAAAAATATTTCCTTTGGGGAAATGTTAGATTGAAAGCAGGTTTTGCATAGATCTTTTATTTCCTAATGATATTTTAAGTAAACTATACAATAACATTTTATTGGGGGGGGGGGGG
>CM070033.1:62937358-62952474 GCA_036250615.1 Ptychadena robeensis | reverse complement strand
TTAAGGATGTCTCTGAACGTCTGGGTTTGCATGAAAGTGTGCCAAGGATCCCATAGAGTACTGTAAGCAGATCTAGTGTTGTGTAATGTGGCCGACAGTGATTCCATACGTGATAGTTGGGACAACTCAGCGAGCCAATCTGAGATGGAAGGAGTGACGGCTGATTTTCAATAGCGCGGCAAAACCGGTACTCGCTGCAATGATGAAGAATTTCAGTAGATTCGTTTTAGGCAAGCTGCGTGGGAGTAAAGACAGGAGTTCAATCTCAATGGTGTTAGGGATTTTAATCCCTGAGTATGTTTGGTGTATGGTGAAAATCGCATCCCAGAAGCCGGACAGGTGAGGGCAGCTCCACCAAATGTGTAACATGGAACCCATGTCGCCCTGGCAGCGCCAGCACAGTGGAGAATGTGTGGGTTTCTTTGTGTGGGTTCCGATGGCTTTGGGGATTGCGCCACTCTGTTGCACACGGTGCTCCCTGCATGCCGCATTTTGCCCATGGGTAGAATCTTTTGCAGACCGCTGGCCTTGATGACCAGCGGCGTGTGCCTCCCCCATCATTTTGTCCGGATAACGGCACTTGTCAAACAGGATCTATTGGTTTGGCAATCGTTTTGTCCAAATACAATGGAAAGTCCTTGTGGTTGGCGGACACCGCCTCCAACACGGAACTAGAGCTTTGCTGGCTTGGTGGGCTTCGGGGTATATTTCAGAGGTGCTTGGTGCCAGGGTACTTGGCCCTCCACGTGGCAGGCTGCGGGCTCATGAAGAACCTAGCTTTATGGAGTTCTTTCCTGTAGTGGTGGCAGTCACGGAGAGGGCTCCCCAGCTGGCCAACCGCTAGGTGGTTTTCCGTTGTGATAACACCACGTGGTCTCTGCTATTAATTTTCTTTCCGCTACGTTGTTTCCCCTTGGTCAACCTGGTCAGGAAGTTCGTTCTTGTTTGCCTAGAGGCCAATATCAAGTTCAGGGCTGTACATGTCCCGGGGGATCTGAATGACATGGCTGATGCTCTTTGTCATTTTCAGCAGGCCATATTCCAGGAGTTGGCACTGGGGGCATTGAGGGACCCGGTTCCTGTGCCGTCTCACTTGTGGGAGCTACAGTCGATCGGCTGCTGGGATGGCATTGGCTCCATCCACTTGGCGGGCCTACAATCTGACGTGGGGCAGGTGGTTCCAGCTGGAGGCTTCGGTGGTACCCCTGTTTTCTCAGGAGGAGCGTAGAGACCTCCTTTTCCTTTTTGTCTGCAACCTTCTAGACGGGGGTGTTTCCGCTGCTGGAGTGGGCCAGGCCATGGTCGCCCTGGCATATTTGTTCAAGCTGCAAGGTTGGCCTGACTACACCAAGGACTTTCTTCTGCGGCAGGTCCTTCGGGGCTACCGCCGGGGGATTGTTTCACAGGACTCTCGCCGCCCTGTGACGTTTTCTTTAATGGAAGCTTTGTTTGGGGTGTTACAGGCTGTATGTCAGGACCACTATAAGGTTGGGCTCTTCGGCCTAGACTTTTCTCTGGCCTTTTCTCTGGCCTTTAGGATAAGCGAGCTGGTAAGTCCTGGGAAGAAGTTGCCCGGCGGGCTGCAGTGGCGGGATGTGGTGTTACAGTGTAATGTTTTGCAAATCCGTTTTTTCTTTTCTTAAACTGATCAGGCTGGGAGGGGATTGCAGGTTTGTTTAACAGAGGTTGTGGTTTGTTATTTGTTATTTTTGTCGGGTAGTTTGTTTTTCTGCCTTTAGTGCAGTCAGACCAGATGTGGGGGACCTTTGCTCTGTCACGCAGATGGCTCCTTTTTATCTCATTTCCAGTTCATTTCGGTCTTCCAGAAATGCCTGGGCCATTTGGGTTTGGATCACAAACAGTTTGGTTCGCACTCCTTTAGAATAGGGGTGGCTACGGAAGTTGCACGTTGTGGCCTGGACCAGGCTACGATTCAGTGGATAGGGCGTTGGGAATCCAACAGATTTCGATCTTACGTCCGCCCACATCTGGTCTTTCCCTCTTGTTACTGACAGGTTGTTTTGGTGCCCATTGTCTAATTTTCCACTGTTTGCAGATGACACCAGATGTAATATTTGGATTGTGGGCCACTCCTATGTTACACTTGCGGCAAGTTGTTGGGCTGCAAGGAATCGGACATGGACATCCATTGGTTTGGGTTTCCCGGATTTGAAGAGGGCAAAGTCCGGTCTCTTGTGGTGGAAGCTCGGCAGTGCCACAGGTTAAAGTGGCGTTTAAGCTCAGGTGACGTGTTGGTTATACAAGGACAGTCACTAGTTAATGGTTAATATTTGTAAATAAGGTACCCACAGTGCTGGTATGCGAGGGCTGGTGGCAGGTACGGTGATTGAAAGAGAGCGGAGTATTGGTGGCACTGTCGGTGGACCCCTTCCAAGATAATATGTTTAAGAGAGTTTATTGTCATTTTATGGCTGCGGCCAAATTGTATTTTTGCACCTAATTCTCTATAAAATAAAAATTTCCAAAGATTATACTTGTTCTCATCTTATTTTTTGTTAAGGAAGGTTATAGGTTTTTTAGGGGGTGTGGGAACGGATCAGGAATCCTGGAGTCATGCACAATTAATTAAACGTCCCTTGATCTTCTTGTGTCGAGAAGTTCAGCCCCCTATAGACAGGCCGATTCCTGGTCATAGTTGCGGGTGACTGTCCACCGTTTTTGCTCCCGCCGAACACATAAAGGTCAGTCGCCCGCAACTACAGAGGAGCCCACCTTGGGGTTTCGACCAAAAAAGCCGGCAGGTCGGATCGCATGCGGATCCGTCCTGCTGGTTCTTTTTGTGGGCGATCCTGCTGCAGGCAGTTAACTCGGAGGGGAAGTCTCCTCCCCCTCCAAGTTAATTGGCTACAATCTGACAGAAATCGTGTGTGATGATGGAGCACACAGGATTCCTGTCAGTTCTCTAGCCGACTCCTCGCAGTGTGGTGATGTCACCACGCTGTGAGGAGTCTGCTGTAAGCCAGCCATAGATCGAGACGTCTATGGTTGGCTTTAGAGAAAATATTGAGAGCGAAAGGGATGTTTGTGGCTTAATATTTATTAATTGTACCATGTTCTGAAATGGTTGAATGTGTGAAAACACAATCATCATCAGCTATATGAGATGACAATATGGCAGTTAGAGTCATCGAGTAGGTAATTTATTTTAGTGTCTACCCAAAATGTTTATACAAGCTTGAGTCTATTACACTGAAAACTGCAATCTGAGAATAATTTTATTAACGCAAACCTGCCATGAGAACCTACCATGCCCTGCTTCTGCAAATACTTTTTTTCCTTACTGCCAAATGCCCCTTTGTTTTAAGTCACTTCTTAGTATGTTAAGAAAATTTTGATGACTTTGGAACACCATGCCTCAAATGGACATGCTATTTGATGATATTACCATACAACTATATTTTAGAATTAAATATAGTTCACAATAGGGTATTTTAGATGTACTTTTATTGTTTTAAAGAGGATGAAGCTGGTAATGAAACTCATAAAAATAGCCACCAATTGTGTAAAAGCAGCTTTTTCTTTTTTTGGAAGGCAGGCTTGGGTAGCTTATCCCTTTGTGTAAGTTTATTTCTGACTGAAGGATGCCAAAGGTGCATTGAGGGCAAGGGTTGTGATTTCTGTTGTATGTCATCCATATGACAATATACTCCTTACTACATTGGGCAGATAGCAAAACAAAGTTGGATTTTAATCACCAAGCCAGACCAAATAAAACATCTCAGAAGATAATGAGACATAACTGAATCAAGAGTAGCTCCATAAACAAAATAAATTAAAGGTACTACAAAGGTTTAAAGGTATAGCTCATCAAACAGAAAAATATTAATTACCAGTAGGTAGTCTTTTAATAATGCAAAAAAAATCTAAAGAGAAAGCCTGAAATGATTAGTATAATGGTACACTAGGAAACACTTTGAAAAGTGAACCCCATTAGTTAATCTCCCGCCTAAGGAATAGCATCAGAACATGGCCACTAGCACCTTGAAATGATATTTAAACCTAAAAAAGGGCCAGCTATTTTCGTTTTGTTTTGGGGGGTTTTTTGTATATGAACATTTTTTCTTGATTGCCCTATCTTTCAGAAGAAAGCTACAGTTGTCTGCATAAACCTCTTATGACAAGAACAGTGCTATGTTTGAAATGTCAGAATAAAAGAAAGAGCTATTAATGATATTAATAGAGGAGTTATAATAGTAGTCCTTTTAATGTCACATAATTATCCATGTAAAATTCACCAAGAGTAAATCGGAGTAAATACATTCAGTTTAATTGTTCTGCTGTTGCTTTAGTAACCCTGATGTCTGTCAGTGCAATTACTAGCTGTTGAGATTTAATAAGGAGTAGCTATTTAGGAAAGCAAATGCTTGTGAATTTAAGTGTCTTGGATATATTTGTTGCTAAGTCCAATTAGCAAATATTATTTCAGCAAGTGAGGATGATCTTGGAAACTATTGCAATGTTTGTTTGTGTTTAGGTGGTTCATTATCACCATATAGCTAAAGTAATAATTCTTATGCCGCAGCTTACCCGACATTAGAACTGCTGTTTGCATTAGTTTTCTTTTATAGCCTTTTTGTTTTTTCTTACTGCTGATTCAGCCAGTGACACACATCCCGTTTTAGTATTGTCACTTTTCTAACTGTGGATGAATATTATAGCCATCACCAGCCACAGAGATTGACTAGCAGACTAGCAGAAAACTGCTACTTTAAGGATGGAGACACTCAGATCATGTATGACATTTAAATAATTTCAGTGGTGCTTTAGGCTTGAATGAAAGAATATCTGAAAATCCCTTATTACCTTGCAACTTTTTTTGTAAAGTAATGTAAGTAGGGACACTTACAGTAGCTTGCAAAGGTATTCGGCCCCCTTGAACTTTCCACGTGAAAGAGCAATACAAAGTGGTGTACATGTGAGAAGTGGAACAAAAATCATACATGATTCCAAATTTTTTTTACAAATAAATAACTGCAAAGCGGGGTGTGCGTAATGTTGCCCATAGACATTGCCTGATGAGTGCTAATGACTAAATAGAATGAAATGACTGTAAAGCAGGCTTAGGCTACAAAAAGTTTTCCAAAGCCTTGAACATCCCACGGAGCACTGCTCAACCAATCATTCAGAAATGGAAGGAGTATAGCACAACTGTAAACCGGCCGCCCACCTAAACTCACAGGCCGAACAAGGAGAGTGCTGATCAGAAATGCAGTCAAGAGGCCCATGGTGACTCTGGACGAGCTGCAGAGATCTACAGCTCAGGTGGGGGAATCTGTCCATAGGACAACTATTAGTCGTGCACTGCACAAAGTTGGCCTTTATGGAAGAGTGGCAAGAAGAAAGCCATTGTTAACAGAAAGCATAAGAAGTCACGTTTGCAGTTTGCCACAAGCCATGTTGGGGACACATCAAACATGTGAAAGAAGGTGCTCTAGTCAGATGAGACCAAAATGGAATTTTTGGGCCAAAATGCAAAACGCTATGTGTGGCGGAAAACTAACACTGCACATCACTCTAAACACACCATCCCCACTGTCAACAATGGTGGTGGCAGCATCATGCTCTGGCGGTGCTTCTCTTCAGCAGGGACAGGGAAGCTGGTCAGAGTTGATGGAAAGATGGATGGAGCAATCTTGAAATAAAACCTCTTCAAACATATCCATGTGTTAGAATGGCCCAGTCAAAATCCAAATCTAAATCCAATCGAGAATCTGTGGCAAGATCTGAAAACTGCTGTTCACAAACGCTGTCCATCTAATCTGACTGAGCGGGAGCTGTTTTGCAAAGAAGAATGGGCAAGGATTTCAGTCTCTGGATGTGCAAAGCAGGTAGAGACATACCCTAAAAGACTGGCAGCTGTAATTGCAGCAAAAGATGCTTCTACAAAGTATTGACTCAGGGGGCTGAATAATTACGCACACCCCACCCCAGTTATTTATTTAAAAAAATGTGTGGAATCATGTATGATTTTCGTTCCACTTCTCACGTGTACACCACTTTGTATTAGTCTTTCACGTGGAATTCTAATAAAATTGATTCCTGTTTGTGGCTGTAATGTGACAAAATGTGGAAAAGTGCAAGCCACTTTAAATGTAAATATTTTTACTGCATAACCATAATAGACTCTTGACTTTTTCTTTCCTTTCTAGCACATATAGCAAACCCTTTGCAGGCTAGCCTGTGAAGGGAATCTGTTTAGTCCTTGTCAGTCTTAAAATCTGTCAGTCTTAAAATCCTGTGTGCTAAGTACAGTCTTTCTGCGGATGTGAAAAGTGTCACAATGTCTCTTTTAGTCAAAAACTGACAAGATAGCCATTTGTTGCTCTACAGAAAGAAGCCAACCTGTGCAGAAATGCTCCACACATTGTAGGTGGTCATGCTCCCCAGGCGTTCAGATAGAAATATAAGAAATATGAGAATTAGTGGCCACCTAATCTGATGTTATAGAGTCTGTGTCTTTAATGTACTTTCCATTTTCATCTGTATGAAGCAATGTGAGGTTAAGCAGCAAAAGAAAATTATATGAGATCACAATTACTGTCAGACAAACTAACTCTTTTGGAAAATCCAGGGTTTCTCAGCTTGTTAGTCCGACCTGATATCTATGTAACATGATTGTATTAAAGTTAAACTATCAGCTCCAAATCTCCATAAATACATTGACATGCCACAATGTTCAGCATAAGAAAACAACAAGAAGCATTTTTAAGTTGTTTTCTTTGCCAGTAAGACAACATTAATATAAAGTTTACCAATAAAAAAAAAATGAAAATAAAAAGTTTACCATTTATTCAAGGAATGCTATACCTCTAAGTAAGTCACATACCATCGGATTATTGTAATGGATAGTTATATTGTAACTGATAGTTATTTAGCTTTGAACATATAGATTCACTTTCAAACCTGGACATTCTCCACTTCTTAAATCAAGAAAGAGTAACTTTAAAGCCCAATTTAAATCTTTGCATTTTCTATTTATAAATTTTTTTATTTCAAGTTTTATTGAAGAGAAAATGGGGTGGGGGTGGGAAGGAATATTCATTTACACAGATATAAGACATATTGACATGTTCCAAGGAGATAGGTGATGACGCAAAGAGGGTATAGTCCCGTTTTGAAGGTTTGAGAGCATTGTACATCTAGTGTGGATAGATTCGCACAATGAGGAACTCAATTTTATACAACAAATTGGGGAGGGGGCAGGTATTTTATTGAGAGAGGAGGGAAGAAGGGAGGGGGAGAGGAACACAGAGAAAATAGAGAGAGCAGGATTGCATTTGCTTTTTGTTTTGTAGTGTAATACCAGTATCCTGGTTTTAAGTTTTTATATTAACATATCCCAGTAAAAAGAGAGAATATGGGTATAGCTATTATGAATCATCAACTGAGCTCAACATATTTATTTACTTTTTCACTTTCATTACTATACCCTTTTCAGAATCGTTTCATTCAACAGTATAGATTTTCCAAGCAGATTAACTAAAATAAATGTGGGGCCTTTTACATTTGTTGATAACAAATCAGAAGTCATCACAATTTTTTTACATTGTTAAGTTGATCTGTGTATAAAGTGAGTGTTGTTTAAACTTGTATAAAAAATTTACTTTTCCGTAAAGACAGCTTAATCAATATACATTTTTCACCTTACCTTATTTCCAGATGTATAGTACCCATATATCTAATAAAAATAATCAATGCCACAAGTGTGTTTTAAAAAATCAATTCATAGCATTTAATATTTGACAAAACTAGAAATAAAGAGCAAACGTAATTTAGTAGCCTCAATGCAATCTGTAAGAATAGCACAATAATTGATTTGAACTTTTCGCAAACTGAAATCAATTTAGGTTGCACAAATCAGAGACAGATAAGTGTGGTGCTATGTCTTCTGAAATTCAGCTACTCTGTCTAAATTTTCTATGAAGGTAAAATTAGCTAAATTGATAACCTGTGAAATTCTTCCTGACATATTGTGGGTAGAAGATTCAAATATGAAGTATAAGAAAATTAGTATGGTTTACCATCTTAGCCAAATCTAAAATATTTCTAAAGACATCATCTCTCACCTCTCAGTGCTTGAGACTTATCATTGATACCCAGATAGTCATTCCAACAGGAGACAGGGACAGAGGAAGGGCCAACAAAGCTCCACCTCACCGAGCCCCCCAATAAACACCTTGAACATTCCCTATCTTGAACCAACTAACCCTCTGTCACCCACTTATAGATCTTATAATTCCCTCAAAGCATTGTGCTTTCCTGGGGAACAGGCATGATACTTGGATGGGATCCAACTGACCTTACCTCTGAAGTATAATCAAGGACAAGAAAATGACGTGAACTGTACTTTGTTTGGTCTAATGCATGAGTACAGGAATCAAGTCAGAATACGTTCCCATTGCAGACTAAATGTGTTGTAAATTGTTGTAAATTTTATGTGAAATACCTTAGTTTTCGGACTATAAGATGCACCTTATTCCATTTAAAATTGCAAAGTTTAAATGGAATAAGATTTAGTTCAGGTTTGCTTTAAGCTGCATACATATTAAATAAATGGTAGATTGTGATTAAGCATATGCAATGAACAAATTGCGCGGCAACATTAGGATGTTGGTTTCTAAACCTCTTTAAACCTGTTAAAAGTTTAATGCAGTAAAGAGTTCTGTGTCAAGTAATAAATTATAATACTTTTACAGTTATTTTAAAGACAAAATTTCTCATGATTTCACTAATGAGATAGTTTCACAAAGACATTCTATGTGGGAGTTTAGCAGAAAGTAAAGCTGGGAGACCTTTTACTTCTTCTAGCATATGCAACTCTTGTTATAAAGAAAGAGTTGTTTCACTGTAACAATACACCTGCTGTTTTATTGGCAGCAATTGCTGAATCAATATTTCATTTTAAAAGTTCATCATTAGTATCCAAAAATATAGCCTCACATTATTTTTATATGTAATTTCTTTTCATATAGTGAAATCAAACAGTTTGAACTCTCTTTTGCAATAATGAACCTCAAATCAGGACATATGTTAGAGCACATGTTACTTTATGTTAGAAACAGGAACCATTATTTTTCTAATCTTCATTCGAAAAGGATGGTAGGGATGGGAAAACTTGCATCCGCAGCCGAGAGACTATTGGACTGTGAGTAGTGCCATTGCTATGCACCTTCTGGCCAAAAACTGAGCTTAGTTTAGGGAGGCTGTCAGAGGGAAGATCTGCCCATTGACATACACTTTCCAACTATTTTAATAGTAAGCACTTGTGACAGATTGGATGGACAGGAGCCCTTATGTTTGATGCTGATTGAGCCTCAGCAATTTACAAAAAAGGTTTAATATAAACCTCCTTGGTGGTTAGCCCGAACCCAGCTCAGGCAGAGTTTGTTTACATACCTCTGCCCTAGCTGGGATTGGGCACACTTGCCTATGCTTGGCGAGCCCACACAATTCTGCATCGCAGCATGCCCACCAATTGCTTCTGGCACCGTATCTTTAGCATAATTGGTGACCCTGAAAAGACAGGCAAAGTGGGCGGGGCCATAGACCTCCATGTTAATGAAGGGATGTCACTTTCCCAGCCCACATTGCCGGTGTCTTCTATGATGCTGGCGATGTGTAGAGGGGAGGACAAAGAATCATGGAAGAGTACAGTATTGAAAATGCTGCGATGCGGCATACCACTAGGGACGTTAAGTAAAAGTTAAATTTTTTGGTCAGGTTTTATGAACAAAAAAATCCTGATATGCAGAAATAATCAAATAGTTTTAATGTGTTTACTTCGATTTACTAGAACATTTTCTTTTTCTGCCATATTATTTCCTCAAAATATGCGTAATACCTGTAAAAAATGTGGTACTGTGTAAAACAAAAATGCCATTAAAATGATTTAAAATGAAGGCAAAAATATAGATTTCATGGCACATCAAAATGCAGTATGTCAAGTGACTTAACTATTCTTGACATACTGCTGCTTTATAATGTGCAATATGATGGAGTTTACCACAGCATGATTTCTGCAGTAACACATAATAACACATACTATTTTATTAAATTATACCCACTGTCAATCAATAGAAATTATTTTACAGAGAAAAGCTGCTATGCAGTAAACCTACTTCATGAAATACCTGGATAACCTTCTGTTCCATGTTTTCACATTCATATAAGTATCAGAAAAAATCCATACAGCAGTAAACAGAAAAGAAACAAGGAATTATAGCATCCCTAGGAAGAAGAGCCTTTATATAATCCACTGATTGAAAATATATAAAACCCCCAAAAAAATTGCACCCACACAAAGCAGCTGCTGGGCATAATTCATGGAGACATTATAAAGCACAAGTGTAAAGTACTAAATAAAGAAACATGGATAACCACTGAGATTTCTTTATCTATCATCCTGGAGCATCCTGGTCTCTATGATAGAAAATGACGATGATGATGATTATTTGCTATTAGAGACCTTGGCATATTTTTTGTAATGTATCTAATAAGCATGAATCGAGAATATTTAATATGTCAGGTTGAATGATCATTTAAAAACGAATTGCACCTTTATATGTAAACTCCCAAAAATAAAAAAATATACACCACAGTTTTAACTACCTTATTGCTTGCTCCCCTGGAAGATCTCAGGTGCTCCTTAGAATCCTTATATGTAAATAGTAGAGCCACACTGCAAGAACTAAATACTTGTCCTTTATATCAGGGTTTCTAGCTAGCACTTCTGCTTGCCTGCTAGATCTAATATCTTTAAGGTCGACCCATGGTCTGGGTAGCCCATCATTGTTCTAATGTAAAGCACAGTGCTACTGGCCCATAATTTGTTTAGTCGGAGGGTGATATCTGGAGCACCAATTGTAAGCAGACATTATTTACACTATGAAGGAGGCTGTGGGGGAGTAAGGGATTAAAGAAACTAAAAACATATTTTAAACCACCTAGATGAAAATGTAACAATTATGCACTGAAAGATTTTTTTGTAGAATTTAAAAAAAAATAAAAGCTTTTACATGAAAAAAAAGTAATTCGATATAAAATTTTCCATTACATTAGCAAATAAGGGTATCTGAATATCTGACACATTGATAGGATACACATGTACTGATGGCCTGTTTATGTATTTAGGTTGGGGGTATGTACACTAATACTTAAGAAAGTAAGAGAAAAGCCAAGCAATTGACATTACAAAAACATAAAATGACCACAGTTTTGTTGTCCATTGCCATGACTGATCACACAAAACACCAAAAAAAATTGGTGTTCAAGAGATCTATAGCCCAATGAGCATTTTTCAGCTGCCACCAAAAACAGAAGGATAAGGGTTCATGGGGACTATTGAAACAATAATATAGCATAATAATTATCCAAATAGCTTACCACTCAAAAGACAAAGGTAATTTTTATTTCATACATTTCCTCTATGACTCTGCATTCATTCAAGCATTGGTTTCTAATAGGCAGAACAAATGCCTAGTTAACACTTCCAGCAATTTCTCAGCAGGGAAAATGCAAACCAGTGTAATTATTTACAAATGAAACGAAATATTGAAATTACACCCACATACCATGTCATATACAATTACATCAATTATTTTGCATCTTTGATAACTGCAGACACAATAGAATATGCAAGACATTCTGTCTACTGGATTTTAATGTTTCCATACACATCCATTCTTTAAAATGAATTATAATTACAATCTTTAATATGACCACAATGCAATAGCTACCTCTCTTACATCCTGAGTCTACTAGGGACCAGAACAGTGTTATTTAAATCATGCCTGTAGCAGGGTAACATACATCCATGGGTCCTTTTGTGGGCCTATGCATAGTATTGATCCATTTACTTGTGACAAAGACTTCATACTATACAACTAATATATTGAATATCTATGCATTGGATACTTGTTTGAAGATATTCATATTCACATTGTTGACAAAGTCAACTTCCCTGGGATATTATGTTAACACCACAAAGCTATTTTCATGCAAATGTTATTAAGGCAATACCTGTTTTGGCAATGGTAAACAGATTATGCGGAATGAAACATCCCAGTGTGTCAGAAAGCACAAGTCAAACACAGTCTGAAGAAATCCAGTTGCTTTAACTTACCACTGATATATTTGACCACTGGCATAAACCGTTACGGGCAGAACACAGCAAAATTAGGCTAAAATCACATGCTCTCTCAGGAGCTGGCAATTTGCCACTACCAAACTACTGGGAAGTGTTCACCAGCCGCCCACTAAATTTTTGCAGCTGCTGCGCACTGTAGATCAGTGGTGGCCAACAGGTAGATTGAAAAGGCAATGGGAATAGATCATGGAGCCTTTTTTTCTCCTCCTCCACATTAGGTTTATGGCCAAAAGTGCACACAATTGTATAGAATTGTCTTGCATGCACATTTCTGTTGTACAATTTAAAATATCGATTTTAAATATAACCTATACATGGAATATATATTACTATACATATATTTTTCATTTTATTGTTGGCAGAGCATTTTGACTTTTGTCATTTTTAAAGTATCTCACAAGCCAAAAAGTGTGGGTACCCCTGTTCTAGATATAGGACTTCAGAATGATATATATTGACCCTTTTGGTACACTATAGAAAAATACTGGATGGAGTTTTTAGATGTTTACTTGTTTCCAAAATTAGCAGCCAGATAGCTACACTGTAGTGAGTAAGACATGTGTGCTCTTGTGCTTGGGCACTGTTGAAAAATATCTGACACTAAAAAAAAATTCTTACATGGTCAGACATTCTGCAAGTCATTTGCACTTTGGCAGATTCTCTAGTAATTAAATAAAATGAATACTATAAATAATATACAACCATATCATAGTTATCTATTAAAGACCATTATAGTAATTTCTTACAGAGAAAAACTACAAATCAGTTCCTTTTTACATTTCAATGTGAACCCACTGAGTAGTACTATTATTTGCATTCTGCACACATCACCTATACGTCATATTTCAACAAGCATGAACCAAGGTTTCTACAGTCTGTGAAAACTTTCAAGTTGAGAAAACTGTGCTTGAAGTAAAAGAACATCTATTTTATTATAAATCAGAGGTCTATGTATATGTAACAAAGCTGAGTTACTGTTATGGTTCAGTGTATAAGATTTAGGTTCAAAGAGTAAAATTTTAGCTGTCAACTAACCCTTGAAAGATTCAGAAGAGAATAGCCTTACCATATAGGCTAGACATGTAAAAATACATGTTTAAGGATTGTTTCATGGCGTTTTATGAGCCCCTAATCAATAAGCCCTGCTCTCTCTAATAATTAATGAAAGATTATGTGTAGCCCATTGATATCCAAACATGTCAGAATTCAATAGAACCTAAAGTCTATAAAATGTCCACCGTACAACGTATTTTTGGGAAGATTAACTTTGCAAAGGGATCTGATCACATGACAAGAAAAAAACGGCATTTTTACATTAAAAAGACTGAATAAAGTCAGCAGAGTTATACCTCATTAATTAAGCAAATTCATTAACACGCTCTATAACCCTACTAACGTGGTTCCTAAATCTGCCCTTATACATAAGAAAAGTAATCAGTATCTCACCGGGGATTAATTACTTGTCCAGAAATCCACAAGGACTGGTTTTGAATCATTGCTATAGTAAACCAATCCTAATGTGCTGTGGTTGGATGAATCAAAGACAGATTTGTTTGTCTACAGTTACAGTGAACATTATTAAAAAAAACAACTTCAAAGCCAACTTTGAAGCATGGTGATGAAAATGTTATGGATCGAGTTGCTTTGCTTCTTTAAGTTCTGGGCATTTTGCAGTTGACAAGTTGACTAAATTCAAGTTGAGTTGAAAATTCTCTATCGATATTTGCTGATCCAGATCAAAAGAGGTAATGGGAAATAAGAGGTAATTGAGGATTATGGACTGGTCTAGTCAAAGCTGAAATGAGCAGTTAATATTTTGTGGTCTCTCTGCTAGTAAACTATGATAGATGTTGTTCATGAGTTGGGTAGTGTTAACTATGAAAACCCACATTCAGGATAAACTATAATGTTGGCTATATTTAGGCAACACCTTATTAAACACAACATGTACAACAAACACTACAGGCAAACTGTACATTTTAACATTCAAAGGTCTACAACACTGCACCCCTATGTTGAAAACTATTACCATACATACTAACCACCAGCCTTAAATTTACTAGCTCTGTGGGTACTCTATAACCAGGGGTGCACATAACTTTTTTAGTGAGCTCCTCAGATGAGTACCAGCAGATAATGTTTGGTGCTCACCCCATATGTAGGGTGGTCTTCCTCACTGTCTCCCTCACTGTCCTTTGCGTCAGTGTTCTGCATGGTAGATTCTGCTGCAGATGGACCTCCCTGTTACTGATTGATCCTCTAATTACCTGTCTCCATCCACAGGTCACCAGCTGGCTTTGGGTCAAATATAACTCTCACAGAACAACACTGTTTGAGCCCCCAGATCTCATTATTTATCTCAGTAGTGTAACTTTTCTTTTCTCAGATTTTACCTTACATATGTCTACTCTGACTTTTGTCTCCCAGATCTCCAACACTCTTATAAGTCAAAAAAAATGGAATTAGTAATTTACATTGCCAATTTGACACCCCTAACTGCAACCTTTTATAGTTATTAAAGCTTCCCTGCATTTTTCCAAGTTGCATAAATTGTATATGTTTAACAATAAAAACAATAAAAATTGCCAAATAATTTTGGCAAAAAAACAAAAACCTTTACAGTAGTGTTTAAATGATAGTAATGTGTGGAGCTGTAATCTCAACTCAAGCTGCAATATCAGCTTCAGCCACCAGATGTCAGTAGTGAGCACTTGTCGTCAGAGCAAAAGACAAGCACTGCCCCTCACACAGAAGGAAGGAGAGGGGAGAAAGCTCCGTGACTATGTCCCCTGTCTTTGTAATCCGCAGAGGCGCTTAGAAAGGACAACAAAGGTACACAGAGCGAGTTTTTATACAAATTTGTGTACCAGCGTACTGCTTATGTGCACCCCCTGTCTACAGGGAGTGCAGAATTATTAGGCAAGTGGTATTTTTGAGGAATAATTTTATT
>CM070033.1:62884068-62917029 GCA_036250615.1 Ptychadena robeensis | reverse complement strand
AATGTATATCTGCATCAGTGGGTACCCACATGTGATATGGTCAACCAACAACTAGAATATATATATATATATAGGAACCTATCTAGGATAATGCTCCCAATGGTAACTAACACACCTATTAAGCATGCATGTATACGGTATATTTTCATCGGTCATTTACATATTTCCATGCGTGTATTACACTCCAACAAGGAAAGAAAAGGTATCTTACTTTAATCTGTCAGAGCATCCGGTCAGTCCAAGGAGGGTATGACCCCGAGTATGGTCCCCGCTTCAGGAGAGGTGTTCACCCAGCCGTGCTTCGCCCCTTTAGAACCCCCAGATGGGAGAGAGTCCCCTAGGTATTAGGGATCTAGAAGGGGGGTGCTGGTGAGAAAGGGAGAGCTCAGACAGTCTCGGACAGGCATGTGTGTCACACCTTCAGCTGTTACTGGATTCTTTTAATATTTATGTACTGCCTATCGTGTTTTTAAGGAATTTGTTAGAATATCTCCATTTGGACCATCCAACTTAGGGGTGTTCACCCTTGGATATATTCATCACTCATGAAATGATTGTACATCAGTCCAACACAATAAAGACTTTTTATCTTAACTAAAACAAATGATTTCTCGTCTGATCCTTGTGCCCACAATGCCGTTTGCTTAGAATTCGAAATAGGCATAGGTCCATCTGCTTACCTATTAGATGCTATATTTATATAACCTTGGGCATGATCACCTGTCTGGTGGGAGCCCACTGTGGTCCTCTGAAGGAAATCGGACAGAGAAATCTAAAGGTGTATGGGTACCTTTACCCTTTTCTGGGATTAAAAATTGTGTCACCCCAGTGCAAATAGTGTTTGCATATCATTGATTTTATGTGGGCCTTTTAAAATTTGAATACGAGCCACAATTGGTGTATCTAGGTGCAACCACCAAGTGGCAGAATGTAGTCCCAATGATTTGCTATGCAGCAGGTATAAATCATTTTATAAGTGATGTTGGTATAGGGGCAAATGAAGTAAACACCATTGTTCTCCATTAAGGGGTTTGGCTTTTAAAGTGATGAAAACTGTGTGTCAGTCTATATAGAGGTGAGCAAGCTAATTTAGAGCATTATTTAAACATGTTTATCTCTAGTCAGCCTGTTGCCACATTCATAAATAGGGTAAAAAGTTGGCAAGGTGGTATTTGTTAAAAAGCAATGGCACTTTTCTTGAGATCTGCCCAGATTGCCTCTCTTAAAAACATTATCCATAGATGTGGGTAAACAAACACCAGCCATCAAAACGGCATTTCCTAAACTCACTTAGCTTAAGCTGAAACTCCCGAACAGCAAAAAATATACAGACAATATCATACTCGGCTGACAACTGTGTTTTTTATAATAACTCTCTAGCAAATGAGACAAGTAATTTGTTTAAAGCAAATAAGAATGACAAGCTAAAAGATGTTTGCCACTTTCTTTTCTTCGGTGATGTAGCTTTCACACATTATAATGAGATGTTAATTACTCTAAAATTCCATTGACATTTTCCAAATGGGTACTAGCTGCTTAATGATCAAAACAGAAAGGTTTGTGCTGTCATCATTGCACAAAAAAAGGCTCAAATAGTTGATATTTATTGAACAGCAGTATGTCTAGCTAATGACAATAACTCACGCATAAACCATCCTTTATTTAAATATACTCATATGTAATTACACCAAATGCAGCAAATAAAGGACCTTGTGACACTCACACCTTAGCTAAATGCTAAGACTTAATCGAATAAGTTGGATTTAGGTAATTTTCTCTCTTTTCAATTTCTCATTGCTTCTTAATTTAATTTGTGACCTTCATTATGTGAGACTAGCTCCATGCTTTATCTTCCTTTATCCAGCAGATTTCCAGATGACTAAACAGCAATAAAAGCAGGGGAGTATCTTTTCTGCACACAACTTGTAATATCATTAGTTCAAGAGTCTGAACAACTGGTAAGGATTATTACTCCGGTAAGTTGTTTGATGCTCGGACATGATATTTTTTGTGCTAGAGAGATCTCAATTACAACCACAGTATATCATTTAAACCATAGCTCAGAAGGGATAAGGAACTTCCACAATCATATATGAACATACAAAATTGCTGCATTCAATTTTACAGAATGTTATATATTTTTTTTTCTATAACAGTTTTTTTTTACATTTTCAAAGGGAACTTTTACAAAGCCAAAAATAAAACCAAAGATTAAAATCAGTATAAAACCAGAGCAAAACGGATATCACAACATAAATCAGCACGTATACAATCGAGCACAGTAATAATAAAATAAATATAGACATATAATACTGCATATATAAAATGTAAAGCACACATTCAAAATATACAATTATACAGTGTATATTTAACTACATAATTTCTGTTAACTTCTAATTAAATAATAAAATGAATGATTTATAAGAGAACATTTTTGGGAGTATATGGACATTTTATTGAGTACATATCTAGCAAGTGGTATTTTAACATGTTTCCCAGCAATCTATACTTGTTGCTTTTAATAAAGCCTGTTGTACTAATCTCCACAGCTCAAGCGCACACTTACATATATGACTAAATGCGTCCAGGGGAAAGATTTTTTTTGGGCTTTTCGGATGCAATACAATGTAATGTATACACATTTACAAAAAGAAGGAATATTTAAAGGCAAATATCTTTTAAACCCCACTGACTGGCTTACATGAGTATTCTACTAATATGATAAACTGATTGGAAGCAGCTGGGAACAGCTCTTTGGAAAGAGAAAGAGTTTGTTTGCTGTATGGTACATCGAGACAACTTGAAAAGCACAACAAATTGTTGCCTTACTCTACTAAAACATTTGGCATATGGACTCTTGAATGCAGAAATAGGTTTTTATTTATTTTCTTAAACATAAGGACATGTTTCTGACACTGATCAGATTTGTGGGGATCTCTGTTCCCTCTGCAGCTCAAGGGAAGGCTCTAGGCTACAACAAATGACCAACCCATTGACAAGGCAATGGTGCTAAAACTCTCATATTAAGTCATTATAATTAGAGATGGTCAAATTTGTTTTTTTTTAAATTTTGACCATTTCAACTATTTCGAGTTAATTTCAAAGCCCCTGAACATGGTATCATCACCAAACTTGCTGGAGATGCACAGAAGGGTTAGGGGTACATTACAAAAAATAAAGTATGCCTCTAAGTCAAGTCAAAATTTGGAAAATCTAAATTTCGACTTTAATTTTGAACTTAATTAATGCAAAATCTGCATATGCTAGATCAAAACTTTTTTTTATTCATATGTTCCCACAACCCTTCTCTACATCTCCAGCAATTAAAACAAAATACAAATATCATACACTATGCCAATGGTTGTTTTCTGTGTATGATATTTGTATTTTGTTTCACAAATATTTCACCTGTCATGTACAAGTAAAAAATTGTTGCTTTAATTTACATACTTTACATATTGCTCATTGTTGTATTAAATAAACTATCTACTGCTATTAAACGATCTTCTCAGTCACCATTGCGTTTAGTCACTTACAGCCAGTTACCAGCTGTAACACCTGAAACTCTGGCAACTCTTATAAATGTTTCTAGCTGCCTACTGGTCGTTTTAAAAAATTTTGTTTCTTGAACTTTACAGAATTTTTATTCCATATGGAGACTAGAACTGATAACAGTAAAGCTTTATATACAATATCTTTTTTAAATCCAGATTATACATATTTGTTATCTTTCAATAAACTAACCTTGATAAGAAAAAAATTAATACATCAATGTAAAGAGAATGGTATTTGATCTAAAACTTCATGCTGTTATGGCTAAGGTCAGAAACATAAATAGCTTTATCCCAACAGGAGACATGGTTCCAGCCTATAGTTTTCATTTTTTACAAAGAAAGAAAACATATGAAGTGACTCTGCTATAATATTTATATTTATTAACAAAACATAAAATCTGACCTCAAAGGAAAATTTTAAAAAGACATATCAATGCATGCCTGAGTGTTCAAGGGGTTTGGGGTCAATTTATTTCAATATGTTTCATTCTTTGTGCTTTGAAGCTCATCACATAAACCATCAAATAATTAAAAGGTTTTTAACAGGAAGTAGTGCCTAAGTTAACTAGAGTGGCAAAACATGGGCCCCTGGCATTGCTTACTGTTACCTGTACTAGTACTAGTCTCACTGCTGGCACCAGGTAACACAAATGATGAGACATGTATGAACTTGTGATCTAGAAAGCTATCTATACAGATCTATAATAGCTATAAGTAGAGTCACCTCAGGTTACCCTGGCTCTCCAGGTTGGAGGTTAGTGTACCATGCTATTCTATAAAAAAAAAACAGGATACTTAAAGATTAGACAAAGAGATCTTACTTTCTGAAGTTTTGTAGAGTAAGTATATCAGAATTATTTTTACAAAACTGAAGTTTTGAAAATGTAACTAACACAGAAGATGACAAATACATAAAAAACATGGCAAAGTATTATTTTTTGTATTTAAAACAGTAGGGAGAGTTCGAATTTGAGCAATTTCTGAACAGAAAGCCAAAGGAGCTTTTTGGGGGTACAAGAGAGTCATACAATTCTAATACAGACACTTAACCTTACTTAGTTACCAGTTCTATTATGGATGTCTTCGTTCCCACAGAATGGAATTTCAGCACACCAGTGGGTGTGGGAGCCAATGTCAGTTTACACTTCAAGTCATTATTGATTATTGATTGATTAAGTATATTTTGGGCTGGCATCTCTGCCAGTGCAATACACCAATGAAAATAGACTTCACCACTGATGCATCAATAACACCAGAACCAGCAGTTAGGTGCAGAGATTTATATAGCAAAATGCACCCAATTCAAGAATGCTATTGTGTGAATATTTTACAAAATTTTACCTAACTGAATCTAAAAAAAACCTCTAGCTCTAAGATAAAAAAAATCACAATTAAGAATTAATGTAATTTAAGAATACTCACCATACATAATGACTGCCAATCAGAAGTACTATGGTACACTTTTAGCCAAACCTTCTGTGTCTCATGAAATGAAAGCTCAATAGTGGTGAGCTAGGAAACCTCACATCACTCTACACATGAAGATGACTATACTCCTTGAGTTGGAAAGATGACATGTGTATAAACATACATTATGTAAGTAAAAAAACTCCATTCAAGATGTTAAACTGTGAATTTATTTGATTGTCATGAAGGTTAGGACACTTTTCTTAGTTACAGTAATTCTGACTTTATATTAGGTTTTCAAATTTTTGGGATTCTGATTAGAGCTTATTTTTAATTTACCTACATTGATTATTATCATCACACTTAATTTTAAAGGTCTGTAACTAAAATAGGGCTTCAATACCAATGTATAATGTCAGGTGTTATTTAGATTTATTAACACTGTATATATGCTTTATATCTATAAACATCTTTATATTCAAAATTTTTTATCTAGTGATATCTATTCCAGTGCCAAACTCCATCAAAGAGGTACTCAAGCTGCTTCCCCATCTGTCATCTTCTTCTGGTTCTTTCTCTAATTTACATGTTCGGTGTTAGAAGGGTAAAGGTTTAAGCATCACTCTTAATTACTCTAAGAGCTGAACATAATTTTCTGTGTATACGGTGTTCCTTTTCTTTTCTCACTGATTGCTTCATCTTTTCTTATAGTATAGTGCCCACACAAATTACAGATCAAGGTAAAATATATTGAATGCTTGGAACAAATACGTTTTTCCAAGAATACATTTGTAATGTCTATGTCATTAACATGACTGGTTTGCTATCAAGAAAACAATGTGACAAATAACACACACTTAGCAAAATGAAGGGTAACATGTACAAAGATAACCTGGAAGCCGTTTTCAGCTACTATAAGGAATATGTTTATGTAGATTGTAAGTTTTTGGTTCAAGGTTAAAGTATTTCATGTTCAGAATTGTATATATTCTCAAATGTAATGTATTCACTTTACACACCAAAACCCTAAAATGGCTGCTGAAACATGCCCCTGTTTTTATTGTGTCTAGGTGAGGTATATGCTCCAAAATTTAGTTGCTCATGTCTAGGTAAAGTATATGCCCCAAAATTCAATTGTCCAATTACCAGGCCAAAATATGGTTTACAGGATCCCCTTTTCCAACTTTTTTGACAAAATCTCTTTATTAAATAATTTTTAACAATACATTCATTACTTCTCTACATTCTCAATCTTTATCAAATTCTCATGTGTTTCCTTCATATTAACAATCATATATTTTATTAATTATTTCATTAATTATTAACCTTCATCATTTCTTCCAACTTTGGTGAACATTTGTGTAACAAGATAAAATGGGAAAGACAGATTTTGAAAGTATTGTTCAGGACTAGAAGAAAAAAAAATATCCAATCTTTTGGCTAAAATAATCACTGGCTCCAAAATGAAAATGAACACTATATGTTATTACATTCCATCACAATGGTTTGCTTTTATATTGGTTTTAATAAGAAAACACAACATAGTGGCATACATTTTATATTTATTGAAAGCCAAAATGTAGAGTATTTCGTTTTATATTAAAGGAGGGATAAAAGCCTTGTATTTTTATCTTTTGTTCTATCTGCACCATTGGGTAGACTTGCCTTCCTTTGTATAAAACAGTAAAAAAAACTTCATTCTTTCCCACTTGAAAAAAATGGACATTCTTAGCAATATTGCTTGTAGTCCACAAGGCAAAGATAGAGGGTCATTTTCCCTGTGGAGGCTCAAATAGCTATTGACATTTACTTTAATATAAATATATCATTATGATTTGCAACATACATTTTTTTAAATACACATACCTTGCAGGTTTCTTTAAAACATAAAAGTGAATTATAGTTTTTACAGATGCATCAATAGTAATGATTACAAGTTGGAGTATAACAAAGCAAAATGATTACACTTGCAAGTTGCACTAAATGTATGCATACGTTCTATTCATCGCTTTCTTATTTATACAAGATATATACCTTCTTTTGTATGAACAGTGTCATTCTGTGGGGGTATAAAAAATACTACAACATTGCAACATTGTTGTAACCCACTTAAGGAAATGGCGTCATTTACTTATTTCAAAACATTATTAGCAAAATCCGAAACAAACCCATGTTTTATTTATGTTAATTGATAAATTGGATGTATACTTAAAATCTAACATAAAATAAGTATTAAAGTTTGACGTATCGCTGAGCTGGTATGATGGTGGGTTGTGCTCCACAATCCTAAAAAAAATATACTTAACTGCTGTTACCTGGAATCATATGAGAGATTCCATCTTTATTGGCCAAGCTTCTGGGGGTTAACTCGAGGTTCAATATTGTGAGTGGCCACTATGGGAAAATGTTCTGTGTACATCTAATGAAGCATCAAGAGGGATTTACCTGGCTGTCACTGCACCCAAAGATGTAGGGCTCTTCCAGGGAAGCTGCGGTGTGCGTCATCAGAGCCAAAGAGAGATTAGTCACATCATTTTATAAGTCACCCTTTTATCGGCATTCATGCCAACATGAGTTTCTGGTGGTAGGTCTGCTTTAGTCTCAGTAGATTAGATGTTTTAGTGACCTTCATACTAGTCTTCTTACTGGAACTTTTTCTGTAGCAACTTGTCGTTGCTCTTCTGTACAAGTTGGTTTAGACATTTAGTTCACTTGCCAGGAACACTTTCAAAAGTTCTACCCCCCCCCATATTCCAGGCCAAGAAATTTAAAGGGTTATCAAACTGGATATTAAGATAACCAATTAAGCTAGAATACTGTAAAATGAAGGGATTGTTAATAACAGGGTAATACATGCGTGCCAGAACAGAAATAAAGAATTAACTATATAACATGATTCTAAGGGAAGAGATACCAGTAGCTGTTGCAATTCATTGGCTCAGTTTCAGTCTGCATATAATTTGTTTGTGTAGAAA
Organism: Ptychadena robeensis; assembly: GCA_036250615.1. Classification (NCBI taxonomy): domain Eukaryota; kingdom Metazoa; phylum Chordata; class Amphibia; order Anura; family Ptychadenidae; genus Ptychadena; species Ptychadena robeensis. The sequence goes on along the minus strand of CM070033.1, from coordinate 62,909,093 downwards.
TTGTAGAATCTCATTGGTGATTTCTACCTATGACTTAATCTGGGCATAGACAGTTAGATTTGTGTCTGATTTTGATGCAGATCTACCAACAAGCTTGAAATTGGCTGCAAATCTAACAAGCCCACCTTAAATCGGGCCAGAAATTGATCTGCAAAATTGTCTGTAATTTTTACGTCAATCTCATTACTTTGGATGGAGACCAGTGTCCCCATCCAAAGTAAAAGATGGCACACAAAGGGTGCATGGCTGATTTTCTGAACGACCAGCCGTGATGATGTCATCACGTGAGGTCGATCTTCCGCAAAATCTATGCCCAGCTTAAATAGTAATGTAGTAAATCTATTATTACCTATATACTGTGTGGTTGCCTTAACTGGGTAGTTTATGCTTCTATTATTGTTTGTGTTTTCATGTAGAATGATTTAAATTAGTGTAAATCAAGTAACACTTACTTAATAGTTAAGTGCTCTATAAATAAGACCATTAAAAACTAAAAAATAAATAAATTGTTGCCAAATACCACAAGTGTAATGTTCAACTCCAGCTTTATGCTTTCAATAAGGTGATTTTGGAGAGAGCTAATTTAATTTAAGCAATTTAATTACTGTTAACAAGTTTTCTATTTTTATCATGAATTAATTAGTACTTTTAATCTGATGAGAAGCCTATTTACACATACGCAGCGTACTACTTTTAACATGTAAACACGCAGCATTTTTTTCTGGTTTAAATATACACAAACTAATGAGGATAAAGTATACTTGAAAAGAAATACAGGTCAACATTTGCAAAGCCTGGATCTTTTGCTTGTGATCCTCATGTGACCCAATGCAAGTACTGTTAACTGTTTTATTCCCTTAGTGACTTGTAATATGTAAATTTTAGTTTATGCGGCAAAAGCCCAGTTGGGGCGAAATGCGTTAGAATGCGTTGAGAAAACGTCAGCATGAAGTTTGTTAAACTACCATGTCTATATGTATTATGATGATTGGTCAGTACGTTGTAACTATGTACCAAATGTTATATGTTGTACAATTCTGTACACAAACTGATTAAATGTAAAATTTTGAGCTGAATATGAAGTCAAATGTAATTGTTGTTGTTACAGTCCCTGGGTCCCACACTTCTTCTGGAAATGAGAAAGTTTGTGACAGATTTTGGTCTGTCTCCAGTTTCCTCCCTTTTTTGTTTTTTTGTATGTGTTTGAAAAACACGAGGGAGTGGGTGTGAGCAAAAACACATCCGGTCACCCATACCTTTCAACACACACAATCTCCTCTCAATCACTGGGTTTCTCTCTTCTTTTTTCTGGAGTCATGATCCCCCTATTATAGATGGGGCAATCAGTCTTAATTAAACAACAACCTATCAAGTGCAAAGTTATTTGCATTTGCAAAACTAGCTTGCCAACCTTGGTATGATCTTCATTATAAATGTATAATATTAAGTTACTTTCTTTCTCAGCAATATATTTATTTCATTTAACACTCATTTATTTGATTTGACATATATTTAAATCTTTTTCGTTTTTGATTTGCTTTATTTATGACTCTAGTATTGGATAGGATATGGCATGGATGTGTTTGGTGTGGAAGAATTAGGCCTATACAGACAGCTAAGCTTTCAGCATTGTACTCAAGGATTTGTTTTCCCAACATCTGCACTTCTGGATGAACAATTCTTGGGATAAATTCCCTCATAAAATCTACAGAAAGCCTTCTAACAACAGTTGGTTCAAATCTTCAAAAGGGTAACCAACTCTATCTTGATGTTTATGGGCGTAGAATGGGTTGTATTTTGTATGGCGTGCCATAAATATTCCTGAAGCAATATTGACTAGATCTATCAACACTTTAATATATAAGTAAATATAAAGTACAAATATTTTATATATTTATATATATAATGCCCTCCATAATGTTTGTATTTTTTTCTTCAGTGTACCCTTCTGCTCCTAAGTTTAAAATCAAGCAATTCAGACATATAGTACACATTCCAGACTTGCATATGTTTCTTTTTGACTGTAGAAACTACACACTATTTCTATATATTCTGCTTCATTTCAGGGCACCATAATATTCCAGACAATAAATAGCAGATGTAGTAAAGCAGTTGTGTTTAGTAATTTGCTACAAATCCATTTTTTCCCAATCTATCTATAGAGGCTTTCATGCATTTAGGTTTTTCTTTCTTTTGATATGTTGCTTCTTAAATATTAGAGATGGGCAATGAGATGTTTTACTTGAATGACTCAGTTTTAGTCTGTTTACAATATGCATAATTAACAATATGCATGTTAATTTCTACATTTCATTGACTCTTTGACCATTTCTTTTACATATGTAAAATAATCGATACATGCCTTAACCAAATCAAAATAATGTTCAATGAAAAGCAATAATCAATAATGATTACATATTACGTCATTTTTCTTTGTTTGATTAGAATATATACCCTATAATAATATACATTCTTCATGTGAGACTGCTTTGCTTTAAATATCCTGGCAGCTTATCAAACGTGCATTGCTGAGTTGTTCTGAACAGACGTATACATTTCAACAATGACTCAATCATAAAGCAATCTTTAGCATTTTCAGCATGAAGTCTGACATCTTCTTTAGACCTTTAAAGAATCATGCAGTGAAATGCTAACTTTTATATCAAACCAATGAACAGCGAGAAAAAGGTAAAATATTCAAGACTTTCTTGTCAGCCAGAATAGAGAACAATAAGCAGCAGCTGCCCCTGAAATCATTATAAAAGTTTGGTGCTTTCTAAAACATTTTTACTTTTTTTCACAAGTGTAAATGTACCTTTAAAATAACATTAGGAATCATGGCAATTAAGAAACTGTAAAAACCACTCACAGTTGTACATTTTAGCAAGTAAGGGGTTAGCTTTTTCTGTCTTGTAGAGAAAAGTCATGAGTTTGCTTTTTCTTCCCATGTGTGTCCTACCAGATCCCAAACATACTGGTAGTTTAATTGACATCTCCCAAGTGGCAAGTGTTAATGTGTTTTCAATTAGTTTGGCAGGGACATCCTTTGGGATGTAAGGCTGGCATGATATCAACCCCAATATAATTATAAGAGCGGAACACACTATATTTGTATAAGATTTATAGCATAAGCATGGCACCAGAAGTTTAGCAGAATTCTTTAACATTGAAGGGTTATAAAACATTCCTATTCCAACCTACAAGCAAACACTAATAAAGGACATTTCTTGCCCCGTTATTACTTTAATTCTATCTTCATTTCTCTGCTTTTCTGTGCCAGTACCTCCCCAAACTTCCTGTTTGGTGGCAAATGCCCTCCAGTCTATGCAAGGACTTACCTGGGACACCATGTCAACAAGATAATTTGTGCAAGTTAATTGTGGAGTTTTGGCCCAAGGAAATGCTCCTAATTCCAAGCGTGTAACAGTACCTGTATAAAACCTTTGTCAACAGAAGACCTTTCCCAGAATATCAGAGAAACACCTGTGTTTGTGACCTAAAATACTATTGCTAAGCAGTGAGAATGTGGTGAGAAGGTGAAATGTTGGATTATTGTACCAGTTATTATTTAGGACTCATTTGAGCTAAATAACTGGCTTGGAATGGCTATAAAGTGTCTTTTCTACTTTTAGTGGCAGTTGGCATTTGATGACTTCCTGTGGAAATATAGTACAATGAGTGAGAAAAGGAAGGTGTGTTGCAATCTTTCTCCTAATCTAGTCATCATTTATAACTCCATTCACCTAAGCAAGCCTTTCTCCAATTCATTAGTTATCAGTAATGATAAAAAGATAGGGTGAGGCACAGACATAGAAATGCTTCCCAGTTACCAGTTACGGAAACACTAGAAAAATTATTGTAAGCATCTGCTTTATGTAATCTTATATTATCTGCATAGCAGATATTATCTGCACAGCAACCTTTTCTTTTTTTGGTACATACATTCTGTCAATAGAAGTTGGGGGAACATATTTTAAAACCTTTTTATTTTCTATAAACATGTTTTCTTTGGTGTTGCATAGAATATGGTCACATTTTACTATTTAATTTTACTAGACATGTTCCAGAAAAGACAAATGTTTCCTCTGCACAAAACATCATTTCTCTGTCCTTAGTATTGTTTATATTATTTAGCCAGCTTCCCATTGCCCTTACATGAATCCATAAATAGAACTGTGTTCAGTCCTCCAAATCCTTGTGTACGAGAAATCAGCAAAAGCCTGTCCTGCCAATTTATTACCAGTGAATCTCATATACTTCTTGACTCACATCCAGCATACTGGATAAGTATATAATAATGTGCCATTTACAGCTGATACAACATTTTTAATGATCTACTTTTACTAAGGATTTTCATCACAGACTTTTCAGTGTGTTCTCTTGAGTAACAGCTATAGACTGAAAGAATTATCCTATTCTTTACTTTAGATTTATTTTAAGCCACTTTGTTATCCTTCAGAATAATGTGAGATCAATGGGTGTTTTTTATCTGTGCCAGCTGAATATGTTTTATGATAGCATGAAGTCTCTTATGGCATCTGGAGGGTGTTTAATAACTCATCCACAATATGTAATTTTATTACACAAGAACCTTGTCTGGGAACCAAATGAAATATCAATTCTCTCTCTTCTAACATATACACAAAAACAATTTAAAAGTTGCATTTTAGTCACAGCAGACAAACAATATCTTTAATACTAAGCCTTGGAAAAGCTATCCAACCTGTTCTAAAGAAATTATAATGCATATGGTAAGGCTGGTTGGAAAAGCATATCATATCTTAAAAAATGGTTAAAAAAGGGTAAATGTAAGACAGTTTAGTACAGTTATACGCAAACCCAAGTAGAAGATGTGCTACTTAGTGCTGGGTATAATATAGTGGAACAGTAAAACTGGGGCATGGGGATCATAGTTAGAAACTAGTCTTTGTTCTTAACTTATGTTGATAACGTGTTTTTTTTTGGCACAGACTCAATACCTGGTAACATTTCCATTGTCACAAAACATGCCTAGCTACCTTCACCAGTATAGGGTTACTGGTCTGCCAAAGTTCTAGACCACATTATACAGTATTCATTTTTTAATTAGTTAATTGGTAGGCTACAGGTAAACTCTGGAAAGAAAAAAAAATTGGGATTAACCTCCCTAGTGTCTGAGACGAACCCAGTTTGTTTGCTGTTTGGGTTCCTCCCAAATGCTAGGTGAGTGGCAATAGACCTCCATGTTAATGAAATGGTGTCGGTCTCCCAGCTTATGTCTACTCGTATACAGGGGTAACGCGGGAGTTTCAAGCAGATTTTAGTTTTTTTTGCATTAAGCAATAAAAATATCTATATTTGACAGCAGAACCAAGAAAGACCAAGAAAGGCAGAAGCCGAGCACAGGCAAGAAAAAGTGTACCAGTGAGGAGTGTTATAGAAAAGTGTTACACTGTCACTTCTTCTTTCATAGTGCAGTCACAGGCAGGGGAGGGGATTTGGGAAAAAGAATCATGCCTTGTTTATTAATATACATGGGCTCTGTGGTGGTGCTAAATAGACAGAAATACAACTTTCCTAAGGAAATATATTTAATTGTGTATTTGTGTTTTTGGAGTTGAGCTTTAAGAATCAAAATAGAAAATTGGCATATTTATAGAGTGTCTTTGCCTCATCATTCACAGATAATTTTTTCCTTTCTGGTGAGAGATGATATACCGTATGTACAAACGTGTCTCTCTTTGACATTGTATATAGAGTAGGATACATACAACTACCACTGTGTACTGCCCAGCCTCTAACTTGTATTGAGAAGGGGTATGGGATATATATTATTTTAGCTGCACACATTTTATATCTGCTTGGAAACTCATGTATTCTATTATTTCTGTGATAATATAGAGAGATTAGTTATGAAGCAGATTTAATATAACTGGTTTTCCTAATAGATATATAAATAACAAATATTTCATATACTTAATTTGCTTTCACACCAATTATTTTGCATCCAGCTTTACAGATAAGAAATATGACAAACGATGCCATCATTGGGCTGTATAACTCTACCTCAGTAGTGATTCCAACGGTTGAACATAAAGAGAATGTCTATCCAAGTAGACACCGATTTTTTCATTTTTTATAAAGAAATAAATAATACATATTTCAACACTTGTAAACCATATTGTCATGTAAGTTGGAAAGGAAATTCTCAGCATGATTTCATGCCATGGCAGCAAATTTGAGATCAGGCAGACGTCTCACATCATACTCAATGAGATATCTGCTTGTCTATAGCCATTATGAAATGCTTCCTCCATAACATCACGAGTGCCAAGGGCTTAATTATCTTTTTCCACTCTTTTTGGATATAAGTGTTACAGGACATGAGCTCTGGCCATCTGGTATGACAGAGTTCTGGGACTTTAAAGGTGGTTAGAAAACAGGAAAGCACAAGGCAGCACCTGAATAAACTGCGGGATTAGCTTTGGGAAAAAAAGGTTAGGTGACCTCATTAAGCCTTCATCTGGTGGACACACTGTACACATCTTTCATACATAAATCTGGTCAAACAGGGTTGCCAGCATCAGATTTTTTGTAACAAAAGTGACAGCAGCAACAGCAAAAGAAAAGGAAGAAATTTAATAAATAAAGAAAATCTAAGGTGACATAATGTCATATGAAATTGTGAAGACATTATGCAGTGTTGATTACCATATAGCATGCAAATGGCAGTTACCTGCAATTTTTTATTTCTTTTACAAAGGTCTGATTAAATGAACAAGGACACAGTAAGGTTGTGGCATTGGCTTTTGTTGTTACAATAACTGTTGAAAACAAAGGGGAGACATTTGTGATTTTCAAAGAAAGAGTTTTTATTTATTTGACTTGATAGTACTAAAATATTGCAAAAATAATATATTAGAGATTACATATTCTTACAAACATCTATTTATAACAAAAGTTTACTATTTTGGTAACAAAATCTCAGGCCCAAGTTCACACGGGCAGTTTAATGTCCACTCTGCACCACTCCCAACCGTTCACAAAGTCAGCATTAGGTGGGTTTACACGTGTAGATTTTTTTGTTCAATCAATGAAGAACAAACAATTTTTTGATTGAACAAAAATCTAGAATGGCCAATTTGTTTGATGGATAAATTTTGTTCGACCTCGAACCAAAAATCGTTCAAAAGGTCATCGAACATGTTGGTAAATTTATATCTGTCGTTGTAATTCCGAATGTATTTTCATTCGATATTGGCAACGGACGAACAAAAAATCTAATGTTACATTGGATAAATGGACGAATGATGTTCGACAACGACATCGAACAAAAATTGAGAGTTGATTGAAGAGAAAATCTACACGTGTTAACCCACTTTTAGGCTATGTTTCCATTATATGTCGGGACCCCTTCCGCTAAGCGTATTGCTTGGCCGGGATCCCGACGTAGCACATAGACTTACCTGCTCGGTGGATGCTGTGTTTTCACTGTGCCGAGCCACTCCACTGATGCAAGGCTCAATATAGTCGAGTACGTGGAGTCTCTGCATCAGCGGATGTGTAAACACAGCATCTGCCGAGCAGGCAATGTCTATGTGCTACGTCTGGATCCCCACCAAGCAATAAGCTTAGCGGAGAGGGTCCCGACGTATAATGGAAACAAACCCTTTGGGTCTACCTATAGTATATGCAGTCAGAGACAGTTGTGTTCCACCCATATACTAGTGAAAACTACTTTCTCGAGGTCTAGAGTTTTAGTCATGATGATACTACACTACTATCTGCAAACATTTGAAATCTCCTCTTGTACCCGACTTGAAGAAAAATGTAGCCTAATAATCCATAAAATTATATATTTAGTATTCCCATGATGAAATATGCAAATCTGGTGTGCAAAAATTCTGATTTCAGAAATGGAAATGTTAATAATTTATTTTCATCAATCAATATAATGCAGTAAATAAGCAAAGGAGAAATCTAAATCAAATCCCTATTTGGTGTGACCACCCTTTGCCTTCAAAACAGTATCAATTTTTCTAGGTATACTTGCCGAAGTTTTTGTAGAAACTCAGGTGGTAGGTTGTTCCAAACATGTTGGAGAACTAAGCAAAGATTCTCTGTGGATGTCGGATTCCTCACATCCTTCTGTCTCTTCATGTAATATCAGACACACTTGATAGTGTTTAAGATTTGTGGGTGCCATACCATAACTTCCAGGACTTCTTTACGCCAAAGATAGTTCTTTATGACTGTGGCTGTATGTTTGGGGTCATTGTCCTGCAGCAGAATATATTTGGGGGTAATCATATGCCTCCCTGCTGGTACTGCATAAGGGATAAGTATTTGCCTGTATTTCATAGCATTAAGAGAACACCATTAATCCTGACTTTTTCGAGCAGACTTGAGTCTTTCTTCCATGAAGACCCCTTCTGGTCATACTTCTCTGGACAGTAGATGGGTGAACCTGGGTCCAACTGGTTTCTGCCAGTTCAGGGTCATCTTCCAAGTTTGAAGAGTAATAAACTTGATGAGTCTTTCATCTGCTACACTGTTTCCTTGTTTTTCCTTTTTATCCTTGTTGGCCCTTTCTTGGTGCTTCTTCAAAAGAGCTTGAACCCCCAGTCTGCTTTCAAATCTTGGTCTGGGAGAGACCTTGCTGATGCAGTATAACTACCTTGTGTCTTGTTGCTGGGCTCAAACTTGCCATGTCATGAAACTTCTGCAACCTCACATTGGAAGCAGAGTATGGCTGTTTCTCACCCAGTTTGAAGCCTCCTACATATCTGTTTTAGTTAATGACCTAAGTGTGAGATTGATGATCTTAAGCACCTGTTTGGTATTATTGGTTGGTTATACACCTGACACTAATCCTACAAAATCCCTGACAAGTGTACCTAGAAGAATTCATGCACATTTGAAGGTAAAAGGTAATAACATCAAATATGGATTTGATTTAGATTTTTCTAATTTTTGCTCACTTAGCATTTTGTAAATGGATACATTATTTATAATACCGAAAACATTCTTTAAATGTTTTCACATCTGCTTAAAACTTTTGCAAGGTTTTCTCACAAAAAGAAACCAAACAATGTATTACCATTTGCCAAATAAATCTTATATATGTGTTGTTGAATTAAAAAAATAGAATTATAATGAATGGAGATGTAGATTTAACAGATTAGAAGCAGATAAAGAAAAAAAAATAGAAAAACCTCAGGGGGCATACAAATTAAAATGAATTAACTCGGGAACAAAGAAATGCATAAATAAGTAAAATAAAACATGCTGAAACCCCGTATAAGGGAAAGATGAGATGTTACTATTTTCTGATTATTATTTGGTTGATAAAGAAAATTCTGAGAAGTGGTTTAACCCCTTGTGTCTGGTAAAGATGTTTTGCTTAAAGTGGAATTCCAAGTAAATAGAACTGCTGAAATGTACCTTCTATTGGCATTGTCTTTGCTATAATGATAATGACTCCTTACAGAGCATGTGGTTAGAGACTCAGATTTTTTTTCCCCTATCACCATGCATCTTCAATATTGGCTTCTCCCTCCCATGGGCCTGGGCTTGTGGTATAGCAATCTCAAGTTGCTAAGACAAATTGAATCCCACAGATTCTGTTTCGAAAATATATTTAATCATTTATTAATACTGAACTATATTTTTTTCTGTCTCTTATATATGCCTGAAGGTCAGATTTAAGACTAGAGTTACAAACATTTCACCCATTCTATTAGTCTCTAAAAATGTTCTACTCACTTCTTCAGTAATGGCCATTAGCTTGTCTATTGTCTTTCTCTATAGTTTATTTACAGCAAACACATACAGAATGTAGGAAAACCAACCCTTGCAGTGCCTTATACAGGGAGGGGATAGCCTAGTTATAATGGTTGCAGAGGGTATCTATATGATATCATCCTTTGCAGTGTCATCTAAGAGCACCATTGGCTAACAGATAGAAACTATATTTGACTTGGCTCCTCATAAACGGCTTTGACTGTTTTGTTTAAAACCCTTTTGGATCTGCGATCTAAAATGTTGACTTATATCTATACATGCTCAAAACACCAAAAAGTGGGCAGGTATAGAGTGTAAAACATTGCATAAGGGCACAATGCCAACCATATGTCTAGTTCTCAACCACCCAATACATGGTCAATTTTAGAAGTAATTACGGTAGTACAGTTTATCTAATATGACCCCTTTCATTGTAAACACAAACAATACCCAGTCAGCTTTTCTAAGTGATTTCTCTTTGATGCAGTACATAATTTTCCATGCAAAAACATATTTATCCTGTAAGATAAAGGTCTGTGACCAGTTCTACTCATCTATTTAGTCAAATAAAAAAAAGGGAAATAGATTAATCCTCTCTCCCAGATTTAGAAGATATAAGCATACAGGCAGCTATAGGGAAAGATCATGAGGTCATAAGACAACAAAAAAGGGATCATTAAGGTCTAATGATGTGAGCATATTGAAAGAAAGAAACTCTTTAACATATTACAATATAAGAGAATGCACAAAATATTGTTTTATTAAATAAAAAACAAATGCTACCACTGCTTAAATACCAAAGTCAACAAATTTGCAGCCAGGGATTAAACAGAATGAAAAAACGAAATAGAATAAATATATGATATTAAGCATGTAAAAGTATGGAACTGATTGCCTATTAAAGATGCACATGATAGAGCAGATTAAATGTACCAGGTCAAAAATGCTCTCAAACAACTATGTTGACTTACAATTCTCAATCAGTCTGGCTTATTTTTGCAAATTGCCCATTATATTTTGTGTGATTCATTATGGCTATGATACTTGTTATTCTCAGGATGACATTAATTGACAGTCATTGTCCTTGAGTTCACATTAATTCTTCCTGTCCTGACCTTGCTTGTATGTGGACTTCTTAGATTTGACCCCTGGCTCTTACTGATAGTTTTCTTATTATGATTCTGATCTTTAGTGGTATCTGAGCCCAGCTACTCTGGCTTTCACTTGCCCCGTTCAACTGGCAGCATATAGTTGGGTCTTCTACCATCAGAGATCCAAAGTCAGGGCAATACCTACATTCTAGAAATAAACAAGAACAGCCAGCTATAGCTGTTTGTAGGATACAAAACATGCGCCACTAATTGTCATTGTTTTCTCTGTTGTTAATTAATCTAATGTTTATCAATTGTCATTGGGAAGCGAGGGAAAGCCCTACCAATGCCAGGAGAGGTGAAAGCACCTGAGATTGCAGTTTTCAAGGCCATCAAGGAGTTGCTTGTACCCTTTATTCTGCTACCCTTTCACTATAAGCCACGATTTTGATGTATTTTAAACCCAGGCTGATGGAGGATCAAAGACAGTTTATCGCTGAAATGTTATATTATATGGCAAGTGGCAAGAAGTCACTGAATAACTCAGCGACGCTGTGCTCCAGACAACCAAAATGACTATAAACTAGAATTGTGAGTGAACATCGCTGCACCATCTGTCTAGTCTAATGTTTCAGATCATCTGATATTTGCATTGAAAATTTCCCCTGCAGCTGTCTTACCCTTATCTATTTATTTCCCAGACATAAATGTCATACCACAAAGAGCTACTTCTAAACAATCAATATTGTTCATCTTAATTACTTTATTGTCAAGTTCAAAGGACTTTTAATCTATCAATCTCGTTTACATGAAAAGACTAATTACATTATTAAACAAGGTGTCAGAGATTGAAGAACTTTATACTCAACGTCAGGAAGAAAAAAAGCATTTTTCCCCGACTTATGAATTATAAAGAGAAAGCCTACATTTATGTGAATTTCCATTTAAGCAAAGCATAATAAAACAGGTAGATTATAATTTAAGGATATAAATTATTCCTCAGCGAACAGCTAAACAACAGCTTTTATTAAATGACTGATTGAAAGTGAATGACAAAGAATACTATTGAATAAGAATCTTGCATACATGAAACAATTATTATCAATTGCAGTAGTACAAAACTTCCATTAAGGTTGATTTAGAAATGGTACAGATTTTTCTCACTCAACATTTTTATTGACTTCCTAGTTTACAATATAACAAAGAAACAAATCAAACATCAAGATCAATGGAAAAGACACAAGAATGACATGCTGTGGTGGAAACAACAATCAAACAAGTTGTCACAAAGTAAAATAATAAAAAAAAAGGGCAGGAAGTGAGAAAGAGGGGCATGGGAGGGATCAATGTCAGCGATATCAAAAGATACTAAGAAGTTCTTTATTGAAGTCTGGTGAAGTGGGATATCCATGGATCTCCTGGGAACTTAGTTATTTGTGATCAATTGTCTCATGAATTATGGCCTAAGACCTGTACTACATGAAAGTTAAGTCATTTCCATAATAGTTGCTGTCAGGATGTTAGAAAGGAGTCTGCATTTTTTAAATAAAAAAGAGTAATAGTTTTGATAACTTAAAAACGTATGCAGGCGATAATATCAAAAAAATTCTGGCCATTTTGGCAGTCATGTTAAACACTTAAAAAAAAGGCAAGACTCTGTGATGGAAAGGGGAGGATGGTGTAAAAAATTTATTTAGCTTAATTAAATCAAAAGTACAGTGGACCCTTGTCTTACAAACTTAATTTGTTCCCAAGGGTTGGTTGTAAAGCAAGTTGGTTGTAAGTCAAAACCATTTTTCCCATAGAAAATTATGTAAATGACAATAATCCGTTCCAGACCTCCCAAATTACCACTTTCTAAATCTTTTCATAATAAAAAGGTGTAAAATATGTGTAACATACAGGAAACACCAATAATATTTCTACTTTTATAGCAAATACAATTATGATGTGTTCCTAGCCTACCAGAAACAACAATTTAAGACTCTTTTATCTGCTCAATTGTAATTGCCCTCTTATTTCTTTTTTTTTCCATCTGTCCTAACTTTTTTGGGACCATGATGCACTGAAAATGCACTGATTATCCTCAGCAGAGGGAAATTCCTAGACACCTATGGGGTGCATGCTTACAACCCCATGTATGCTCATATATCTGGGCTCAGAGGCATGTTTCTGGACACCTCTGGGGTACCTGGGTGCAACCCCAGGCAATAGCGTTTGAACTGGCTGTACAAAAGTCTATGCTTAATGAGTCATTTACGCTTTCTGCCACAGGAGGGCATATGTTGAAATGAACATTTTGGTCATATATCCAGTTGGACATATCTCCAGCCGGTAATATTTTGAAGGTCCACTGTTAATTATGTTTGCTTACAGTACTAGTCTGGTTCAGGTCTGGTTCAGATATATTTTAATGAATGAAGTTTGCTCTGTACATGTGCAAACAAAGCTTCATTTGCCCCTTACATAATAAGCATTCTCTTTTTTGTAAAAGCAGAACCAAACCTTAGGTTTATACTTGTATGTAAGTACACACTTTGTGGCAGATATTTCCTGAGTTTGTAAGCCACATGTGAGTTGTACAAAAACAAGATACCAAACACTTTTCTTGGATCATTTCCCTGTTTTGTACATGCATTTCCAAGGTTAATAATATTCATTTATTTGATGTCTACCCTGTGATGATCAAACAATATTTTCAAACATTTCCATCTCCAGCATTGCACCTTCAGATTGGATTAGTTGTTGTCGATACCTGCATTTCTCCAGATTACATTTTCTTTGAAGATTTGGATCAGCAACCAGACTTATTAATGTTTAGCTGATTTTATAGCACATTATTATATAGCATTTTTGTATTCATCCTCTTGTAAAATACGATATATTGTAGAGGAAAAGATCTGTTTATAAGGTGGCATGTGATTTCTTATGGTTTTCAAATGCAGAGAAGCAGGATGTCATATTGTAGTATGTTTATAACTAAATGTCACTTTATAACAGCTTGTTGAGTGTGGATGTAGTTTACCGCTCTCATGTTAAATAGCCCACAAGAATATTTTACTGCTACTGCTGTATGACATATAAGCATGGACACACACACATTGTCATCTCTACCAGTTTACTACTATTATTAATATAAGTATACAGTTATAAATATTGTGACATCAACAAATTCTAACAATCAGGTGAACGGTGTAAGAATTACAACAGTTTGCATATGTGCCTCCAACTTGTAAAGGGATCAAAAGTAATTGGACAATTGGCTTCTCAGCTGTTCTATGGCCAGGTGTGTGCTATTCCCTCATTATTATAATTATAATGTGCAGAAAAAAGGTCCAGAGATCATTTCAAGTGGGCTATTTGCCAGTTGGCCAGATCGAGAACACTCTCCAGGGGGTAGGTGTATGTGTGTAAAAAACCAACATTCAAAAGAAGACCTCACCAGAGTGAATACAGAGGGTTCACCACAATATGTAAATCACTGGTGAGCCTCAAAAACAGGAAGGCCAGATCAGAGATGGCCAAACGAATCTAAAAAGCCTTCATAGTTCTGCAACAACATCCTATGGACAGATGAGACCAAGATCAACTTGTACCAGAGTGATGATAAGTGAAGATTATGGAGAAGGAAATGAACTGCTCATGATCCTAAGCATACCACCTCATCAGTGAAGCATGGTGGTGGTAGTGTCATAGCATGGGCATGTATGGCTGCCAATGGCACTAGTTCTCTTGCATTTATTTTTTTCATCATGTGACTGCTGACAAAAGCAGCAGGATAAATGTAAAAGTGTTTGAGCAATATTATCTGCTTATATTCAGCCAAATGCTTCAGAACTCATTGGATTGTGCTTTACAGTGCAGATGGACAATGACCCAAAGCATAGTGCAAAAGAAACCGAAGAGTTTTTTTAAGGGAAAGAAGTGGCATGGCCAAGTCAATCACCTGGACAAACAAACGAATCTAAGATCGATGGTGCAAATGTCGACCTGTGTATGGTTAGCTTTAGCAACACAACTGGGAGACATAGGAACTTAAAGTTCTCAGATACTCAGATACTCATTGGTAGTGTTAAGCTTGAATATTCAAATGTTAAAAACATTTCATGAATATCGGCAATTTGAGAATTCACGAATATCTTGAATATGTTGGGAAATATTCTGGATTTTGAATATTCGCGGGGTGGCCATGTATTGTGAAAATAATATTCACACTGCAAAAATAAATAAAGCATGTGACCTTTCATTTCGAAGATTTGCGCAATGCATTATATTACAAATATCAAATAGAATATTAGTAGAATTATTCATGAAACATCGCTAATTCGAATATTGCCTATGCTGCTCATCACTACTCATTGGAAGATTCAGTCTCACTGTACAAACACAGTGCACTCTTTGTGTAAAGAATTTTTTTTAGTGTGTTATAAATGAAACCAATACCAACACTACACAATTACTACAAATTGTTGCATTTTCGATTTCTATAAAAGTTTTCATTTTAGAAAAAAACTGTGATCCACTGCAATATATCAACAATCATAAAGCAACTAAGGAAAAACCATTTCCCTACGCCATTTTCATACATTAATTATTGATCATCATAAACAACTGGCGTTTGGCACACAGATGTGTGCGGTAATAAGCCGTATTATATGAGAATACAAATGTCAGGATTCGCTGGGCACTGTAGCTGTAGATCACTGATGAGGCGTGACACGACTGACCTTTACATTTCCCTCATTCTGTGCAGTTTATTCAGTTATATAAACCAAAGGCCACAGTGCACAGCTAAACAAGTAGGGGCACTTTACTTTAATCAATATTCATGAAAGGGATAGCTTTCAAGACCATTTATGAAAGGCAAAAAACAATCCACCTTGTCTTTTGGTTTTGCTCCAGTTACAGCACATCAGCAAGAAAATAACTCTAAGATGAATAATGATTTGGTTCCCATAAAAAAAACACAAGGTAGATGTCTGAAAGAGGTAAATGAGGGTTGGACTAAGGTCATACAGAAATCTCCACATGATAAAACTGTCTTATTATTCACTCTGTCAACAAAACCACAATATGACACATTATTTTACACCTCGTTAACACTAAAGTTTTATACAGCTTATTAGCATTCATATCACTGTGATACATTTGTGTTTCCATTGGCACTGTTATTCTGAGCTCAAGATTACTCACAGCATAGTAGACTCTTGTTTAAAAATATGCTCATTTGATAAGAAAGAAAGAAGGGGGTATGTGTTATACCTGTACCCCCTAGGTGTTTATGGTTACTATAGTACAATACTGTAAGTGACATTTGTGATGTTACTTCCTGTAATTTCTCACTTATTCAATAAGGGAAAACTTGACAGGTATAGACAAATAATTAACATATATTCTAGTATTACACTTGGTTTGTTCCAGATTCAATGTTTAAGCAAAATTTGCAGTAACAAACAAACTGATTAATGTAAATTCTCTGCAGCAGGCATTTTATGCCACAGCGCTTGGTGTATGGGAGATTTAACGCAGCTCAATACTAAAGATGGTCGAATTTTTCAACTACCTGACTTTGTAAGTTGATTGCAAAGCATCTGAAAATTGTATCATCATCAAAACTGGAGATATAGATATGGTTTGTTGGAACATTTTTGCATAAATTAAGTTCAAAGTTTTTTTGTAGTATACCCCCAACACTTCTCTACATCTCCAGTAGGTTGGTGATGATACCATGTTCAGGGGCTTTGCAATTAACTCGAAATGGTCGAATTTTTGGAAAAATACTCAATACATTAGTGCATGGTAACCAGGCCTTAAATGCCAGTACAAAACACGATTAGTGTGAAAGGATCCTCAGAGATGTAAAACTTCCTCCCCTGCCGCGATGCTTCAGGATTGACTCATTATGTTTTTTCTTAGTTGCTGCAAGTACAGTCCTGGACAAACTTTTTGAGAATGACACAAATATTTGAAATTCAAAAAGTTGCTGCTTAAGTTTTTATAATAGCAATTTGCATATACTCTATAATGTTATGAAGAGTGTTCAGATAAATTGCATAATCCTTCTTTGCCATGAAAATTTAAAAACTCTCTTAAAAACCTTCAAGGAAAGAGTTTCAATTCTTGTTAAGAAGGCTTCAGGGCGTCTAAGAAAGTCCAGCAAGCGCCAGGATTGTCTCAGACTTCAGCTGCGGGATCGGAGAGCCACCAGTGCAGAGGTTGCTGAGGAATGGCAGCAGGCAGGTGTGAACGCATCTGCACGCACAGTGAGGTGAAGACTTTTGGAAGATAGTCTGGTGTCAAGAAGGGCAGCAAAGAAGCCACAAAGCAAAGTCATATTCTCCAATGAAGCCCATTTCTTATTGTTTAGGGCATCTGGAAAAGGGCTTGTCCGGAGAAGAAAAGGTGAGCGCTACCATCAGTCAAAATGTCATGCCAACAGTAAAGCATCCTGAGACTGTTCATGTGTGGGGTTGCTTCTCATCCAAGGGAGTGGGCTCACTCAAAATTTTGCCCCAAAACACAGCCATGAATAAAGAATGGTACCAAAACACCCTCCACCAGCAACTTCTTCCAACAATCCAACAACAGTTTGGTGAAGAACAATGCATTTTCCAGCATGATTGAGCACCGTGCCATAAGGCAAAAGTGATAACTAAGTGGCTCAGGGACCAAAACGTTGAAATTTTGGGTCTATGGCCTGCTCTAAATCCCATTGAACTTGTGGTCATTCCTCAAGAGGCGGGTGGACAAACAAAAACCAACTAATTCTGACAAACTCAAAGAAGTGATTATGAAAGAATGGGTTGCTATCAGTCAGGATTTGGCCCAAAAGTTGATTGCAAAGGTCCTGAAAAAGAA
The DNA here is from genome assembly GCA_036250615.1 of Ptychadena robeensis. Lineage (NCBI taxonomy): Eukaryota > Metazoa > Chordata > Amphibia > Anura > Ptychadenidae > Ptychadena > Ptychadena robeensis. Next base: position 62,891,382 of record CM070033.1, on the reverse strand, counting down.
GGGCCAACACTGCAAATACTGACTCTTTGCTTAATTCTCATGTAATTGTCAATGAAAGCCTTTGAAACGTATGAAGTGCTTATAATTATATTTCAGTACATCACAGAAACAACTGCAACAAAGATCTAAAAGCAGTTTAGCAGCAAACTTTCTGAAAACTAATATTTGTGTCATTGTCAAAACTTTTGGCCAGGACTGTACAAAAGCCGGTGATATCAATTTGCCCCTGACTTTGTCCTTGTTTTTATTTTTTACCCTCTGTGTAATACAGTTTGATATTGCTGCTTTAGAGGGACCCTCCACCTCTTAAACTTAAAGGATATGTAGGAGACAACACACATGCCAGTCAATTCTACTCTCAACTTTCAGCTATCCGCATTGTTCTTTGCCAATGTCATTGTTATGAGTTTATGTATTTCTTCTGAGTTTTATGTTGAAATGCTTGGCTCAACAAGCATTAGTACCTGTGTGAATCAAAGGACAGCAATGCTAATTGACAAGCGACAGCATAGATAACTAGGCCAGAAAGTGGAACTTGGGATCTAAACTGCAGTACAGACCGCATTTTTCGGACTATAAGACACACCTTTTTTATCCTTTAACCCCCCTGCTATTCTTGACGGCTCCATCTCGTCCAGCGCTGACTTGTAAGTCCTGCAATGGGCGTGCTGCTACGGCAGCTCCGATCTGAAGGAGAAGCTGGAGAAGGAGAACGGACCCCTCTCCACGAGTGATGTTCCCAGTATGATTTCCAGATGTGACCTTTGCAGTTAACCCTTTCTCCCCTGGTGTGTTGATCACACCAAGGGGAGAGAGGGTGCCAAAGGAAATTGTAATGGATATAGTGATAATTGTATCCAGTATGATTCAAAGTAAAAAAAACACATAACACGTTTCCAATTGTATAAAAATGTTATTATGAATATAAAAAAATATATAAATGTAATTACATACTGGTGCGCTTTTGGTACAGTAATCTAGACCTCAGCAGAGGGCTAGGGAGGTTAAATCAATAGACGTAAAAGAAACAGGTATTCATTCCAGCGAGTTTGTCTTATGGTCCTGTGCGTCTTAGTCCCAAAAATACAGTAGTTGTTCTGCTCAAATTTTTGTGATTGGAATTTGCCATGCTCCTCAAAGTTATGTTAAAAACCAACAACAGAAGTCTGCAATGAAGATATATTTGTGTTATAAGGAATGGAGACAATGGGTCTAGACAATGGGTGACAAACAGAAAGTGAAGCAACCTTCTCAATGGGCACATAGGCTTAAACTTAGAGGAAGATTTAGACTGCTTGTCAATATATTTTTTTTCTTCATCTGATCAGATTATGATAGATAAATAGAGCAGAAAGAGAAAAGTAAGAAAAGAGATTTCTCACCCACCCACATTGTTCTTTGTCACAGCATTTAACATGTCATAGAAACATCCCCTCAGTAAGATTCAGATGATATCTATTCACTATGCATGCACAGCTCAGTGTGTGCTCTATAAAAAGTTTGCAAGCAGAAAGCTAAGAATCATTTATTGCGGAAGAGACATAGTGTATCTCTAGTGCAATAAAAGACCTTCTTGCTTGCACATAAGTAATGTTTTGATTTAAAATGTCTGGAATTCCTCCCAAAAAAATTAGCAACATTCTTAAATGGAAAAATGTACCACAATGTGTCCCTAGCTATGTAGGTAGGGAACCCACACATTCCGTTCCTGAGATATCAGGCCCAGAATAATTAATATTGTCTGCAAAAATGATGGTCTAAACCCACCACCATCTTTTATTTCAACTATCAATTTCATTTACTGGCATAAGTATTGACAAGTACTGACTTTGACAGTTTAATAATACATTTTGAAGGGATGTACACATCAGCCAATGTCATTACAATGAAAAATCGCCAAAACAAGTAAGGCTTCATTACTGTCTGGGAATCAAATCTTTATTTAATGCCAATTGGTAGGGTCAAATGTTCACCATTGCATGACCATGACCAGGCTTAGACATAGAAGATTACTGGTTTTTATAATGTTCTTTGCTGAAGAGAAGGAATTGCCTGAAGAAATAAAAACAAGCCTTTCATTTCTGTTGCAGGTTGTTTAACCTCTAATTCAGTGGTTTTCAGCCTTTTTAGATCTGCAACCCCTAAAGTGATGTGGAAAAGTGTCACCTCCTGTATTTGGAATGTGTAAGTGCCACTTCTGCATTCCAAATACCGAACATGACACATCACGATGTCACTTCTAGCATGCCAAAATGCCCCTTCAGGCATCATTAAGTGTAATGTCCCCTGCCTTATATTTTCCCACCCCGCACATCATTTGCACAAGAGGGGTAGGAAAATATCAGGGGGGGGGGATTACTCTCTCTTTTACCTTCACACCTCGCTTAATAGCAGCAGCTCTGATGCTTTCAGTGAACTCTGCGACCCCTATAAAATGGTCGTTTGACCCCCTAGGGGATGCTGATCCACAGGTTTAAAACCACTGCTCTCCTTCAATTGCTTGAATATTCCTTCATCAATCAGGGCAGTCAAAAACTACACACCCACCCCCCTCCCACCCTTTTGCTCCTTACATTGCTGGGATGTATTTTGTTGTCTACACGGTTAGCTGGTAACTGGTATATTTGCTAATATATATGTATATATATATATTTTGTATATATTGGGCAAAAAGAAGTTCATTATAGGACTTTACATTCACTCAATGCTATATACTATGAATGCCATTTTGGCAACACATCATTCTGAATGACATAAAAGCTCAATGTACTAAAGTTAAACATAAAAGAACAATAACAAGTTAATTGTCATAAAAAGAACAAACTGTTGTACCTTTTCATAAAACATTAAGCATTTCTTTTCGTGTCGTCTTGATGTTTGTTGTTCTCCCCAATGCAGTATAAAACAGTACTTAAAACAGATGACAGCTGTCACACAAATTGGCAAGACAGAGGAAAAAAAATAATAACTTGATAAGGCACACATGGGAGAATGTTTGACATCCTTCTCTCTTATTTTACTAACTAAGATACGTGTTTTTGCAAAAACAGACCAAAAACTCATATATTTAAAATATATACAATTGCTAGAAAAAGAATTCAGGGTTTCTGAAATTATAAACCACTAATATGACTAATAGCTAACAATGCAAGGAGTTTGTGATTAGTATTGTATTAATATGTTGATGTTATTGTGTAGTTCTATAGTAATTATTCAATGGTCACCAGTCAATGGTTTTTCAACCCAAAAAATGTGCTGAAAAGGAGAGCTTATACTCAAGTCAGGGTCAGGGTCCCACTTACCTCTCCAGGTGTTTGCTGGTTGCTAGTTCACAGGTGCTGGCAGCCTTTATGAATGCTCCACGAAAACAGCTGGTGAAATGTAAGCAGACTTGGGCAGCAGCACCATCAAGTGGACTATTTGTTAGTTTGTACTGGAGAAGGCGGAAAATGCCACTTATGATTCAAACATGAAAATAATTTTCATTCCATGTATTGATCTCAATTATAATAATAAAGACTTTTTAAATGAAAACTAATGTTCATGTTTGAATCATAAGAAGTGCATTGAAAACCCACCCTGTAATAACAATAAACCTGAGTTCTCTTTACTGTATTGAGGTTGTGGCACTAAGATTCACCGGCAGGCCGGCCGGTTCATTTCTGTGGGCAATGGGGCCTTCTCTATATTTAGAAAACTCCACCAATTGACACCCACTGCTTATACTCAAGTAAATATGTTTCCCCACAAACATGGGAGTCGGATAGTACAGTGCCAGGGCTGATTATTTATTCTATATTGTAATTGGCTTGGCCATTTAGTCTAAGGTTCTGCAATCAGCAGGAAAGGTTACACCTCTTAAAATGAAGGGCAGACCCTTTGTTGAAACCAGGAACCAGGGGATAAAATGTAGCACAGGTCAGACTTTGGGACAGACCTTAGGAGGACCTGTGAGGACACAGACCTTAGAGGACAGACCGTAGGAAAGGGTGCTAGTCAGAGGGAAGTCCAAAGGGACTGGCCAGAAGTCCAGGGAGAGCAGCCAGAAGTCTAGAGGACCTGAGAGGACATGGGACCTTTGGGGACAGACCTTAAGAGACAACCCAGAGAGTAGAGCTTAGAAGGACCTTAGAGGACAGACCTGAGGAGACCAGAGGGGCAATTGACCTGAGGAGATCAAAGGGAGGTCCATCAGATATGCACAGTGTTTTTACTGCTTCTGTGATATTGTGCCCAATATATGTTTTTTTATACACAATTGTTGTGTGTTTCTTTTTTACTGGCGGCCACCTAGAACATACAGAAGGAATTTTTTTTTGTATTTATATTCGTATCATGATTAGATGCGATTATTATTTTCCATAATAATAATTTTCTTACACCAGGCCAATGTTGATGTAAAATCCATGGCCAGAACATATGAGTATGATGAGTCCTCCCTGTAAAAGGTTTCTATTACCCATTGATAGTGATGGCCGAACTGCACGTTGGCCGAACTGTTCCCCCTCCTTCTTGCCGGCGAGCAGTATGGGTGTTTGACCCGCCCTGTTCGCTGGCGAGAAGGAGCTCTCTATTCAGAAGCAGCGAGATCCCACCAGAGGAAGAATCTTTTCACTGAAGACCGGGTAGAAAACCCGGTCTTACAGTGAAAAGCCGGCTCGTAATCCCGGAAGTGGCGTCAGTGACGTCACATCCGGCTAGCAAACCAGGAACTATGCGTTCCATGTACCGGATGTGACATCACTTACATCACATCTGGTTTTTCAGATTCAAATTCACCGCCTACATCCGGTTTTTCAGATTCAAATTCTCCGCCTAGAGGCGGTGAATTTGAATCTGTCTACGAAAGGGTGGACAGCGGATTTTTTTTAAAGTCCGATCCGCCCGTTCACGGACGGACATGGCCGAAGTTTGGCCATCACTACCCATTGATACAATGATCAGCTGTTATACTTTTTATCTTCATTTAACTGCCTAAAATATTTAACTCTATTTAGTCTTTGTTAAGCCCCCAATAGAACTTTAGATCACTCTATACAATTTCCATTAGGTCTACCAACAACTATGAGTGCCAGGTCCTCCCTGATACCGTGTTTCCCCGAAAATAAGACAGTGTCTTATATTAAATTTTGCTCCCAAAGATGCCCTATGCCTTATTTTTAGGGGATGTCTTATTTTTACATGAAGAATACAACACTGGGGTATCAGGGTAGGTGGTGCACTTAAAATTACACAGGGGGAATCAGAGGTGAGAATCAAGATGGCACAGGAGACTCAGAGGGGGGGGGGATTCCATTTTAGTAACCCCTTCTGATCCTCCTGTGCAATTTTGATTGCCCCCTCTGATCCCCCCTGTCCAGATTTACAGTACCGTATTTTCGTGGATGCCTTATTTTCAGGGGGATGCCTTATATTTCAGCATGAGGCAAAAATGTATGGGTGCCTTATTTTCGGGGGATGCCTTATTTTCGGGGAAACAGAGTAGAATACATAGTGATGTTTTAAAAAGTTCCTTATACCACATGGTTTTGGTAGAACAAAAGTTGATTATACTGAAATTGTATGGTAAGATTGTAAGGTGTATGGGGGCCTTTAGTCATGTGGCTACAAAGTGTACCATAAGGAAGAGTGTATGATTCTGGTTGAATCAGCTGGTAGAAATAAATGAAAAATGAAACTAATGCAAATACCATACTAAGCTTCACTAAATGACCAATTTTAGGCATGCGATTATATACTCTATAGCAGAAATCGACAAAGGTGGAACTAAGATAGTTAAGACAAACTATTTACCACTGAAATGTATTCTTTAACCTAAAAAAGGCTGGATCACAGGTACAAATAACAGAAGAAAAAAGCCTAAATAAAATCATGGCAGCACCATGTCTAGACTACCTTAATTTTTATTTATGCTTTTAGGTTTGGATTCACTTTTTTTTATGTAGTATGTGTTATCTATTCTAGAATACAAAGTACCCATTTAACACCAGTACAGCTAATGTTATCCCCATGTAGAGTGCTTCATGGTTACAGGAACTGCATTTCTATAACTTATTGTCACCAGTACACCAAGAGGTCGCCAACATACTTATATCTAACAAGTTTATTAAACAACTGACAGATAGGAGTATCTATTAGAGCCGGGCAGAGGGTTTCATCACACCAAGGAGATCACTTCACCTAACTCCTGTCTGGAAAGATTTATTGAATTTAGAATTCCTTTGTTACCAATTCTGATAAAGGTGCCCGGCTCTCTGGAGGGAAACGCTAACACAGGAAAGCAAGAAATGAATAAATGATTAAAAAGGAAACCTTTTTAATTCATCACTAATGAACTCCATTAATGGAATTTAACTATGTCATTATTGTAAGAACATTAAAGAGCAATTGTTCTAATTGTTTAGGCTTCAGACTCGATCCAGCTTTTTTTGTTCTTTCTTATTTTATTTGCTTGGAATTTACACAATGATTTTTATATATTAAAAAAACAAAAGATGTTTGGCTTCACTTTATATGCATTCTAATGACTACGGTATTAGGGATATCCATAAAGTCACAAAGACTGAAACACTGGTTAGTCTCTGAATGGCAGTGTGTAACTTATGCTGGCTTCTAAATGGACTGTGTGACTTTCTGATTGAAATCCTGCTGGATATTATAAACACCAATAAATGCAGTTATGTCTGTAATAAAGAAAACTATTTAATTCAATTGTACTTTTCTGAGTTGTTATAACTCTCAGGAAAGTAAAATTGTCACTGTTTGTGGCAGTTGCCATATTTAATCCTTTGTAGATGCCACTCTGCTGGGGGTTTATGTATGGCCATTTAGATGACCCTATAACATTTCTTGCAATGGTGAAATAGGCTTTTTAAGGGAACATGATAATGGGATGTTTGTCAGCAAGGAACATATAGTAAAATTGAACTGTTTTAAGACTGTGAGTTTTTTCTCATGGTAAAATGCTTTTTGTATGCATTGTGTGTTGATTTGGCTCATATATCCCAGGCAATAAAATAATAGGACTGAACAGAAATCTCAAGGGGATAAATTATGGTACATGTGTTTTCATGTGCTTCCATCAACATCAAAGTTAGCTGTAATGAACATACAACGTGCATAAATAGACCAACAATGCGAACTAGTCTTTTTTCGCCGCATCGAACAGATGAAACCAGTGCATTGAATATAATGTGTCTAATGTTTTATAAGTTTATATGGATTGGGTAATGTGTGTTAAAAGGAATAGGTGTGATTGGGCCCTTAAATGCAAATATATATATATATATATATATATATATATATATATATATA
>CM070033.1:62868089-62883968 GCA_036250615.1 Ptychadena robeensis | reverse complement strand
CCCCCCCCCCCCCCCGATCTTATAGTCAAAAAAATATGGTATATTTGTTTTTCCTGGTTACATTTTTTTAAAAGTAACCCTAATGGGATTCCTGACAACCCCTTGTGTTATGGTAAGTGGTTCACTTGCCTAGTGAGTCCTCCACTTAAATGTGCGACCACCAGCAGACTCTATGGCTGTCCTTAATGGACACATCTATTATTGCGCTCAGGCTGTGTATGGCCAATTCTTATTTTCTGGTTTTCCTTTGTCTGTGTCTATAACCACATGAATAAAAGAAGGATGAATACAGTTGTAGGAAAAACATGCCATAAAAATAAAACTCCATGAGCAAGCACTTGATCACAAAGAAAAACGCAGAAATGCTTTGCAGCCAACACAATCCATCTTGGTAAAATCCTAGATAAATCACAAAATAAGTGCCCCTGTCCTACTTTCCGCAGCAATGAATCATCCTCCAGAGGTGGTCCTGTAATGAGGAACAATGAAAGGCCCATCTCCAGGAGAAGGTTTTAGGATGCAGCAAACTTTCCTAGCAATTTACAAAGGTGTCATTTAAAGAAAACAAAATGTTCACATTTTATTGCAGTCACTTTCTGAACTTGGTCACACATAGTTTTTCTTTAAAGAAAAGCTTGAAAATTGATAAAATGACAAGATTTTCATGCTCAATAAATCTTTCATCTATAATCACTTAGCTCTCCATTTGATGTTGATTTGTGTAGGCGTTGGGAAGATGTGTCATTTTCATTTTCACCTCAGGTGTCACAATAACTTAAACCAACATCCAATATTATGTATCTTCCACATCTCTTCAAAGAGAAGTTTAACATACATCGAACACAGTTCAATAGGGGGTATAGCATTGACACTGAAGGGGCACTAGGGATTTTTATAGAGTCCTGGTGAATATAAAGGAATTCTCCAAAGGTATGGTAACTGGGATTCTTATTTAATATACTAGGGATGTGACACTGGCTAATCAAGTATGCCTCCCCTTAAATCTGAATAATATCAATCAATAATCAAAGAAAACCCTTGATGTTGATGCCCTACCAGGGTTTATTGGCAGATTCATGTCAATTGTGTCATTTAGTTAACGTCGCTTTGTCATTTGGTAAAAAGTCTTTATTACAAAACTGGTCAGGACTGATATATAAAGTATAATAAAATAAACATTTTTTTTTATTATACTTTGCATATCAGTCCTGACACAATGACTAAGCGATGTTAACTAAATGACACAATTGACATGAATCTGCCAATAAACCCTGGTAGGGTATCAACATCAAGGGTTCTCTTTGATTAGTGATTAAGACAACTTTGTACACATTGCCTACACCTGCCCATAAAAAAAAGCCTTTGAGTAATTTGTTCAATTACTGAGCCCCTGAAAAAAGATTTAGTTCTTTTCAACAATGATTTTTTTCGCCACTCTGATTGAAAGCTAAAAGTGTGCAGTTCAGTGCATTTGAGTGCGGGCACAGTTTGTCCTTGGATCAAACTGTGCCCGTGTCGGGATTGGGCATAATCGCCTGTGCTCTGTGAGCCCACAATGATTCTGCAGATGTTTCAGGCTCACAGATCTCTTCCAGTGCCGTGTCTTCACTTTTCCTCCACTTTTCCAGTCCCACATAGCCGGCGTCTCTTGGATGGCAGTAATGTGTAGAGGGAAGGGGGCAGGGTGATGAAGCACACAGTACTCTGCAGTACTTCCCGCCCTCATTCCTCCCGTAGCGTGTCGTTTTGCGCCATAAAAGATGGCATTAAACTACTGTAATGCCAGGGTGGTCAAAATTAATTGTGGTAATGTATAAGAGCAAATAAAAAAAAATTGTCCAAATATTTATGGATATAGCTGGATACATATGATAGCATTCTGTAAGTGGCATGCAAACAATAGAAATCCATTGTTAGTTTACATTAATATACTAAATAAGAGCTTGACAATGGACAGCATAGAACTGCCTATTTTTTAGGGTACAAGGGAAAGGGTGATCATAGGAGTTACATATTCAAATTCTTTAAGGAAATTTGAAGTTGGGCTTAACATTTAACACCATAGCACCTTGCTCCAGTGCTTCAGATTTACTACTACTGCTTTTTTCACTTCTCGTTCCATTGGGAAACCAATAGGAATTGTCCTGTTGTTTTGGCCCACACTTACCATAAACATAAGAAAACATTAGAATTGGAACGAGACACAGTCAACGAGATGCACAAATGTCAACATTAGTTTGCAAATTGTATGCAGAAAGAAACTGTGCCAATCAAGTACAAAATGTGTTTAGTTTCAGTCTATATACAACTTCCATGCACTTGAATGCATCTCGTTGACCACCTCTTCTTGGGACTGTTCATGCAAATGCTGCCTGCCCACCATTCCAGACTGATATCCACTGTTTAAAGGATTTTTAATAGTAAGCTCAATGCTCTTCATTTCACAAGGAAAATAAAGAGAGACAGTACTGACATCACTGGATCCTAAGTGGGTTATGTAATGAAAACAGAGAGCTCTAATTTAAAACTCTTATTAATTTTGTTGGGTCAGAATGTTTTATTATAGAAATGCCTAATTTGGGGAAAATATAAACTAAGCTGCCAACGAGATGCCAGCCTTCACTTTTTTTACCAGACCAGTTTTGTTTGTAAAGTAACTTTTCACTGACAGTTCTCTTATGTATTAAAATTTAAGTGTCAAACAGAGTTGTTCAGAATGATATTGACATTTCAGTCACGTTGATCAGCAATTCTCCGGATGCAATGAGGGGATAAAGTAGTAAAAATATTTCACACTGGACTACACTAGCACCTGCGGTCTGCAAAGAGATCAATAATCATGTTGACTGATCAGAACTGCTTAGAAATAAGTAGACAGAGGCTAGAACGCTGGCCGTGTATGAAAAATGCTTGTTATCTATAACTGGGATTACGGAGCAGGTAGGCTTTCCACAGAGAACAGCAAAAAGGGTCACACTTTCAGGAATATCAAGTTAGATTCTGCCATTCTGCATAATTCAATGACTTCATTGGCTGCATGTAAACAACTTCAAACATTGGTCCTGGCCTTAGTATAGTAAAAATAACATGAGGGTATAAGCATTAAACCACCATTATGTGTATAGTTTGGTGCCTATGTCATTAGCAGATGCACTTCAAATATTGTTGGTTTTAAATAGGTAAAACACAAAATAATAAATTTAAAATATGAGGAGGTATGTCCTTGGCCTCAACACAGTAGGTTGTGGTTATTGGAGTCTGGCTATGACTACACTGCGTTAAAATCCCTGCATTGAACGCAGGGATTTTTGTGCAGAGCACAAGCCCGCCACTGAAGGCAATGGATTATGACATGGCTGTCTCCACAGCCATCATAGCCTCCGGTCCATCAGGTTAAGACTCCGCCATGTTTATGTTGGCATCGAGCACCACATTGACATAATGCGGTATGAGGCATTCATTGACAGGCAATGGATGTGTCTGACTAACGTATGACAAATGTGACCCAGCACTTTAGTCATATGTCAGACCATTAATTTAAAGCGTCCGCATTATCCAAAACTCATCTAGTGTGAAATGTGAAATTGATATCAATATGAATTCTTGTAGCTTTCATTTTGTTAAATACAAACATTCTAGCATCACTGTGTTTGCAAAAACGTATTTTTCTGCTATGTGGCTTTGTTATAAAGGTACATTCTGTATATTGTTTTGCAAATAACAATTTGACCCATGACAAATAATTCAGAGAGCAGAAACTACCTTCTTTTCCTTCTTTTATACTTGACTGTCTCTTACTGAACATCAGGATAGAGTCAGAAATCAAGTTGCTGCAACTATTTATTTACTTCTGATTATATATTGTAGTTTGAGCTCTATGTTGAAGCTATGGTGAGTAATAATCTCAAAGGCACTTAAAGACAATAATTCGTTTTTTTATATGGTACTTTCTATGGTTTTCAATAATAGTCCTCTGCAATGACAAATGAAAAAAATAAAAAAGATTGCGGTATTGTCTCAGATCTACAACAGTGTGACCTCAGATGATCCTAATTAGCCAAACTAGTAGATAGAATCTTTCAAACATGACAGAGGAGGAACCTGATATATAGGTTCCTACAAATGACTATGATCCTAGCTAAGGGATTTTTCTTTAGTGTTGGAGTTGGAGAAAATGAACTTCCTCAGTCATCTCTAATTATGAAATATAGAGCTGAAAGTGGATTCTTCTGTAATAGAGTTAGTTTAAAAATCTTTGCAACTAAGGCTGAGGAAGTTCATTCAATGACTCATTAATCTCCACTATCAATAATCTCGGACGTCTCCGCTGTGAATCCGGAAAGTTGAAGTAAAAAACTGACTAAAATGCACTCTACATTTGAAGAAGAACGTTTGGACTTCTACTAAACGTATTAGTGTAAGTGTATCTATAGTACCCTGCATCACGATACAAAAAAATAAATACCTGTAACTGATTGATCTTCCCCTAATCTCCAAACTGCCAGACACAAGGAGACTTGGGAAGGTAGATATCAACAGAATTTGGGGATAATCTTCTCCTATTTGTGGTGTATAGACCAACCAAGGATATGAAGAATTATCTGTTGCTTGGGTACCCTCATACCCTGGGACTGTGTATGGAGCTGGAGAAACAGACCCTTGATACTGTTCATATATCATCAAAAAGCTTTATTACAAAAATATATATTCAACCATGTATGACTCTGAGTGGTGGCAAGTATAATACATCTTTTTTTTATTTTTTTATTTCAGTGCAATAAGTGCTGGACTTGCAGTGTATACATTCAACGATACAGTTTAAAAATAAAAAACGTTTTCTCAACGCGTTTCGCCCGGTTTAGTTGTCATGGGCTTCTTCAGGAGAATCAGTTCATAGGTATATCCTGACAACGATTAGATGGTATAAAGTAAAGAGATATCCATAGAGTAATAGGGGTTTGCACAACTAGAAAGGTAAAGAGCAATATCAATCAATCATATATATAATATATTCTGTTGATGTCACAAGAATAATCTCTTAGGGTTTGTACATAAATTAAAAAAGGTACAAGTCTTGTATTGATTTTCTTCTAAATATATCATCTGTTAAATGAGTATTCACAACTGTTTTCAATTACATTCAGTTATATTCAGTTATATTCTGTTGTTAATTGAATCTATGGTATATTAACATGACAAAGTCTATAATAACATTCAATGGGATGACATAAGCAATAGAGAGATAAAAATCACTATACCTTATGGTCCGAGGTCTCACCAAAACAAAATTAGGTACTCTCCTTGAACAATGGGGGACCTGCAGTACAGGCATACAGAGTGCACAGAGCCAACCAGCAAGGATCCCCAGAGATGTTTCATAGAATCCCTTTGATATGCATCAAAAATTTTGGATTTAGTTAACCTCCCTAGCGGTTGTGACGAGTCCAGCTCGTCCAGTGCTGACATGCTGAAAGTGCACTGGACGAGCTGGACTCGTCCAACACTGATCGGAGCCCCGCGGCGCTCACTCACCGATCCACGCGTCCGCGGCGGCTCCGATCTCTTGAATGACTGACCTGTTTTCAAGGCGATCTACACGTAAAGCTCACTTACCGGCGGCGGCGGCTCCGAGGCATCTATATGCAATCCCTAAATGGCAGGCATTTGAATTTCCCGCCACCCACCGATGTCGGTGAGCGGCGGGAAATTCAAATGCTTGCCATGTAGAGGGAAATTTAAAAGTTAAAAAAAGGGAATTTTACTGGGCACAGTGATTACTGTACCCAGTACGATTTTTACAGTAATAAACACAGCACAATTTACATTTAAATACATTTTTTATTATATACATCAAACAAAATAAAAATTATACTTGAAATAACTTTTTTTTTTTAAAAAAATTTACATTAAAGTCTATGGTGCGGTTTTGGTACAGAAACCTGTACCTATGCAGTGCGCTAGGGAGGTTAATTAGTATATTAGTATATTTGTACATGGATATCTTTGAGCTTTAGAGGTACTATACATTATATGCTTACCAATTTTTATGGCTCATAAGTATTTGGATTGGAGTAGGAGACTGCAAGGGAGCGATATCTCTGTAAAGATTATTTTCAAAAAACTATTCTTAAATCTCTTCAGTGAGTAATATATAGAGTGAAAAGTCAAAGAGAGATTCTCTCTTATGTTACATACCGGTAGGTTAATCTTCTATACGTGTGTAGCGTCCTCAAAGGAGGTATCGGTTTACAGGATCCATGCTGGATGTGCCCTACCCGCCCCTATTTATACCTGTACCTGTTTGGGGTGGCCAAATAGTTTCAGGTGTGTGGCTGAGAACAGCGTCAAAGATTGCATAAGGCGCTGTTGTGTAAGCCTATCCAGATCATTTCTCACGGGGATCGCCATACTGGGGGCGGCCCCCGTGTTGGGAAATATGTCCCAGTTGTTCAGCGTCATCCGGAGTCTGAAAGGAAGTGACACACCTTGCGGGTGGAAGTGACGTGCTCAGCCCTGGAACGCAATCACGGAAACAACGTGTCTATGCGTTCCAGGGGACGTAGATATAGTCCGATAAGCGTGTCGACCTGTAGAGGTTGTTTTAACCCCTTATCCAGTCGCGCTGAATAGCAATCCCTAAACGAGGGGGGGGGGGAAGGTTTAAGCCCGATGTCATCTGGGGGGCTGATGTTGTTTAAACCGGGATATCTTAGCAATATACCTGTTGGGGACAAAGTATAGGCAACGTCTATTCCGCCCGCAATGAGATAATTAGGACCAATTAGAGTATAGGGAAAGGACAAAAAAGTATAAATATAGAAATAAAATTAAAAGATATTAAGATCAAAAATCCTTTTTGTCTATAAATTATAGTGCCTCAGGAATGGAAATAGTAATATTATTAGGTAGAAGATATGTGTACACAATTACTTGTAAGTACAAAGGATCTTCTATATATTGGAACTTTCGATAAGAGAAAATATGACTGATTGTGTTGTTTTGGTCCCCTATTCTCCCCTATTCTCTTTTCTACTCTTTTGTGCTTTATGATGTCTAGAATGAATAATTTTTCATTTTTGTTTACATTTTTATCAAATTACTTTATTTTATTTATTTTGGTGGATCTCACTAGGTGGGAGTCCTATGGGTTATTATAGGATTTGTTTTTGTCTATTTCTAAAATATTATTAATCTGATTTTCTCTAGTAATGTCCAACTATACTTGGACCATCATGTGTTGGAATTATTATTTTTATCATAAGTCATGTCATAGGTGGGATCAGTCAGAGAAAAGGCTTGTAACTGAGGGAATCGTTTAGACCAGGAAATCTCTTGGCCTGTAGTGTAACAATCCACTTGGTCTCCTTTTGAAGGAGTAGTTTATCCAGATCCCCCCCTCTGAGGTTTTCTTTAACTTTATCTAGGACCATAAATCGGACTGCATTGGTGTCAAATTTATGTGCAAATCCTACATGGTACGCGATGGGGGAAGTAATTACTCCATTAGTTATGTCCGCTATATGTTCAGAAATTCTCTGTTTCAATTTCCGCTTAGTTTTTCCCACATAGAATTTCTCACAAATACATTTCATCATATAAGCCACACCGGTTGTGTGACAATTGATGAAATGGGAGATTCTATGTGGGTGGCCATTTGGCAGAGTATACATGTTTCCTTCCCATATGAATTCACATTGGGGACAGTTATGGCACTTATGTAGGCCTTTTGGTTTCCTGTCTTGTTTCTTTGGTTCATAGTGACTTTGAACTAATTTGTCTCTCAATGAAGAGCATCGTCTGTATGTAATTGACGGTTTAGGGCCTATATGCTTGTATAATTTGGGGTCTCCCATTAGGAGGTACCAGTATTTTTCAAGGATTGTGGTATTTTTTTTAGTTTGATTATGAAATGGTAAAATTAGGTTCTTATATTTTAATTCTCTTTTTTGTTTTGGTTTGAAGAGTAGGTCTTTTCTGTCTTTTTGTACTACTTTATTATACGCTCTTTTTAAGGTTTTTTTGCTGTACCCTCTTTCAATTAATCTGTCTCTTAGTTCTCCAGCTTTGAATTTAAATTCAGATGTTTCAGAACAATTTCTTTTGATTCTAAGGTATTGACTATACGGTATGCTTTGTTTTAGTGGTGTGGGATGAAAGCTATCGGCTCTGAGAATTGTATTACCGGCCGTATTTTTTCTATAGAGAGTGCTTTGAATTTGGGCGTCTTCGTCAATGTATATTTTAACATCTAAAAATGATAATTTTTGTTGTGAGAAAGTGTGAGTAAATTTTAAGTTAAACTCATTAATGTTCAGATGATTAAGAAATTCCTCTAGACTTTTTTGATCACTTGTCCATACCAGAAATATGTCGTCGATATAACGACGCCATATGAGAATATGGTCCATATAATTATTCTCCTCACAATTCCATATACACTTCTCCCATACCCCCAGGTACAGGTTGGCATACGATGGTGCACATATTGTGCCCATCGCTACCCCCTGTACCTGGAGGTATAGTTGCCCATCGAATAAGAAGGTATTATGTGTCAACACAAACTCCAATAATTCCAATATGAAAAGATTTATTTCTTTTTGATTGCAACTTGTTTCACTAAAAAAGGTTGAGATTGTTTTAAGGCCAAGATTGTGCGGAATGCTGTTATATAAGGCTTCTACGTCAATGGATACTAGCCATGCGTCTGGTGGAATTGTAATTCCTTCGATTTCCCGTAGGAGATCCGGGGTATCTTTAGTGTAGGAAGGTAAAGTTTCCACATGTTCTCTTAAGAATACATCTATGAATTTACTTGCCTTTTCTGTAAGGCTTCCCCTGCTGGATATGATGGGAACCGGAATGGGGTACACTTGCTTGTGCACTTTAGGAAGTGCATAGAATGTGGGGATTTTGGGAAGTTTTACCTGTAAAAAATCTTTTGTATCTTCATCTATAATTTGCGTTATGTAGGCTTTATCAATTATCTGATTATATTTGTGTTGGAAAATTTTGCGTTTTTCTAGATTAAATTTTTTATACCATTCTTTGTTTTTGGTTTCCTTGATATTTAGTATTTCTTTCGTTACTTTTTCAACAAAAGCTGCTAGATTGGGATTTGTTTGTAAAGATGGAAAATTCTTTGATTTATTTTAAAAAAAAATTTGAGGAAGACTGTGGATCATTTACATTTGTTTCCTGTATAGCTTCTTCTTCGTGTTCTGTTAGACTATTCTCGATGTCCTGTTCGTTGTATAATTCTATTAGGACCTTTAATAATCTAAAGTCTGCAATTTTAAAGTCCTTATATAGATCTTTATTTATACTGATGTTGTTTTCTGGATTGGGTGTTTTATCAAAGAAGGTTTTAAATAGGATACGCCTAGCGAATAAGTTTATGTCTTTGATGACATTAAATCTGTCAATGGTTTCTGTGGGACAAAATCCCAACCCTAGGGCCAGAACTTCTTTTTCTTCTTTTGATATATCTATTTCTGATATGTTAATGACCTGTGTTTCTAGTTTCTAATTCTCTTGGTTTTCTATTGTTTTTAAAAGTGGTCCTCTATGGAGTACTTTTTTGGTTTGTGATTCACCCCTAAAAAAGAAACTGGGTGCGGGTTGTCACGTACAGCTATATCTGTTGATGTTTGTGGTGATACGGCCTGTTCCGTTTTATCTTCATTTTTTTGGGGGATGTTTTTTGTTTTTTCTTTAGCTTTAGTTGGTATGTCTCCCTCTCGTATTTGTGTTTCATCTTTCAGATGATTCAGATGTTTCTAACACTTCTAAAGTGTTAGAAGTTTGGTTGCTTAAGTTTATTGGTTTGTGAAGGGATTCTTGTGTTACCTTCCTTTTTCTATCGTCTTGTGTTATCTCTGGTGGTGTCATGATGGATGTTACGTTTTATAAATGGTTTTCTATGTTGGACATGCCTTCCTGTTGCTGATGAGACCGCTGAAGAGCTGTCTGAGTCAGTTGTAATTTCTGTATTTCTCACTTTGAATGTGGAATTTTTAAGTAATTTTTTTGTCTCACTAATTTTCCATTTATATGCTCTCCCTTGTTTAAAAGTAGATTTATCTCTTTGAAATTTGCTTTCTTTTTTGGCCGCTATATCTCTATCGTACTTATTTAATTGATCTTTGATCATTTTCTCCTTGTTTTTAAATTCTGGTGTAATCAAATTCAGTGTAAAGATTATCAAATTCTAAATCTGCTTTTTCGATTTCAATTTTGTAGTGTTCTATGAGTATCCTCATCATGTTTTCTGTACATTTTTGTAAGTTATCTTCCCATGTTTGTTTTAGGGCTGGTGGAATATTCTGGAAAGTGGGGAAAATCTGAACACGTAAGCCGTAAGGATTACAATTGTGTTCGATATACTTTGAAAAATATCGTATATGCCAGAATGTTCGAGATCTTTTTTCCATAATTTTTTTTCAATCTATAGCCGAAATTGTCTACATTTCTTTCTGTCATTTCAGTTTTGATAGTATCCTTTTCTATCTGTTCAAGGAATGCATCTCAGTTTGCCCCTTTAAAGTCTGACATTTTTTTATTGTTAATATTTTGTGTCTACAGTAGAGGGATTTAGTTTCAGAACATTTATTTGCCCTACCTATGAAAACGGGTTGGACACACCTTATTTATCTCTGATCCAATTCCACAGACATGAAGTATGATTTACTTACAGTTTGTTGAGCATAAGAAATTTATTTAATTCCTTCACATGTATTCTACCTCCTTTCCTGGATCTTGTCCTATGTTCATCACCTGAATGGTCTCAAGGTGAGGATCATGCCGGAAAATACATTTATATAAGAGGTTAGAAAAAAGAGGAAATTTCAAAATATATATTTTTTCAAAAACAATAATATGCCTTATACATTCATTTGGGGATTACCCTTATTTCTTAAATGATTTATTGTATTTGACTCTCTAGTAAAAGGATATTTTTGACTTGTGATATATAGGCAAAGAGGGTATGGTGTTTACCACCGAAAAAGACGACAAATTTGTATGGTTTGCCTACAATCCCCAGTCGTGTTATCCTTATCTTTTTCACCTATATTTGTTCTCCAGTTAAAGGGTATTTAAGCTCCTCATCCCCATATATATCTACAGAATTTGGTGATAATCTTCTCCTATTTGTGGTGTATAGACCAACCAAAGATATGAAGAATTATCTGTTGCTTGGGTACCCTCATACCCTGGGACTGTGTATGGAGCTGGAGAAACAGACCCTTGATACTGTTCATATATCATCAAAAAGCTTTATTACAAAAATATATATTCAACCATGTATGACTCTGAGTGGTGGCAAGTATAATACATCTTGACCATCACCCAAATTTTTTTTTATTTTTAAATTTCAGTGTAATAAGTGCTGGAGATGCAGATATCATTGGCTTGCATCGGCCAGAGCCCTGTCAATTAGCATCACAAAGATGTGGAAAAGCCTGATGCTGTTCAGCCGCTGCTTTTCCATGTCTTGCAGACACATCCATTGATCTTGAATGGATGCCTCTCCAGTGGAAATGAACGTAGCCACAATGAAGAAGTGTCACTCTGTTTTCTAAACAAAGCGATGCGGGTGTGCCACTTTAAGAACGTGGAATGCATATTGTCCCATTCATTAAAATCAGAAGTGTCCTATCTGCATGTTTTCTGCTGGGATGTTTCTCCTCTGCAGGGAAAAAGAAGCAGTGGATACTAAGCCTTAGTGACTTCTCTTTCCACGACTTCGAGACTTGGCCAGTGTTGTGAGCACATTGCTACAGTCCATGGGTGGGATTTCCAGCAAAGAAGAAGTAAGACTGGCAGAAGAGGATCACATTGGCAGTATGCAGTGGCAAAGTGAAGAAAAAGTACCCTTATAAAGAGAGTTTGGAGAACTGGATCATGCCAAGTTAAGGATAAAATAAGAGTGCAATTTGATGTGTTTTATTTGCTTACGGGTTTGCTTTTATATTTCACCATCGCAAAAAGTAGCTCCACTTAGTTCCACTTAAGTAGCAGTTCTTCATATTTCCAAATCAGAGACTCACAACAGTACTACATAGAGCATTAGTTGAACATAATTGTAACCCAGTTAACCCTCCCAATCAGAACTATTGGGCTCTACTCCATGCATTAAAACTATCAGGGGTCAACATACTAGCCCCATGCTGAGGAGTACCAACTATGGCACCTAAAACGGAATAACAATTCGCACCCTAAGTGAGGCAACAGAAGTGAGACTTAATAGAAGTGCAAACGCAGGAACCTCAGAGACTCAACACACTAGCAGAACTAAGGTTCTTGGTGGTCTGGGCCTTTAAAATTATATAAATTGTGCAAACTACATTACAATTTAAAAATGTAGAAATGATTTTTTCCCCACTATTAAAATTAGTTACATTCATAGAACCAAATTACAATGCAATGTTGAATAATTGTTCAGAATCAAAGTTGAAATTGTAATTTAAGTGTCATAAAAGTATGGTTAATTGTTCTTTTTAATGTGTAAGAATAAAACAAATGAGATGGATAAAAGCTTGTAGCATAATGGGGATTGAAAGTTAAAGTGGATGATTTTTGTGCATTTGAGCAATGTAACAATAAAATAAAATGTAAGAAAATGCAGCTACCTGTTTTGGTTGAAGATTGTCTTTCATATTATTCAGGTTTTCACTATAGAAAGTCCTTGGTTTACTCGAACAATGTGTTGTGATACATTAATATGCATTGTGTTAAAGCAGCACTTTCATAATGGATGGGCTGCCAGTGCACTACGACAAATAAGAAAATATAGATGACCCTGGCTTAGAAATACAGAGCTTCACAATGCACAAAATGGTTTATTGTGCATTGTACCAACAGTACATGATGCTAGGCTACCATTCACAATAAGTGAGACCAGAATTTAGTGCACATTAAGAAGTTCATTGTGGGAACCAAATTTTAGCAGACTCCAACCAGCTGCTGACAACAAGAAAATGATCAAAATCACACCATAACAAAGAATTGTTACTAATTTCAAGTCTTCATACATTACACATCCATCAAGGTCTGATCAAGGGAGCAAGCCTTCAGTTGTTGAAACATATGTACACAATCTTTCCTCAGATTTTACTTTACAATAAACTTATGTCTTTTACAATCATTGTGTGGTACTTTTTTCCCATCTTACTCATAAAATAAGGCTGATCAAATACTTGTATTATTATATGAGCCTAAATTGTACTATAACAATAAGGAAGGAAAAGGCCAGTGGTGATTGGAACCAAACATACTATTCATAAAAGTACAGCAGTCACATAATATCGTCTATGGTTACAGGGAATAAAACAAAAAGATAGTAATATAATGTAACTCAGAATGAGCTGATAAACCCATCATTGTGATATACATGCACTGCTTTATATTCTACAGAATGTATTCTAACATAAATCTCAACACACCGCATGAGTCTCAATTCATGAAGATGTATGCAGGATTTTAGCTTTATTTTGTATTACTAATATTATCTATGATTTATATAGCGCAAACATCGTATCCAGCACTTTACAGTCTCAATTCTAGGGACTTAATAGCTCTTAGAGGTGCTCGCTATCGAATGTTCTTTATATGTAAACCGTTTTCATGGTGAATTATATTTTTGCATCAAATGGGTAGGGATGAGGGAACCAACAACATGGAAACAAATGCCATCTCCTTTTATCCAACAATGTTGAAGTGAATAACAACATGTCGATGGAAGAGCTTATGTTCTCACCGGGTCTGAGAGACTCAGAAGAATTTATTTTACGTGATCCAGCACTGTTACTCCAGGGAGTATAATTCTTTTAAATAGACCTTCACCTTATGTCCCTGGTCGGTCCCATGTCATGTATAGACTCCTTTCAATGTTTAACTAAGACTGTTACCTGGAAAGGATTCTCCTTCCTTCTTTCACTTTCTTGGTAGCTTTTTTTTCTATGATTTCCAGGTCCCTGAAGATGTAACTACAAAATGTCAACTTAACCTAAACCAGACCTATACTCATGTTTTGTACTTCATGTGCCTAGCAGCCAAACCCTACACTTTTTGGACAATCTGCCAAAATAATTACAAAAAAAAACTTACCTGTAACGTGCACATTCTGTTTGTCTTCTCCCCTCTGATAACGCTGTGCCACAATGGATAAAATAGCTGTCAGACAGTCGTGTAAATACATTTAAGCTCTGTATAGAATCCCCCATTGAAAACCATTATCCAGTGCCCTCAAATGGCCACCTGCTATACTGCCATTATTCAACCCCTGAAAGACTGGCAGATAAATATTGAATCTGTATTATGGTTTAGGTAATAGCAGGAATGTACACTGCTCAAAAAAATAAAGGGAACACAAACATAAGATATCCTAGATCTCAATAAATAAAATATTCTCAAAATGAAAGTGGAAAAAACATTACAGGCTGATCCAACTTTCATGTAATGTCCTTAAAATAAGTAAAAATGAGGCTCAGTAGTGTGTGTGGCCTCCACGTGCCTCTATGACCTCCCTACAAAGCCTGGACATGCTCCTGATGAGGTGATAATGATTTTAAAAAGCCAACACAGTTGTTTGGCAACAATCAGCTCAGTGTTGCTAATATTCTCTGAAACATTGTTCAGAAATCATAAATTCTGGTGTGTAAACTTATTATCACAATTGTAGATATATATACATTTCTTATTTTTTCAGTATACATCTGCTTTAAACATTTATTGAACATTGAAGATGTCTGAGTACAGTCATGGCCTTATGTTATTATCCTGTCTTGAGTGCTGTGTTTTGCTTTGTAGGTACTGTTGTTGTTTCCTATTTTTGGCTTAATAAACAATAATATTACAAAAACATCTACTGGAAAAGAGAACTCCTAAAAAAAACACTTGATCTTTAGTGCATCCGGAAAGTAACATTTTGTTATATTACAGCCTTATTCCACCATGTATTCAATACATTTTCCCTCAGTATTCTACACACAGCACCCCATAATGACAATGTGAAAAAGTTTACTGGAGGTTTTAGCAAATGTATTTAAAATAAAAAATCAGAGAAAGCACATGTACATAAATGTTCACAGCCTTTTTGAATATGATGCCACAAGCTTGGCACACCTATACTCTGCCAGGTTCGCCCAGTCCTCTTCGCAGCACCTCTCAAGCTCCATCAGGTTGGATGGGAAGCGTTGGTGCACAGCCATTTTAAGATAGAATATAGAGATGTTCAATCCGATTCAAGTCTGGACTCTGGCTGGGACACTCAAGGACAATCACAGAGTTGTCCTGAAGCAACTCCTTTGATATCTTGGAGTCCTGCTGAAATATAAACCGTCTGGAGTACTCTGGAACAGGTTTTCATCCAGGATGTCTCTGCACATTTTTGCAGTCATCTTCCCCTTTGTCCTGACTAGTTTCCTATTTCCTGCCACTGAAAAAATACCCCCACAGCATGATGCTTCCACCACCATGCTTCACTGTACAATCGGTATTGGTGATGAAGGGTCTGGTTTCCTCCAAACTTGATACCTGGCATTCACACCAAAGACTTTGATGATTCCCTTAGATACTATCAGATCAGAGAATTTTGTTTCTGAAAGTCCTTCACATACCTTTTATTAAACTCCAGGTGGGCTGCCATGTGCCTTTTACAAAGGAATGACTTCCATCTTGCCCCTCTACCATACGGGCTTGATTAAAAGATTGCTGCAAAAATGGATGTCCTTCTGGAAGGTTCTCTTCTCTTCAGAGTGGACCTCAAGAGCTGTGACAGAGTGACCACCCATTGGAAAGCATTTCCTTTGCATTCCCTTGGTGCCAGCTCACAAGGTTGGATTGGATTGAGTATTCACCTTCTTTAGTAGGGGACTTTTT
>CM070033.1:62856009-62867989 GCA_036250615.1 Ptychadena robeensis | reverse complement strand
ATATTCCTAAATTGCTCATTACAGGTACGTTTTTGTTTTTTTTTCACTGCATTCCTCCCTTTCATCGGCACTTCTAGTGCCATTCATGAAAACATAGATTCCTGGTGGTAGGTCCGCTTTAAGTAAAATATTGTCACTATTTAATACAGTATAAGGCCAATGCATTGCTTTGATGTATACCTCATAGTCCTGTGCATTGCAAATGTTTTATTATTTTTGTGTAAGGTAGCTTTTAATTTACTTGTGCATTATAAACATGTGCAAATGCCACATAATCTGAAATGTTTTTAAGTAAAGTGTAGTTTGCACAGCCTGTTTAATATGCCCCATACAGAGACACAGTAAAGGCACAGCAAGAGGCAGGCCTCTTAAGTAACTTTGTAATTGTATTACACGACTATCTTGAAAGAAGTGCTCCATTTTCAATATAATTAATTGGCACTGGCATACCGTCTCAACACAATCATTTATCACAAAGGCAGAGTACCATCAAACATTATTTTTATGACAAAAGCATGAGAGAGAAAACAACCTAACAATCTGCTCAGGAAGCAATAAGAACTCACTTAGTAATTATAAAGAATAGTTTCTTCCATAGTTTATTAAAGGATAGATGTTTAACCCGGACTACAAATGGGTAATTAATAATTAGAGATTAACATCCAAGATTCCATGTATTATCTGGTATGTAACTAGTGAGTCCCCCCATGTTACTCCATCTGTAGATCTGCTATGTTTCTCCTTCCCATTACAGTGACATTTGTCCTGCAGTGAAATCACACAGCAAGGTTGTCACTGTATGGATGTCACAGATACCGCAGTTCTGTGTCTGTTGCTTTAACTGGGTCTCCTTCCTGTTTTTTCCTTAAGAGGAGAGGACTAGAGTGTTCAGGAAAAGTTCTCCCTCTGATAGCTGCTTGCAGCACCCCCTTTTCTTGTCATGTGCTCCTCCCTCATGTCTCCATATTTAAGGAAGCCTCCTGCATCGGGAAGTTGTCTCAGTAAGAAGGTCTTCATGTCTTCACTCCCAGGCTCCTGTGCTTGCTATACGTACCCCTTGTTTTCCTGACCTCTGGCCCTCAGCTTGTTCTATTGATTGTCTCTGTTTCATCCCCTGGTTACTCAACCTGGTGCTGTTCTCTGCACAGGTGTGTCTAAGGACCGCAACCTGGGAGCTGCCTAGCAAAGTCTACCCCCCATTATAAAGTTACACCCCTACTCTCAGTTAGTAACCTATACTATAAATGGGGTTACTATGACCAACAAAAGCTGTACTAGATAAGCAGCGGCATGGTTAATAATATACCAATAATATAATGCAGATCTGTACACTCTGGATTGAGCTATTGAGGTTCTAGCTATTTAGATATATTGCCTTTAATTCTTGTATAGTCTTGTATAGTTATTCGTGATAACCTGCCTACAATTCACAAGATTCTCACCTTGGGGTATTGGGTGCTGGGGAGTAGGGGCTTTTTTCCACTGGTGCAGATTCGTGCGGATGGCTGCGGTGCTATCCGCACGGCAGCAGCCGCTATCTACCGCACCCATAGGCAAAGCATCGGCCAGGCTCCACTTGTGCGGCGGTGTGTGGATGCGGTAGTTATGGTGCGGTTCTGAACGCCCACCTACCGCTTTTTCATTCGGATGCCGCAATGAACCTCATACCTGTCCCCAAGTCCGCATCCTACCGCATGGACGTCCGCATGCTGAACAGCTTACGGCTGCAGCAGCGCGGATAGCACTGCACGGGTCTGCACTAGTGGAAACAAGCCCTTAGGCCTCTTAAGCGCAGAAGATTTTCCAGTTATTCCAATTTGTATCCCAACACATGGTAAAAACTAGTTGCTGGTAAATGTAACCTGTAGGTGTATCAAGTGAAGGGTCTCAGGAGATGACACACACTGTAAGCAATCACTTAAATTTCATTTAAGCTTTGGGAAGAGATCAAATTAAAAGTTTAGGGCCTTCGAAGACACCCAGACAGAAAACACAACCTTAACTTTACTTTCTCACAAAAGCTTTCTTTAAACACTTTCCCAGACAGAGACCTTTACCAAGCAAGACTAATAAAACACCGCCTAGGTTTTTTCCTTTCTTAATATTAAGGCCACAGGTTGTAGCCTAGCCTGTCCTTTAAAAATTTAGAAAAAAAGTTCAACGGTAGTAAAACCTTTAATAAAATATTGGAACCATAAATAATGGCAAGATAACAGTAACTGTGTTGTACAATAAACAGTCTTATTTCCCATAGCACATAAGTGGATGCATGACCCCAATACCTTTTGTTTATTTTCTAAAACAAATTGCTTTATAAAAATGCTTTCAATTACATAACGACTTCTACCTAAAATAGTAGGATACCTATTCAATTGTACAAATAAAAATGACAAATATAAACCCAAATTCAAGATCAATGTATTTGTTTCTTCTAAACACAGGTTTGAAATAACATTGTGTACATGTGTTTTTGAAAATTAGGAGACAAGTATTCTATATACAATCTGAACATAGAATTTACAATTAAATTGTTTTTTTAACTAAAGAAACTAGGGATGGTATGTTCTAGAAATGTTCTCCTGCATGACAATTCAAGGAGAAGCATATGATCAAACTACTGTGGTCAGTACCATTTGATCATCTCTTATTTCTGCTTTCTGTGCAGGCTACAATAGGAACAACTATTATATATTACTAGGAGCACTAATACACCTTACAATCTTTCCATACAATTTCTGAAAAAATAAACCTTTCTTCTACCAAAACCATGTAATATGAGGACCTTTCTACACCTTCCAATCACTATGTATTCTAACAGGGAGGCCACTATACTATAGTAAATATATATATATACTATGTTGGTAGATCTAAAGGAAATTGTATTGAGTGATCTGAAGGTGTAGAGGGGGGGGGGGCTTATGTAATAGATGAATTGATTGTGTGCTTCTTATTAACATGTCATGCAGGGGATTTTTTAGGAGACTGTGTAATCTCTAAAGCTCGGCCTCCGATCGGCCTCCGTGCGCGTTCCCGCAATCGACCGGCGGTCGGGCCGGCAGGCAATCGGGTGCGTCAACTGGTCATATTGACCAAGGTTCTACAGCATGTCGGATCGCTCAGTAATCCGACACGACGGTGAATTCAGATCTGTTCCCATAAGTAATGGCCGGCACACAAAGGGTGCCTGGCCGATCCTGGGCATTAGTGGTCATGCGTGATGATGTCCAACACCACCTATGCCATCAATTTAATGTATTATCTATTAGGTACCTTTGTTTGTAACACATGGCTGCAAAGTTAAAGATCTTTTTTTTGTTAAGCACCGTATTTTTGGGGATATAAGATGCACTGGATCATAAGACGCACCCAGTTTTTAGAGCAGGAAAACCAGAAAAAAAATTATATAAAAGTTTTCAAATCAATTGGGTTAATGCAATGGATTAAATTAAAGCAATATCAAATTCAGCCAGTAGATGTCACTAGAACAGCACATCACATCATCCTCCTCACTAGTGATGGTCGAACAAGTGCCGTGTCCGTCCGCGAACGGGCGGAGTGGACTTTTAAAAAAGTCCGCCGTCTGCCCGTTCGCGGACATATTCAAATTCCCCAAATCTTTCACTGAAGACCGGGTAGAGAACCCGGTCTATCAGTGAAAATCCGGCTCGTACACCCGGATGTGACGTCAGTGACGTCACATCCGGCACCTGGAACGCATAGTTCCTGGTTGTGCTACCCGGATGTGACACTGACGTCACATCCGGGTTTACGAGCCGGATTTTCACTGATAGACCGGGTTCCCTACCCGGTCTTCAGTGAAAGATTCTTCCTGCGGCGGGATCTCGCTGCTAATGATCCCACCGCAGGAAGAAGAGAGGGCTCCTTCTCGTCGGCTGACACGGCGGGTCGAACACCCGTACTGTCCGCCGGCGAAAGGGAGGGCGAACATGCTTGTTCGCGGCCGAACTGTCCGCCTTGCGGGCAGTTCGGCCATCACTAATCCTCACTGATCTTCCTCACTGATCGGGAGGAGTTGGGCCGTGGGGGTAATGGCTGCAGATCTCCTTTCCCTCTCTTGCTGTACCTGTGTCTGTGAAAGCTGCAGAGTGATTGCAGCTTCCACAGACATGGAGTGAGAGATAGATGGCAGTTCATCTATCTCTCTCTTCATTGTTTTATATCAGCAGGGCTCTGGGCTCTGCTGGCATAAGCAATAATACAGTTCAGATTGGAGATCTGAATGTGTGGCCGCATTTCTCATCTGACAGCTCCATGGCTAATCTCCTTGCCGGGAAGCCAAGGCACAACCACTTGGCCTCAGGGTTCGCGCATTCGGACCATAAGATGCAGGGTCTTTTCCCCCAAGTTTGGGGGTTATAAAAAGGGTGTCTTATTGTCTGAAAATTACAGTTCGTATGACTAATATTGGCCTAAAAACCTCATATTTCTACAGGACAAACCAGAAGATGAAACCTGAAGCGTCACAACAGTCCTGCCCTACTTTTGTTTATAAAACACTATCTGAACAAAGAGGGACTGAAGAGGCATTGCATATTTTTTCATTGTATTTATCTATTAATAAAACCTTGGACTGGACTTCATAAGCACTGTGGATTTGCGCTTTTGATTTCTGTATTATATTATTAATAAAAATTGGCCACAGTGACCATCGAGCTCCCTGCAGTCCATCTATATCTTTATTAAATGAACTCCTAAGTAGTACTGGTTTAAATGAAAGTAATAGCCACAAACCTTGCAAAGAAAACCTATATAAATGGATGGACACAAATAATGTCATTAATACGATCTCATGAAAATAAAAAAAAATTGTATTATATGAAATTGCTTGCAAGGTCTCTATTTTAAAGGGAAAATATACATGTTCACATTTAATTATATTTTGTAGACTGCTACATTAAGCACAGATATATGGTCTGCAACGTGTTGATTATCTGCCTGCAAAGCAAGGCTCACAAAACCAACATATGCATGCTTTTTATTCAAAGTTAATAACAGGGAGCTTTCATGTGCGTCAGGGCTGGCCAGCCAATCAAGCGACTACAAAAAGCGCAAGATCATAGCTACATTTATTTGAAAAGCAATAAAAGTGATAAAGGTCCCTATGAGCAGTAAATGTCAAGCAAGATATTCCCTGATAAAACATTGCTGGCTTCTCAAATATGCCTGAATTGATTTAGTGTTTATACTCTTCATAAGGCATACATAAATATTATTTAAACATAAAAGGATTTAAAGTGAAGCCAGTTAATAGCAAAACTCAGCTGGAAGGGCTTACCATGACATATATGGATACAGACATACTGAAGGTTTATATTTCAGATTTAATCAAGGTCTGCAATGTATACATTTTGTCCATTACATTTTTTATAAAATGTTTAATATGCTCCAAATGTATTAAAGTTTAACTATAATAAAATATATATTATGATACTGTAACTCTAAACTGATTTTACATTTAAAGGAACATACACCTTCTAAATGTAATTACTGTAAATAATCTGTATGAATACCTATTTTGTGTCAGTCCAGTAATGTATGATATTGACAGTACTATCATGGGTTTTACAAATTAACAGTAATAATAGTTAAAGTTGATATCATGAGAAGTAATTACCGTATATACTCGAATATAAGCCAAATTTTTCAGCACCTGAAATGTGCTCAAAAAATTAAATTGTCTTATATTTGGGTTAAAAAATGAAAATCGCTGCATTTTGTAGGTTGAATTTATGAGTGAATTGCAAAGCCCTGAGACATATCATCACCAAATTTGCTGGAAATGTAGAGAAGGGTTGTGGGAACATTTGAAAACTACATTGCTCTAGCATATGTAGTTTTTGCATAAATTAGGTTCAAAGTCAAGTAAAATTTGAACTTATTTTGTGCAAAAACGTAATATGCTAGAACAATACTTTTTCCTTTACATTGTTCCCACATCCCATCCCTACATCTCCAGCACTTCTAGTGATGATATCATCTTCAGGGGCTTTGTAATTAACTAACAAATCTGCTGAATTAAATAATTACACCTCAAAACAAAAGTACATTTGCTGTGTGTTTCTGTGCCTAAGTTGCTGCATTTCCCTCCCTAGGCCTATACTCGAATCATTCAGTTTTTCCAGATTGTTTATTTCTAAAATAAGGTACCTCGGCTTATATACAGGTCGGCTTACAGTATATTCAAGTATATACGGTATTAAGGGGGGAAAAAAGCAGGAAAGTGAACATTTTCTAAATTTATCTCCTTATACAAGGACATCAAAAATGTAATTTTATTAAAAAACTGTAAGCTCACAAATAAATGTAACATCTTATGCATGTTTATACACATGAAACAGTACAGACATTTATGTTCGTATATATGTCCATGCACAAAGATTCACATAGAAAACATATTGCACAATCCCAACATGTTTCGAGATGATCGCTTCCTTGGGGGATTTCTGTGCAGAGTACAAGGTTTATATTAAGGTTGGTTATATCATGGTCATATTATTGTTTTCAGGTTCATAGGAATCAAATCAGAAGACATCAGGTAAGTGGGGAGGGAAAGGACCACATCTGTCCCACCAAATAACAATGTCCTCTGTTTGCACATGCAAGTGTAGTGCCTCAGTGTCCTATTAACTCGAGATGGTCACCAAATTTTGTGTCAGTAAAAAGAGCAGTAAAAAAAATGCCCCACAGAAGCAGTGCGGCTAATGTGAATTGGCCCTAAAAGTACACTTACCCACCATCCATAGGCCCATAGATTTAAACTACAACATTCCAGACATTTACCTGTGTAGGGCAGCCCTGGCTGTTGCGTATGCCCTGACAGATTAATGTCTAATGTCTAACAGGTATGTACCATATTTTTCAGCATATAATACACACTTTTTCACCCCCAAAATTGGGGGCAAGAAAGTGCCTGCGTCTTATACGCCGAATGCGATCGGCCGCCGGTGGTCACACCTTGGCTTACCGCCAGCTCTCCCGGCACGGAGGAGCTGTCAGTTCAGATAGGAGAGCCGATGTCCAGCTCTCCCATCTGAACTGTGTAATTGCCTATGCCAGCCCTGAACTGGTATGGGCAATGAAGACAGAGCTAGATGAACTGGCATCTACAGCTCTCCTGTCTGTGGGAACAGCAATCAGCTGCCCCACGGACACAGAATCAGTGACATCGGCAGAGGAGAGAGAGAGCACAACACAGCCCAGCCCTCCTACCCAGATCAGTGTCAAATATGACGTGTGTTCAGCTGAGAGTGTACTGCTGCTAGTGACACCTGGCTAAATTGGATATTGAATCTATTAAATTCATTGCATTATTCCAATTGATGTGAAAACTTATTAAATCTTTTTTTTCAGTTTTTTCTGCCCTAAAAATTGGGTGCGTCTTATGTGCCAGTGCGTCTTATAAGGCAAAAAATACTAAATTTTACTTGTTGGGACCTTATAACAAAAAAATCATCCTCAACAGGTACTAAAGTGGGTTAAATTTAACCACAAAACATATGTAAACAACAAAAACTAAGACAAAATAAAGCTACATTTTCCGCTCTTTGGCCGATCGATTTATGGGCGATTTATGGTGGGCGCTTCAGTTTGGAACAGATTTCGCGTGCAGACGGCAGTCGATCTGCCGCAAAATCATCCGCAAATCTAATCGTCTATGCCCAGCTTTACTCGCTCTGCCTTAGGTTTATTTGATGGGAGGTTCACACTTCAAAAGATTTCCAATCATTTCCACTTGTAAATAATCTTTCTAAAATCATAGACTTCAGATTGTTTGGATATTAATTTATAACCCTTTCCGGAATAATGGAAACTAATATTGGCTTCTCTAAGATCATCACTGTTGTCATTTCCTCTTTGGCATTGTGTTAACACACACCTGAGTGCTCCTGAGTGGTTCATCCACACAGATTCGGTATTCTGCATTAGCCTCTGGTCAATAAATAATAACACATAGTCATTTGTCAAGTGTTGTTTACCAGTAGTCAAGGAGAGGATATATAGATACATGTTTATGATATACGGTACATGCTTTAAAGATTGGCAAATAGATCGTATTATTTCAATTGTAAAGTGTAATGAAAATAAAACTGTACTTACTGTAGTATTGATATATGAAGAAGTATGAAAATATTTTCGCTTACAGAACATTTAATCTTTCCCCAGTTCATTAGACACACTAGACTGAGTCCACTTTTGGTCATTAAAGTTGGTTAATGGAACATGTCATTATATGACCCGTTCAATAAGTAAATTACATTTTATAACACATAGTCATTAGTTTGTTGGTAGTAACCCACAGTAAACCAGAAGAACATCTTGATCTTTAAATCTGATCAGCTGACTTCATGATACTATTTGCTTTTTAAAAAAAAATATTTTAGCAATATTTTCCGCATTATGACTATTAATATCAGTTGAGATAGAAAACTGAAAATTGTGCTAATGTGTGCCTTTGCCTTTGTTAAATGTGCTGTGTGTCTAACCAAATACATCAGGTCCATTTCCATTGTTTTTATATAAATATTTTTATATTTCATAACTAATGTGTTAGTGCATATGCCCCCTACAGCATAAAGGATGAGGCTTTAGGGTTAAAGTGTGACAATTAGGATGGCAGCGACAATGCTAGCAATGAAAATCTTCTCATGAGATGACATTATCATAGGCTTCTCATTTACTATATTTACACTACAGTTCATTAATTTCCATACACCCCCAGAAACCCCTCATTAATTTCTTTACACCCCCAGATTTGTTGATTTCACTGTGAAGGATAAACGTGATGTGTGTTTTGCATAGAAATGTGTCCAGCTGGTGTAATAAACACTTTCAGCTCTGACATGTATTGAATTTATATATGCAATCATAGACAGTAAGATATATTGTACCTATACCCATGGGTGCACATAAGTGGTACCCTGGTACTCAAAAAGGGCCAAAAACTAGCTCTGCATACCTGCATTATTGTTACAAAGCTCATATACGTACTAACAACTTGGAGGCACTCTGTGTCTGGGCGGCCGAAGCTAAATGTTACATGTATTCAATTTATGTCACTTGGATTACTGCAGGGAAATATGAATAACTATGAAAGGTTGCAGTTAGGGGTGTATATTGGAAATGTAAATTAATAATAAAAAAAAGATTGGACTTTGAGGTGTTGAAGATCTGGGGGATGAAAGTCAGGGTATGCATATGTAAGGGTAAAATATGACAAGAGAAAAGCACTGTGTGACAGCTGGAATATGACTATGACATTTGGACTGCTGTAGTCTGAGGGGTTGGTTACTAAGCCTGAACATTTCAGGGTTAATATACTGATGTATGAGATCAGGAACAGGGAGGTCCATCTGCAGCAGAACCTACCATGCAGGATGCTGACGCAGAGGACAGTGAAGACCAGAAAGACCACCCTACATATGGGATGAGTACTAATCACCATCTCCTGGTACTCATTGGAGGAGCTCACTAAACAAATTATGTGCACCCCTGCCTATAGCACTCCTCCCTGGCAGTATGATTATTTTAGCTTTTTGGGGTTTTTTTTGTTTGTGTTGTTTAAGATCATATATATTTTTTGCATTAATAAGTATGTCTGAACAATTTAATCATATAGGAAAGTGTCTGAAGGCCCCTATACACCTAACAATCTTACCATAAATGTAAAACTTTTGTTCTACCAAAACCGTGTAATATGAGGACCTTTCTAAACCTTCCAATCACTATGTATTCTATCAGTGAGGACCTGGCACTACATAGTTGTTGGTAGATCTACTGGAAATTGTACGAGCGATTGAAAGGTGTATGAGATGCATTTGTACTAAATGTATAAATCTTAAGATGGTCCTTCAAGTACAACAGTAAATCCATAAACACTTTCAAGTGATGTCCACATAACTAGATCTGTCTGAATTCTTCAAAGACTAAAGCCGGCCATAGACGTCTCGATCCATGGCTGCCTTGTAGCAGACTCATTACAGTGTTGTGATGTCACCACGCTGTGATGAGTCGGCCACAACTGACAAGAATCCACATGTGCGCCACTAACACAGGGATTCCTGGCATATTGTAGCCAATCACTTTGGAGGGGGAGGAGAATCCCATCAGTCCCATCCCATCAGACTTCAACAGGATCGGCCACAAAAAATCCCGGCAGGACGGATCGCCGTGTGATCCAATCTGCGGGCTATCTGGGTCTTTGTTTCAAGGTGCCCGCAACTACATCCCTGTAGTTGTGGGCAACCGACCAACATGCATTTGGCGTGAGCGTGCTCGTCAGTCGGTCGCCCACAGCTACTGACAGAAATCGATGTGTCTATGGCTGGCTTAATGCCTGAAAAAGCTATCTGATTAAATAAAATACCATTAAAAGGCTCCAATTGAGGTGTTGTCACTCCTTTTAGAATCTATCAGAGTATTCCTAGGTAAAAAATAAATGAAATCATTATTGGAAAAGAGTAAAATAAATATACATTGTTCTACCATATCCATGGCCTATAGCATCTCATCTACATTACTTTTAGTGTAGTGCCATTCATAGAAATATGGAAATATAATACCTACATCACTGTACTATAGATTGTGCATAAGCAGCACATTGTGGCTAAGCCTAAAAGCCAGACTCAGTTCATGAATAGACCATTACAGAGTAGATGTGCAATCATTTATTAAAGTAAACCATGTGTCAGTATTTCAGCGCCTAAAAGATTTTACGCCTATCCTCGGTTCACCTGATGTGTACAGAAATTCTCTAGTACATCCATCAGAATAGATACGTTTTAAGTGTTTGACAATGGTACTACTTTTACAAGTTCTGACACGAACGACAATAAAAAATACATCAAGGCATTTTGTGAGCTCAGTCGTTTTATGAAATACCCACAGGTTCTCCCAGTACACATAAACTATCTGCCACTAAAAATTCACAAAACTACAGAGAAGTTTAACATCACACAAAACGCATCTAATCACCTTCAATAATAAGTCTCATTTTATTAGCTATGCAACATAATTGCTTCGTGCTCTCTGTGCCAAACTGCCATCTGTAGTCATGAATAGCAGGGTTTAAAATAGAATGAAAGGTGTTACTAAACAATATCTATTCACCCATGACAACCCTGAAATGTCATGTAAAGACCCAGATATGCAACTCCAAGACTCGGAAAGCTTCTCATTAAATGTAGGCTGCTGTTCCAAAAATCAGTACATTATGAGGCACCTTGGTTTCTTCAGTAGCACACAACTACCCTGTTTCCCCGAAAATAAGACACTGGTTTAAGAAGAGGTGACAAAATGCCCGTCATATCTTCCCTAAATATGGAAGCTATCTCTGGGACATGATAGGTCTTATTTTCGGGGAAGGGCTTATATTAGAAGCACAAGGGAGGGGGGGGGGGGGGGGGGGGGGGGGGGGGGGGGGGGTAGCACCTAGGACCTAGGTGCAAATACCAAGCAAACAACATTGCACTGCTAATAAGATGAACCTGGAATTTCTATTTATAATGGATAAATGAATGGACATTGGCGCTGGAGATTTTTCTCTAAACGCTGTAATAATATGACATTGATGGCACATTAGCAAAGTCATAAGCAAGAATATAAATCAATAGCACATCTGTTTCTTCAAAATGTTATCTCTGCTGTTAAGTTTCAACTGCAAAGAGAGAATCCCGAAAAAGCAGCAGTTCACAACCTGTGCATCTGGACCCTCTATGCGTTTGAATGACCATTTCACGGGGGTCACCGCA
The DNA here is from genome assembly GCA_036250615.1 of Ptychadena robeensis. NCBI lineage: Eukaryota > Metazoa > Chordata > Amphibia > Anura > Ptychadenidae > Ptychadena > Ptychadena robeensis. The sequence continues at coordinate 62,856,221 of CM070033.1, read as the reverse complement.
TTCACTGAAAACATTAGAGCATTAGAGGATGGAGGGCATATAATGCTTACCGATCCTGCCGGAACTGATGTCAGCGAGTGTCACTTATTGTATTTGGAACGTGAAAGTGACACTCCACGTTGGTTCTTCCGCATTGAATATTGGAAGTGGCCACTGTCTTAGGCTATGTTTCCAAGGTGTCTAGGGCTCCATCGACCCCCCCCCCGCCGCCC
>CM070033.1:62843057-62855909 GCA_036250615.1 Ptychadena robeensis | reverse complement strand
TGGACAACACCATCTCGTCCAGTGCAATAGTGGGAGTAGCAGCGCTGGACGAGATGGTGCTGTCCCAAACGCTAGGGTGGTTAATGAAGCCCATATATATTACCTGTCTGCTGCACAGTTTCCACGGTGTTGAGCCAATCCTCCGGCAGAGAGGTTAACGCAGGGCACCATGCCAACCTCCAGCCAGCAGATCGGCTCCACACCGAAACTGGCAGTACAGCAGGCAGGTAAAATATATGGGCTCTGTTGACCTCCCCGCGAAGGAATGCACTTAACCCAGGGGGGGTCAACTGAGCCCTAGACAACATGGAAACATAGCCTTAAAGAAAAAAAAATTATTTAAAGAAAAGGAAACATTTAAACTTATAGTTTCAACATGAGACTCTAGCCGAATGCCAAAACAGAAACAGCTTTCCAGTCTTTTCTTGATGTTCCTAGAGTGGGATATAGGCTTGGATAGTTTGGAATGCTGTTTTTATCTCACATTTACTAATTAGTCTAAACCGGAGAGGACCTAACCATGACCAATGATGGCCCTTCGGTACTGTAAAACAAGGGGGAATGCTTCTTTACATCATTATGGACAAAGATAAATATGACACTTTGGACAAAGGTATATTGGATGACCTTAGACAATGAGGTGGGTTTATATTGTATGTTATGCCAGACTGTTATTCTGCTTTGAACTTCTTTATAAGCAGCAAGGTTAGAAGTAAGTTAGTAAGAAGTGTATAATATGCTGTCGATATAACCCCTCCTGGAATCTGTGATGTATTCTCCTGGAGTTCATTACTGGAGTCGCTTCATTATCTGTATGAGTAACTGGATTGCAGTTTATGTTTTAATTTGTATGAATTACATCCTAAACCCTTATGAGATTATATTTTACAACAACATCACTTGCATCTCAAGTGATATAAATGAAACAGCAATAAATTACTTAAATGTACTATCTTGAAATTAGTCTAGAGCCGTGATGGTGAACCTATGGCACAGAGATGGCACTCGGACCGCTATCTGTGGGCACGCAAGCTGCCCGCCAGTACAGGCTGAGAGGAAAGAACTGATTGGCTCTTAATGCTGTCAGTTCTCTTCCTCATATCTTCAAATTGCGCACAGTGCCCGATACCCTCCCCTAGCACTGCCAGCCAATCAGAAGCTGGAGAGGGAGGGCCAACAGATGACAATCTGCATAAATATGTATGTATAAATAGATATCATTTGTTAGTTTATGACAGTATATGATGTGTGTGTGTAACTCAGGTTAAATTGCCATGCTGGTACTTTGAGATAAATAATTGGGTTTCAGTTTCTAGTGATGGCCGAACACTTTTAAGAAGTCCGCTGTCCGCCTGTTAGCGGGCAGGTTCAAATATCCCCGCCTCTGGGCAGGGAATTTGAATCAGAAAATCGGAAGTGACATCCGCGACGTCACATTTGGTACCTTGAACGCAATGTTCCAGGTTATGATAGTCGGATGTGACGTCACTGACATCACTTCCTGTTCTTGAGCCGGCATTTCACTAGAAGATCGGCTTCATGCCCAGTCTTCTAGTGAAAAGATTCTTCCTCCGGCGGGATCTCCCTGCTCCTGATCCTGCCGGAGGAAGAATAGAGAGCTCCTTCTCGCCGACGAAAGATGAAGGCTGGCGAACATCCATGTTGACATCCATTATAACACTACGATTGCCCTTTTACTTTATGCCTATTACTTTATGACTAAAACAAATCACTATCCTGTCCTTTTCTAACAATAAAATATATAGCAACAAGTATCAGTTGCTTTATTATGACTTTATATTCTATTATTATTACAGTTTTGTTAGCGGCAAGCCTAAAAATAAAAAGGAAGAACACAACCATAGCAATAATCATAAAAATGTCAACTGTGGCTGTTCAAAGTGGACTGCTCATTAAAATCCACTCATCACACAAATCAATAAGCCACAAGTTAGCATTATCCTATTAAAGTATTATTTGGAATAAAATATGGACATCTTTCTGGCCATTAATAAAAAAACAACATAGATTATAAAGGTTCTGGCTAACAATCAGAGACTGCAGACTGTCTGCTTGGAACAAACAGAAATATTTCTGCCCTAAGTAATAACAAGCTGTACATCTATCAATCAATGAATTGTGTTTTCCAAGATTATCCCCAGTCTTAAGATTTGATTTATTTATTTAAATTTTCAATTTTAAAAATAATATCTTTGGCTTGGGGATAACCTTCAAAAACACAATTCATTAATTGATTTATGTATAACTTGTAATTACTTAGGGAAGCAATATAATATAATAGTGAAAATAGTATCTTCTGGCAAGTTTTTTCCTTACCTTCTGGGCCATTAGGATAGGAATACACACATAGTCATTAACACCAAACAGATGGTCTCATTGCTCCCTTCTATCATTATTCTTTGGGGACTGTCTGTGTACCTACTGAAGTAGACATACACAGGTCCACTTTTGCACGATAGTTCGATCCGATCGCCTTGTGGGATTTAAACACCGTCTGTCAGTCAATCATCGTTCGATTGTACCGCCAAACAGTGTGTGTTTGATTTTCAATGAATTCAACCAAATCAATTCCTTTTTTTAAAGCATCATTACTTATGCTTACATATTTACCAACATGTCTGATGACTTATTGATTAATGCTCTGTTCGATATCGATTGCTTTTGGTTGATCACATCAGGTGGGCAGATATTGTTTCCCATTCAATCGACATAATTAGAATGGATATCCCTTTCCTATCCAACAACAAAAACATTTTGAGAGTAGGTAGACTCCAGCCATGGCTATCACTTTGCACACTTCTACTACAGCACACTTACAGTAAGCTCCTTTACTGGTAATACTTAATTGGTTTTCACTACAATGCAGAGCTTCTATGGACTAGAAGGTACAGCAAGTCATATAGAGACCAACTTATTTCCTGGATAAACATGCAGTGTTATCTATATTCTTCCTTTCATCTTAATACATTTTTTTTGCAATTATTGTGGCTCATACTCGCACCTTGTATCAAGGCTATGTGTGTAAAAGCAGTACTGGGCTTTAAAAACAGTGATGAATGGCATAAGCAATATACAAATTTTCGTGAATAATTCTACTTAATATATTCTATTCAATATTTGTGAATATTCGCAATTTGAGTGTATGACCATGTAATATTTCTTCTTTTAGGGCCCTTTCACACTATATGCTTTCATAGGCATGCTTTATTTAATGTATGTGTTAATGCACATTATACATCTGAGTTTGCGTTTGCATTTTTGTTAGAGCATAAAAAATGCGTGCAGCAGGGCACTATAAAAAAGCAAGTGCTAACGCTACATTGTGTGAATGGTAACATTGGTTCTCTATGAGAAAAACATGCATGCTAAAAAAAAACATGTGCTTTAAAAAAAGCGTGTTTACAAAAACGCAACGCAGCGCGGATTGTGTGGAAGGGCTCTTAGGGCTTCTTTACACTAGCTGCAGTGCAGTATAGTATCACAGCACAGCTAGGGTCAATGCAAGGTACACAGGTTTCCATAGGATTAAAAAAGGTTGAAAAAAGATGCAGCAGAAACATACCCTTAGACAGCTGCCACAGGAACACATGCTCCCATTAGACAATATTTTGGTGAAAATTTCCCCGCAGTTTGGTGTTTAGGACAGAGAGAGTAAATCTTAAGAAGCAATTTTACTGTGAATGTAGTGGTAAAGAGGGTTTCCTTCAATTGTTGCCCCAGAAAAGCAACAGCAGAACAGTCAGGAGAGGAAATCTTATAGTAATCCACGTCTAGACAGCTGTCCCTGTAAAGCCGGCCATAGATGTTTTGATCCATGGCCGGCTTGTAGCAGACTCATTACAGCGTGGTGACGTCGATGTGAAGAGTCGGCTACAAAACTGACAGGAATCCTATGTTCTCCACTAACACAGGGATTACCGGCAGATTTTGCCATAAAAAGTACCGGCAGGAGAGATGGCCATGCGATCGACGGCTTTTTGCGTGAAAACCTCAAGGTGGGCACCCCTGTAGTTGCGGGCGACTGACCACCATGCGTGTGGTGCACATGCCAGTGGATAGCCTGCAACTACGGCCGGGAATCGTCACATCTATGGCCAGCTTAAGAGTACATTTTTACATTGCTTTCTATCCAGATAACAATGGTCATCAGGTTGATCTTCCCAGTAGAAGCACATGCATCAATAGAAACCCTATACCTATAACTTATAACAAAAATATGTTTTGGTTCATGCACGAAAGTACTGTACTAAATGTTCAGTGAAAAAAAGGAAAACATTTAGCATCTCTCAATTAATATATGCCTTTTCCCACTCAGTTTGTATAAAGCTAGCCATACACAGCACGGATTCCCCTGCCAATCGATCACTCACCCGATCGATTCCGGCGATTCCGCCGGGATCCTCAGGTGAGAACGATTAGGCAATTAGGGAATCCGATCGTGGCAGCCCACCTTGTACGGCCGGATCCGTGTCCGATGGATCGCCTCCCGGACCACAACGCCCCCTGATCAGAGCAGAATCGGACCCGAAAAGACCAACAGGTTGGTTCTTCCTCGGATCCGATTCTGTGCCCCCGATCCATCGGATGCGATCGGACGGGCAAGGTGGGCTGCAGGGGATTCCGGCACGATGGATCCGCGTGCACGCGCCCGGAATCCATCGCGCCGGAATCCGGCACGAATCCGTGCCGTGTATGGCAGCCTTAACACCTATTTAAAGAAAACTCTCCCTTATGTTCACATCAGATTCAATGTTTACACTTTATCACCTATTTGTGAAGGTTGCACTTTTTGCATAGTAGTTAGAGGTTCTTTGGGGTGGTAACTATTCATTTCAATATACAGCCTAAGTATATGTCAACTGTATACCTTCCCAATGTTCCTATTGTGATTAGACAAACCAACTTCTTTTTAATCCAGAATGGCAATCTACATATGCACAAATGTGTCAGGGGCCGAGTGGATCTGAAAAAGTCTGTCATGCATTTTATGTAAAAAGTATTGAAAGCTGAAGACCAACATTTTAATGGTTTGAGCACCAAACAGCGTCCAAACAGCATCAGGTGCTACTTTTTCTCATCTTGGAAACAGATCTATTAATCTTCAATGGATGTGGCTTCGGCGGCACCGCACGGTGGTGCAATGAAAATGCGGCATCCTACAACTTCATATCACCACCACAGACAGGCTGCTTGGATAACGCAGTATGGACACTGTCCAATTCATTAGAATAGGAAGTGTCCTCTCTGCGTTTTTTTGGAAAGTTGACATTTGGACTGCTGGTAATCTCAGGGGTTAGTTACTAACCCAGAAAATTTCAGGATTGCACTATTGAGGTATGAGATCTGGAGGTTCAACAGTACTGTGTACTGTGAGAGTTACATTTGACCCAGTCAGAGCCAGCTGTTGGCCTGTGGATGGAGACAGCAAATCAGAGGCTGAATCAGGGACAAGGAGGTCCATCTGCAGCAGAATCTCCCATGCAGGAAGCTGATGGAGAGGACGGTGAGAGAGACAGTGAGGAGGACGGCACTTATTAAATTAAATTAAAACCATGCTACATATGGGGTGAGTACCAAACACCATCTCCAGGTACTCATCAGAGTAGCCTAGTAGTTATGTGTAACCGTGTAAATAACACCAGAATTGTGTATTATATAATCACAAAAAAATTTATATTGGTTTTCCATCTCTAGCAATGTTATATTTTTATCACCTGAAACTCCATAATAGGGTTAGAGCTTGATAACTCTCAGTGTAGTCTCAGTGTAAAGGTAGCCATAGACTGTCGATTATTTTGCGATTCGATAGTCAATTCGATCATATTGCGGAATAGTAAATGGATCCCAGTCAAACATCAAACATCACTCACTGTATTTTAAACTGCCATTGCGGCTTTCCGCCACAAGAGGGCATCTGGAAACCAAAAAACGACATGTACATGTAAAGTATCTAATTAAGTTACCAACATGTCCAATCACTTCTCGATCGATTTTGTGTTTGGCTTCAATCACTTGTGGTCAATCGAACTAGGTGGGCAGTAATCGATTCCAGTCTGATCAACTTCAAAAGAGTCGATCATGAATATAGACCAGTGCATGGCTACCCTAAAGCAGAGTACACACATGTGTATATGGGCCAGATTGATGGCCGCTTCAAGTGCCGTGTGAGCTCACGCCCATCTATCTGGCCCATATTATATGCTGCCATCCCAGTTTTCGAGCGGGACCAATCAACCAATCAATCATCGAAAACTGGGATGGCAGCATATAATATGGGATATCGGATATGACTGTTAATCACGGCCGAAGTCCGTTGCTTTGCTCTCCAGCTCCTCTGATATCTGACAGCAGCGTAATGATTTCATCACACTGCTGCAGGGAACATCAGACGGCTCCAATATCGAATCCCTACTTAACTCTAACCCTCACATCATCCCTTCTTGTTATTGGTGCACCAATTCTCTTTGATGCAAACTTTGATTAGATACTCCCCTCTTCTGCAACAGGATGTCCTAAAGAACATTTCCCCTGTTTCATAACACAAGTGTACACCTGAGCAATGTCCAAAATTGAAGACAGGGGCTCAGTTGATGAATGAGTCAAAAGAAGACTAGATAACTTTGGCATGTTAAAGCATCTCCCTTTTCTATCGGAAAACAGAAATAGTACATAAGAACATTACTGGGGCTTTCTTCTTTTAGGCTTTGCCCAATGTGGTAAATAGCTTGCTTTCCATTAGTTATTTGAGTTTCATGGGTAGTGTAGCGGATACCTATAGTTGCATATCCAAGCTTAACTTAATGAAGGACATCACAATAATGTAATACCTGTAAGTCCTTGCCATATAATTCAAGCAATTATTATGCTCTACAGGTATGCATATGAAGTGATAAATGGAAACTCAATTACAGAAGAAAAGCTTATTTTACTACATGAAAGAGTTATCACGCTTCAGAATTCTCTACCAAGAAACTTACTAATGTCACAGGCCTGCTGAGCCCAACTATAAATCCTGCCTGATTAATATACATGACCGTACAGCTGTTCAACAACTAAGGTTTCAACAAGAAAGAGGTCCATTTATACCGTGATTCACTTCACTTTCCCTGAGGGCATGGTCAATAAATTCCATTTTCCAAATGCCCTAGGCATGCTTTAAGCGGGTGCAAATGAGTAAAAAATGAAGTCTAAAGACGTCTGGGTGATAAGAGGCCATTTACACATTCTTTTCATAAAAAGAAACAATTTGTTCTAGTCTTGCAAACTTATTGTAGAATGGAAAATTAGCTTGCTATTTTCTTTTCTATATTGGTGGTATAAGTTGCATTCATTGCTCAAAAATAAGAAAACAAATTGTATCATCAGCAGAACAAATAAAGTATAGCACTGAACCTTGATATAAGTAAAGACAGTTAATGGAGCTTCAAATAACTGCTTCACAGCAATTACAGTATAGAGTAGGCTGCTTGATTAGTTTCCAAAGCACAGATTTTCTTACACACAAAAGAGAAAAGAGTTGGCATGCATTTGGGAATAATTGGGCCGTTATTTGTCAACTTAACTTGAATTCTCCTACAAGACATGATTTCTATTATACATGATTCTAACATAGTTATCTAGAACAACTAGAGTTTAGGACATAAATTCTGTCAGACATCTTTAATTCTGTTGGTGTCTTTCATTATAGCATCCCAACTTGTGACATAGATGCACTGTGGACCCATATAAATATTTCACATTATGGGGGAATATCTGGGCGTTCCTATTGGTCTCATACTGGCAGACTTACACAATATTCGGCCATGTTGTAGGAAAGAGACTTTAATCCTTAACATGGGGTCTTCCTCGTTGAGGTATGCCTAGGGCCACCATCAGGAGGGGAAAGGGGGCAATCCTGTCCTGCAGCTAGGGGGCATAATCTCGGTGCCCCAGGGGCCGCATTCCAGGCTGCCAGATTGACCCGGCAACCCAGTTGGACAGCAGACAGCCTCTTATGAGCAGAAGGAGAGGACTGGATTCTTTTTTTGCTAGCAACCCCCCCCCCCCCCCCCCCCCCCCCCCACCACAACTTTTCTACCGGGGGGCTTAAAAAACTTCTGAGTCTGGGGCATAGTTGTTGCTTTTTTTTCCCCTCTCTTACCAGGTCCTATAGCTAATTGAACCTGGTACGGGGGCACACAAACTTGCTGCCCCCTTTTTTGCCTGCCAAGCTGTGCTACATGCCTAAATGGGTCTTGTTTAAAAGACAGACCCTACTTCTTTGTTCTTTTCTTAACATAACAATGAATTGTAAATAACTTTGCTTAATCTGTCAGACCAATTAACCATGCATGAGAAATCAATAAGCATTAAGCATGTTATAATGTAACTTAAACAAAAGGTGTGTTAAAGTAAACCTGAACTAAACTTTGCTTAACTTGACCAGGCCCTTTCATTGCATTATCATTCACAGCACTCCCTACTGAGATGATTCCAAGGGAACAGTAATTTTCTAACCAAAGTAGTTTGAGATATGCTGTGATGTGTTGGTGCTAAAACCATAGTTCCCGCATCTAAGGTACAAATGATCACCACGAAAGCATCATTTTATCTAATTTTCACAAAACACAATAATCATTATGCATCTCAATATTCTGTATTTCATATCATTTAGTTTTTTTTTATTTTAATAAAATTTTTCCATATATGTTTATTTATTCTTACTTGGTTATGCTTTTGTTGATCCAATAAATCTATTACCCTTGTATACTTCATTACTTCGTTTTAAAGATGTATTAGCATTTGCTTTAAGAAGCCACCTTAAATGAACTAAAGGAGGCTAGAATAACATTTCTATCTGAAATGTTTAAATTCAGCACCATCCCAGATTCAAGTCCTTAACTTCTGTAAGCACAAGAAAATTTCTTGCTGACAAAATGCTTTATATACACAAATAAACTACTTGACTTAACTTGCTAACTTGCCCAACACGGACACTTGCATGCAACTTTAATTTTGCTCACTTAACTCACTTACCACTGCTTAGCAATATCTCTCTCTTCCCCTTTTCCGCTGATCCGCTGTGCCACTCTCTTACACCAGACACTCATAAGCTCTGCAAAGCTATTTATATTCAGCCAGAACTTTACTTCAGTAAAGTTCTTGAAATTATTATTGCACAGTTAGCTTCACTGCAGAGATGTACAAATCTTCTCTCTTCTCTCCGGTTGCCATTTACAGCTACTGTCCTTAGTCTGATGGCTCAAGTCTCTTTTATAGAGATCCACGACGCTGTAATTATGGCAACCCGCCTAGCTACAGTAATGTGACACTGGAATGTATGGATAATCTATCTCTTTTGTTTTCCAGGTTCGGAAACATAAATGAGCAAGGAAAAGGAACAACTACCAGGGATAAAATTCTTTACCACAAAATGGATAATGTACACATTGGAAGCACCAACCTATATATGATATGTACTCATATATTATGTATTCACATTTATATGAATATATACTTTAAACACTATATATAGTTTCAGGGCAATTTCTAGCATTTTGGGGGCCCTATGCGATAAATTTGTCTGGGGCCCCCTTGGAAGTTATTTAGCGGGGGTTGGAGGGATTGCTGCAAGTTGGAAGTTGTGTGCCCATTACAGTTCAGTCACCTTTCCTACCCCTACTGTGTCCCCTGTACAGCTCAGTTTCCTCTTCTACCCCTCCTGTGTCCCCTGTACAGCTCAGGCACCTCTCCTTCCCCTCCTGTGTCTCCAGTACAGCTCAGTCTCCTCTCCTACCGCTCCTGTGTCCCCTGTACAGCTCAGGCAGCTCTCCTACCCCTCCTGTGTCCCCAGTACAGCTTAGTCTCCTCTCCTACCCCTCCTGTGTCCCCTGTACAGCTCAATCACCTCTTCTACCACTCCTGTGTCCTCTGTACAGCTCAATCACCTCTTCTACCCCTCCTGTGTCCCCTGTACAGCTCAATCACCTCTTCTACCACTCCTGTGTCCCCTGTTCAGCTCAGTCACTTCTCCTACCCCTCCTGTGTCCCCTGTGCAGCTCAGTCACCTCTTCTACCCCTCCTGTGTCGCCTGTACAGGTCAGTCTCCTCTCTTACCTCTCCTGTGTCCCCTGTACAACTCAGGAAGGAATACCAGGGACCAGCGGGGCTCCCAGGGGCCCTATGCACCCGCATACTCTGCATATCGTACAGGGCGCTAGGGATGGGTCCTGAATGATGTATATGTGTCACCCATTTTTGGTCTGTGTCCCCTTTAAGGTAACCACTAGGATGCTGGGAGGACACAGTCCATGATTCCAATAAGCAGTCTGGGGACTGCAACATTGTTAGGCTACTGAAAGGGCCTGAACTGTGAACAGGTAGGATGGTGCTGTCAATGATACTGCTGAGGAACCAATGATAAAATAAACATGCATTAGATTCCAGAAAACTGTAACTCAGACATATTGACATAAAATACTTACCATCAGAAAGATACAAGATGATTCGATTAAAAAGTTCTGTATCAAGCTGTAATTGGAATTCATATTCATGTGTTTACCAAAAACAAAGTGAATGAAAACAGCCTTTGGAATATTCAAAAGTTAAAATGGAGTATTAGCATACCTTCAGTGATATCGGTGATGTTTATGAATGATGCAAAGGGGCCCAAGGAGGACACGCAAAGATTAGACAAAACCATATCGGACAAAGAGACTGAAGGGGGTTTCCTTTTATATTTTTACTATTTTACACCTAAACTATGTGAACTGCATATCTTCTTCAGACAATGCCAAATGATGACTCCACTCTCTTTTGTTATTGCAAAACAAATACATGGAAGGTTACAACTTATAGAAACCATATTAATTAGACTTTATGAGAAAAGCAAATACAAGTAATGGGGAAACTGAATATCTAAAATCAATGGGAGATGTAAGATGAAAAAGGGAAAACTATTTGGATGAAATACAGATGGGGCTATTGGTGAACGAGTAGTAGATAAGGCCAAACTTTGCCAAATATGCCCACAAACACAGAGAATAATAACAGAACTATTGTCAAATGCAACATCTTTGCAATGCTAAAACAAATACAACTGTAACTTGGAAGCAATGGAAGGAGCTGGTTTTGTAACTTACAATGAATGGTGGATAATTCATTATACATAGTTCCTTATTTAAACCTATTCTTATTTGGTTTCATGTTCCATATTTCCGGTCTCAATTCTGGGCTTGTAAAAAACTGTAATAGGTAATTCATGATGTATGACTCAGTTTCTTATCTGATGACTAAGCATGTGAGCAATACACGTAGATGATAGTTAGCAGTCAGTATACAGAAAGACAATATATTTTTGCCACTCTAAAACTTAAATATCACAGTACATCATTGCATTATCATCACATTTATGCCACTAAATGCTATAAAGGAAGTAGCATAAAAGATGAATGGATTCCTAGCTATATGCTGCATATAACCTTTGATTATAACCAGCTACTGCACAGGATTTCTTTTACAGAGAAAGCATTGATGTGTCACTGCTGTAAGTAAAGCTACCATGACACCAAGATGGTGTACCTGTGCTTTCTATTTTCATTGCTACTGAGCCTAGATTAATGGCAATATCTGTATAGATTATGTTGATGCAAAAACAAAACACCTTCTAATCCCACTGTTTACCAGACACAAAATGTTACAGTAGTAAACGGTATGCTGTTTTATGTCAATAGCAGATTTCTATTATTTTCTAATATCTAGTGTCCTTAATACTCTTTACACTGCTATTTTCAGTGTACATAAAAAAGCGGATACATAATCCTATTTACTACTTTTGGGTAGTCCGTAGACTCCTTTTTCAGGCAAACCAGTTCCTAAATCGCAGAAAATGGCATGTGCAATCTGCAAAAGAATTAACACAGTAGTCTTTGTCCTTCAAAAACATATTTGTGTTACCTGCTGATTGTGCCAGTAAGTTCACATGGGAAGTTGGAGAGCCATGTGGCACCCCCTACCCACAGCACCAGAGGTGGCCGCCCATAGGCATAAAATAGGGGCACTTGGGGCAGTTAAAGACAGTCCATTGACATCCCATATGCAAGTGACATCTTTGTCCTTGATTTTCCTATACTTAAACTTTATTGAAATGATCTACTTGAAGGGTATGTCAAGCCAAAACATAATATAGTGCAGATGTAAGAGTTTGGGAGATTACCAGTCTCTAATACCCCATTTTCTGAGGTTTTTACCATAAACCAAGCTCCCGCTTGAATAATGGTATGATGTGCTGCCTTTGGTTGCCTCTAGAACAGACATGGACAAACAACAAGCGTACATAACGCCTAGAGCCGTCCAAACGTCCAACATAGGGAAGCCACAGTGTGTGCATCCTCATGGCGACATCAGCCAGTTGTTTTTTAAATATGAGTTGGCACATTGTGTTCATTCAAATATTTGAAAAGTTTTTTTTGTATATATTACATACACACACATTGAATTGGTACACCTGTGCCGGGTGGCTATTACAGGCTCCTTGTCTGGCCCCTCTATCAAATGTAAGATAGATTTGTGGCCCACAAGTTCAAAAGTTTGCCCACCCCTGCTCTAGAACCTAAGTTCTCAAAGTATGCTACTTAACACCAATGAGACAAATACTCCAGGGAACCCCAGGAAGCATGTCCAAAAATAAAGTTGAGGTCATACACAGAGAATAAGTCCACTAAACAGATTAAGCTAGCCACACATGGTTCAATTGACTGTACAATCAATGTATTTCGATCGATTTTTTTAGTTGGTCGATTGAAAATTGAAGCATGTCCACATGGTCCGGTCGTTGAAATTCGATTTTAATTG
>CM070033.1:62824542-62842957 GCA_036250615.1 Ptychadena robeensis | reverse complement strand
TCGATCGAATTGATGATCGATTTGATGTCAATTGAACCATGTGTGGCTAGCTTTAGCCAGATGATAGGTTAGAAGAGTGGTCAATAAGCAAGCAGAGGTCATTCACACAAGATCAGTCCAATAAATGGATTAGCCAGATAATTAGTCAGGAGATTGGTCAAAACACAAGCAAAGGTCAGTGCAATCACCAGGCAATAGTCAGATAGTTTAAGACCAAAACAGGAGTAATCCATCTACAGATTAAAGCACCAGGGAGCTGTATAGGTAATACTACTGTTCTGGTTAGATATTGTCGGCAGGACAGGATGTGAAAAGAAATATCTGAACATGCCATACATAGTTAAAGCTCGAGATAGAGCTGAAAACGGTACATGGGCTCTAACCCAATTTTTCTATAAAAGTGCTTTGATATGTTGTCTTGTCAGATTTAGTTTTTGTACTTCTGTACTCATAGATGAATGTTTGATCATTGGTGGCAGTTGCTCTTCAATAAGATCTTCAGTTTAATGAGAGCTTCCCCTTTAACAGTTTATTAACTTGAGAAAAGGAAGTAAACACAGACATTGAGATGTCAATGACAACTCATCAAAACTCGAGAGCAATGTTTTTCTATCAAAGTAGGGCTGAAATTTGACTGGCTGCTACAGTTGACTGTGAAGCTCTTTTTTTCTCTGATTGTAATAAACAAGCCTCCTATGAACTACAATATGGGGCACGTTCTTACAAAGCTCTTCTAATTGCATGCACTTATCTTTTGGTGATATTTTAATAAAATGAAATTTACAACTTCCAATATGTGAACTGCATTCTAGCTCCCTATACATCAATTATTTGCAGGAATGATCTTTGCTGTTAAGCAATTGAAGAATGTTCTATCTATAAAAGATGTTCTTCATTCCACTACTGCTGCTGAATAAATGCAAGTACATTGTGAAGAATACCCATTAGTCATTTCAGCTGAAAATACAAAATAAAGGCCAAACATTATTTTATAATACTTTTAATGTTTTCTTTTACATTTAGATTCAGCAAGTGTTTATCAGACATCACTAGGTGTGTGTGCATGTCAAGGTTAGTGATGTTAATGAGCACTAAGGTTGATGATTTCCTTGCGAAAGCGTCTGTATTGCAGATGCTCAAATAATCGAGTTGGTTTTCCTGCCAGTGCTGACTTTGCATACATCTGTGAGTTATAACAGCACTTTATTGTAGCACAAAGATTTCACTGTATTTAGAAGCTCAGTAAAGCTATAAAGAAGGAAATAGAAGCAGATGTTGAATACTTTAACATATATAGAAATGCCTGTTGATTTTCTGGAGAAAGGTTTTATCATACATAGCCTTACACTATTACAGCTCTAACAATAACACTAGTACACTACTGTATAGCTTTATATATCACCTTACTGCATTGGGTTAAGGCCTTTTCTTTGTATATAGAACTTTGAAACACAGCATTTGCAATAAAATCAGGACATCCAAGGAACAACCTCTATACAAAGTAGAACTATTATATGTCATGGTCAGATGTATATGGGATTTTGCTGTGCTTCATGGGTATTCCAAACACATGTAAAACTAAAGTATTACCTATAAAAAAAAGCCTCGGCACTTCACATGGCAAGAGCAGCAAAATCAATGCTTTAATGTTTAAAAATATTTGTGAAGAAAGATAGAAGGGGGAACAATTTGATATGTGCCACACCCACGGCAAGACACAAAAATAGAAAAAGGGGCCCATTCCACTGGGACGAAGGGGACAAATCCCCAAACCAGTGAAACAGACCGGAATTATTGGGTTTTAAAGGCACTTACTCATAACATTACATAAAAAAGTCTTTATTTAATCATATTGGACTTGAAATAGAATAAAATGATATCCATAGCTGTGTGTTCTTGGCTCTGACCCATGATATAGTTTTATTCTTTTTAAAGTCCTATATGATTAAATAAAGACTTATCTGTGTAATGTTATTAGTACATAAGTGCCTTTAAAACCCAATAATTCTGGTCTGTTTCACTGGTTTGGGGATTTGTCCCCTTCGTCCAAGTGGAATGGGCCCCTCTTTCCATTTTAAAAATATTTGTGTTGGCTTCCCTGAGAAATGAGTTATATTTGGTACCTTAAAGTACAATGACAAAGAGACTTACTTCACTTCTAGTGTTGAGTGAGAATATTGGAAATTCGATTATATACAACGAATATCTGACATTCGAGAATTCTCAATATTTCGCTCGGAATGTGTGCTCAGATATTCACAATGGCGAACTTTTTGTCGTATTATGCTTCAACATTGTTTACCAGCATACATTGCGCATATTTGTGCGCATTGCGAATGGATACACACAATACGCACTGTGCTCGTACTGGATAAGATCACAGAATGAAGAAGAGAAGCTGTAAGGCTCACGCTCGCGATAATTATTGTGGGCGGCCGATCGCGATCTTCACCTGCAATTAAAAAAAGAAAAAAGCCCCCACTGTTTGTCTGATTGTGGGTCCAATGGTGGCCGCACGCGATCATGGCCATCAGTTAAGTGGGGACAATCGCGAGCGCAAGGTGATTAGTTGACTATGTGGAAACATAGCCTAAAGCTGGTTTGAGAATTTTTGCAGACAATTGCGAACAGCCACGTGTGATGTAAGGCAACAGAATACAGTCAAATCTAATTTACGAATTTTGAATGTTACCATATGCCGCCCAACACTATTCACTTCCCTTATGGCAGTGATGGGGTTTAATTACTAGCCATGTGACTAGAGAGCTTACACATTTCCTCATTACCAGTGTTGAAATGCAGTGGTGAATATCTGATTCTGAGCAAAATTCTCCTACAAAATAAATGTGTGAGCATCACCTAAAGAATATATGCACATATGCACAATATATGCACACAATAATAAATACATTTAAAAAAGCAGACTCAAATTATAGTTAAGAAAATCGCAAATTGAACATGGTAACTCTTTCTTCCAGTAGGTCGCACAGGGAACCAACATCTGGGTAAACCTCTGTTTGATTGCCATTACTTTGGATGGGGGACAGGGTTCTGAAGTATCGAATGGGAATCAATGCACAAAGTGGTGGCATCGATTTGCTGTTCAATAGATGAACGCTCGAGCACAGCATGGTAACATCATCATGCATGCTCAAGGGTTCATCGATTGAATGGTCATTGACCTGTGTTTGCCCACCTTTAGGAGGATCTCTCTACAGCAATGATCTATTGTCATCACTGAGGTTCCACGTTCCTTTACCCATACATATTATAACTATATTCAAACATCATACTCATGTTCAGTGGTAAAACCATTCTATATATAGAAGAGGTAGGAAAATTTAATTTTCCAACACATAAGATATTGTTTGTAAAAGATAATCATATTTGTTCATTATCATTCATGACAGTGTAACTTATAAGCCTCATGAATCATACACTGAATCAGTCTCAGACATAACTCTAGAGCGTTATCAGCATCAGCTCTACACTATAGGAGATTAGACTTTCTCTATATCATAGGAATTCTCTTACTGCTCGCAAAAATATTTCACTTTGATTTTCAGGAAGCCATTGAATATTTCAAAAGAATGACAGTAAACGATGGCCCATATATGAATATACTGTATACATTCAAATTACCTATACTTTTGGGGGTCTCTGATCAGAAAAAATACTTAGTGATGCCTCACAACCTCTATGCATTTGTATAGATGGGCATAGTGAACTCCATATGTGTGACTATATTACTAATGTACATAATTTGTATATGCTTTTAGAATGATATAAAACTTAATTCCAGACACATTTATATTATCAACTATAATATTATCATTAATATTATTATAATAATATATCACTATTATTCATTAAGATTCCATGTACCTGGGAACTCTTACCTGGATAGGACATTTTACTCATAAAGATTAAGTTACATCTAAAGCCCCCCACATGCGTTTAGATTTCTTGTTGATCTCCCGGGAGATTGACCATGTCTGATGACATCATCATGTTCGGTGGGTCGTGACGGGAAACAAACACCCTTTGTGTGCTGGCACTTATTTTGGATGGGGACACTGGTCCCCATCGAGTATGTCCAATATCTATTGGATCGATTTGGGGGTGATTTATGGACGAATTTAAAGCTTGAGCATTCGATTTGCGGCCGATTTTACGGCAGCTCGATTGCTGTGAGTGCACACAGTGGTGAGTATCGGGGGATTAACACATTCCCAGGAGAGTACAGTCCTGTATAGTTCACTGTTTAGGGAGATTAAGGTATTGCAAAAAAACTACAAGCAAAACTTTTCTTTTTTGTTGTAGTTTTTGACATCATGGACACATCCACACTCTAACCCTGGTGAATGTTTTATTTTCTTTTATACTGCTCTTTATCAATGTTGTCTGTTTATGTCTTGGATTGAGCAAATCTCATTTCCTACTTTGTATAGTAATCTGCAGTATGCAAAAGTGCAATGAAAGTGATGAGATAGCACATATATCAATGCATGTACAAGAAATGAAACTCTAAAACCAAACACTTGTTGCACCTAAACGTGTTTTAAAAGGTAAGCCAGCCTATATTTTATCTACGAGTCTTGCTATAATACGCTAATAGGATCTGTGCAAGCACATAAATAAGCTTCATAAATCACCCTATGGCATTTCATATAGAGCTATGACTGTACAGTAAGGTTGTTCTAACACAAAACCTGAGCCTTTTATATATATATATATATATATATATATATATATATATATATACACACCAGACGATTCTATATGACAAAAACAATAGTCTAAACTCTTCTTCCCAGTAGCATCTGCTACTAAACCTAGTGCAGCAAAACAAATACAGACGCTCAAGCCTTGGCAGAAAAAACTACAAATCATTTTTACTGAAGACATAACTACTTGAGCACATCCGAAGTTCTGTTAGAGCAGAGAATAAGTGTAGCATCACACCAGGTATGCAGGTCCATTATCTGTAAATGATGTGTCTGCAGGAGCACTGTATCCAGTATCTCATACAGTACTATTTCTTCTGTAATGTTTTATAAGCTGGATTGTACGCATATGTCCCTAGGGCAATGTACACAATGAGATATAGACTGTTAATTAGCATGTCTGCATAATTAGAACATCATGTATAGATAACACCTGACATACATTATGTATTGCAGTATATAGAATGAAGTTATGAGCCCCAATCCTCTTGAGATTTGAAGAGATCAGCAGTCATAATTAAAGACACAAAACAATGTTTAGAGATGAAGTTATGTAGTCTCTGTCCTTCTGCAACCTGAACATACAGGGAGTGCAGAATTATTAGGCAATAGTGGTAAGGTTTTTGAGGAATAATTTTATTATTGAACAACAACCATGTTTCAATGAACCCAAAAACTCATTAATATCAAAGCTGATATTTTTGGAAGTAGTTTTAGTTTGTTTTTGTTTTAGCTATTTTAGGGGGATATGTCGTGTGCAGGTGACTATACTGTGCATAATTATTAGCATTAAAAAAAACATATTATACACATTGTCAATGTTTATTATTTTACCAGTGAACCAATATAACATCTCAACATTCACAAATATACATTTCTGAATTCAAAAACAAAACAAACAAATCAGTGACCAATTATGCACTTTTTTTGCAAGGACATCGCAAAGCTTTGTTCCTGATCTCATAGTTTTTTTGTTTTGATCTGTTCACCATCAACATTGGTGCAGCAGCAACACAGCTCCTCAGACACGTTCAGGAGTGGGTGTACTGTATTCGCCCCTTGTAAATCAAAACATTGATGATGGCCACGGTTTCTCAATGGGTTCAGATCGTGTGAACAAGGAGGCCATGTTTAGTTTTTTCTTTATCCTTTCTTGCAGCCACTGCTGTGGAGTACTTGGAGGTGGAGGAGCATGTCCTGCATGAAAATCATGTTTTCTGAAGTGCAGACTTCTCCTGACCCTGCTGAAGAGGTGTCTCACCTGGGCAGTAGGACTGGGAGTTGAGCTGACTCCATCCTCACCCAAAAGGCCCAAAGCTCATCTTTGATGATACCAGCACCAAACCAGTACTCCCCTCCACCTTGCTGCGTCTGAGTCGGACTGAGGCTCTCTGCCCTTTACCAATCCAGCACGTGCCATCCATTGGCCTTCAGACTCACTTCAGTCATCAGTCATTAAAAAACTTAGAAAAATCAGTCGATATTTCTTGCCAGTATTGACGTTTCAGTTGTGTGTCTTGTTCGTGGTCGGTCTTTCAGCCTTTCGTCTCTGAGTTGCACAATGGTGGTTTGGGCACTCCAGTGATGTTGCAGCTTGAAATATGGCAACTGGTGCCAAGTGGACTTGGCAGCTGCAGCTTGACTTTCTCAGTTCATGGGAGTTATTTTGCGCCTTGTGTCCACACGCTTCGCGCCTGTGACTATTTTGATGGAAACGCTTGATGTCGATGATACCGCTTCAGAGCTTTTGCAATTTAAGAGTGCTGATCCTCTGAGTATTCTCACTATTTCGTTGACATTCGTAGCCGGAGTAACAGTCATTCTTTGACGCCATGTGTTGCCAAAGCTAATGAAGTCTGCCTAACTAATTATTGCCACACCTATATATAGGGTGCTTGGTTGTCATTAACCCACACTCCCGTTCTCTCTTACACGAGCAGTGTACAATCCATCCTAATATGCTTAACTGGTAGTTTTATGGCTTTCGAGCCTATACAGCTTGGGTAAAAACATGCATAAGAGATGATTGGTCAAAATCTCATTTGGCCTATATTCTGCACTCCATGTATGCCCCATAGCATATTTTCCAGAGTGCTGTCCCTGGTGTGAATCTGCCGTGCTCTAATAGGAATCATGTATAATAGGAGCTTCTCCCTTGTTTATGTTCAATATATGAGAGTTCAAAACACTACCTCTCTTGACATGATAAGGACTATTATTCTTTAGACTTTTCAGGACCACGTACTTACTGGGAGTGTTTTAGGACCATTTCTCTCATTATACCTTAGGACTACCGTATGTACTTCTTTTATGAACTATGAGTCTTGTATGTATCATTTCTATGTAAAAGACATTCTCTCTATATGGGACTGTTCAAGATTTAGATCAATATACACATGAGTGTTATGTGTTTGGGCATGTTTTTGTATGATATTTCAGATTCAATGTACCAGTATATGATGTTCAGGGCAATGTCTTGTGTATGATATGTGCATGGTCTGTGTTAAGGACCAATATCTCTTTATGGTCATGTTCAGTCCATATTGCAGTAAGACAGGTTCAGGACCAGTATGTGTTATGGTTCTGGCTATGTACCTTTATATCATGTTCCTGGGCCATGTTCTGTGTATTGATATGTTTCGGATCATGTTGTTTAGGGCCATAATATCTGTATGTATGTTCGTCATGTTCCAGTATATGACCTGTCAGACCATGTACCTTATGACATTTTCACGACATGTTGTGTATACCTGTTCATACCATGTACCTGTATGACATGTTCAGTGAATTAACATGTATATGACTGTCAAGACCCTCTCTATGGCATGTTGAGGCCATGTACCTTATAATGGATGTTGAGGACGACTGTATAGAGGTTTGTAGGGCCCACATATCGATATGGCATTTCCGATCAGCATGACCCTATATGATTGTTTTGAGGACCACACATACCTATATACATGTTCAATGTCTTTTTGCATGTTCATTAAATTATATGACATGTTAGGACCATGTCCTGTATAGTGATATGTTAAGGACCAACTATCTTATATGGCATGTGAGTACCGGTGTACCTGTATAAGAAATGTTGGGGCCCACATATCGATATGGCATTTATATCAGGACCTGTCCTGTATATTGATGTTGAGACCACAATAACTATATGCAGTTGAGGATATGTACCTTTATATGACATGTTGAGGACCATGTACTGTATATGAATGTTGAGGACCAGTACCTGTTATAGACATGTTGAGGACCACTAATAACTCTATGATATGTTCAGGACCATGACCTGTATATGAGATGTAATGGACCATACATATCTATATGGCATGTTCAGGACCATAGTACCTGTATAAGAAATGTTGACGACCACACATTTCTATATGGCTTGTTCAGATCAGGACCCTGTACCTGTATAATGTTGAGGACCACCTAGCTATGACAGGTAAGACTCACACAAACCTACTCTGTAAAAGCATGTCAGGGTACACTGTACCCTGTATTCGTTATCTTATGACCTCAGGACCACATATTCATACATACTTTACCCACAGTTAAGTACAGTAGAATGGTGCAGTTTGGACATTTAGAGTGAGCACCCCGCATCCATTGCCCAGCTCCCCATATATGATATGTACAGATGTCTGACCTGCGGTTCTTCTGGCTGTCCTTCTTCTCCATGATTGCCGGTACACAGTTGGTGAGTTCGGTCCAGTCGGCATGCAAGCCACAACTCCAGCCGGTAGAGAAGCGAGAGAAGAGCCATGTCTCCTTCCTTCCAGGACGATGACAGGTACACTTCTTCTGCCCAGCTTTACAGTCACACGGCTGCTCCAGACGGATATTCCGAACCAGGTGCCTACCAAAGGTGGTGCCGCCCGTCTTCTGGATGTGCAGGAACACGATCACATCGTCCCCCTTGATGTTAAAATCCACGAACCTGTACAGGTCTTTGGGGGCGAAGCTAAAGGTCGGCTGGAATTTGGGGGGGATATTATCCTCGGGAAGTTCACTCTCATCCTCATCACTCTGCCACTGAGCCTCTGCCATGGCTGCTACATCGGAGGAGCGCTCTGCCACCGCATCCCCTGCCCTGAAATGCCACGACCCGGTGCCAGCTGGGCATATGTACTGGTAGACAATCATCACAAAGAGTACAGCTAGAACCGGGGCCAGGATCAACTTGTTGGCTCTGTCATCCATGATTCCAGGAAGGCTTTTCTCATCAACGTTCATAGAGGACAATGAATGCACCTTTATTCTATTGGCTGACATCAAGTAACATAACATGTCAGGGGGATCTGCTGCCTCTTCCAGAGGAAATGCTGAGATCCAGGCTGCTTGGAATGCATTGGTTGCCTGGCACGTGCTGCAATACTAACTTCAATGCAGTGACAAAGTTAGATGAGAGTGGAGGACACGTGAAGGTGCCATGAGCTGAGCCATTCCTCTGCTACATCCTCACACTGCCAGCACAAGGAAACCTTCACGCCTTCTGCTCAACGGGATGGAAGCTGGATGCTGGAATTTCTAACTCGCACACAGCCAATGGGAGAGGAGAGTCTCCCTCCCCAACAGCCAATCACTGCGCTCTGCTGGGAATGGACCAGACGGAATACTGGACCAATGGAGAAATTAAACAGGGACTCGATTGACTCCTACACTGCAGACACAGGAGCTCTGCTAATCAGAAATGCGATGACTGCTGATGGGGGTGGCTGATGCTTGTACGGAGCCAATCCAGCCAGGATCCAGCTCAGCTTGTAGATAGGGAGAGAGCATCCCCAGCATTCCTCTATACGTGCGCCCCAATCATCACTGCGCAGTGCAGTATTGAAATAGAATGAAAGCCAGTCAACAGGCATTGTACAAAGAGAGATGAATAGATGTTACTTTTCTTATTGAGGCAGCTTTCGTTAATGATACATCAGCTATTAAGTTAAAGTAGAGAAAAATTCGACCATTTTCATGATTTCGAGTTAATAGCAAAGCCCCTGAACATGGTATCATTACTAAACTTGCTGGAGATGTAGAGAAAGGGTTTGGGGTGTAAGAAAAGTATGGCTCTAACACAAATAAATTAAGGTCAAAGTTGAAATTTTGACTTTTAACTTGACTCTGAACTTAAATTTATGCAAAAACTAATGTGCTAGAGCAAAACTTTATTTCCCCCAATGTTCCCACAACCCTTCTGTTCATCTCCAGCAATTTTGGGGATATAATGTTCAGGGGCTTTGTAATCAGCTCAAATAATCAGTTAGCAATAATTAGTTAGACCATCTCCTAGTTCATGTCACAAACTGTCACTTGCCACCTGTGCTCGCTTCTTATTTGTATATTGCTATGCCCAGGAGTGCACATAACTTTTTTAGTGAGCTCTTCAGAGTACCAGGAGATGGTGTTTGGTACTCACCCCATATGTAAGGCGGTCTTCCTCACTGTCTCCCTCACTGTCCTCTGCATCATCTTCCTGCATGGTAAATTCTGCTGCCGATGGACCTCCCTGTTCCTGATTAATCCTCTGATTAGCTGTCTCCACCCACAGGTGACCTGCTGGCTTTGGGTCAAATGTAACTCTCACAGTACAACACCGTTTGACCCCCAGATCACATACCTCAGTAGTATAACCCTGACATTTTCTGGGTTAGTAACTAACCCCTGAGACTACCTGCAGTCCAAATGTCAACCTTTCATAGTCATATTCCAGCTGTCACACAGTGCTTTCCTCTTGTCAGATTTTACCCTTACATATGTGTACTCTGACTTTCAACCCCCAGATCTCCAACACCCTTAGACGTCCAATCTTTTTTGGGTAACTATTCATTTGCATTCCCAATTTCACACCCCTGACTGCAACCTTTCATAGTTATTCATATTTCTCTGCAGTTATCCAAGTGACATAAATTGAATACATTTAACATTTAGCTGTGGTCGACCAGACACGGAGTGCCTCCAAGTTGTTAGTATGCATATGAGGTTTGTAACAATAATGCAGGTACGCAGAGCTAGGTTTTGTCCCCTTTTGAGCACCAGAGTACAACTTTTGTGCACCCCTGGCTATGCCATCCCAATGACATTACTCTTCTATTGGTGTTCATGGTAAACCTGGAATTTGGATCACCATATTTAATAAAGCCAGTTAATTGCTCTTCAGAGTGACGTTATACTCCTTTATGTAGCTCTAAAATGAATGTAATGCATCGCAGATTATTAGGCCTTGGATATGGGGGCTGTGTAGTTTTTAGGAGCATTTTCAGCAAAACCAGAAAACTTTTGTAAACTTGTCTCAACTGTTTTTGTCTCTTCCTTTTAAATAAAAGCAAAGTTCTTCTGTAAACTATTTTACGTTTGGGTTAGGATTCGTTTTCATTCTTATTGGTGTTTACATAGTAATAACACAAATAAAGCTTGTTTTCTAAATAAAATAAACAGGGATCACTGCAATATTTTGATTTTAACTGAAGTATTAAAAGTTTAACCCATGGTTTTTATCCTATCCAATGTCCCATCTATGTTACAGTTTGCATGCACCCAGTAGTCGTTGGGGTTCCTGCTCCCCTAGATCTCTAAAGCGTCCTGTAATGAAATAGGGCTCAGTGGTTAAGAACTCTTTGCCCAGGTGATACTTGAAGATGATACTTGAAGCGTTCCTGAGCCAAGCTCTCCATATTCTTTTTTAGGTCTTAGTCTCTCACTTAGCAACAGAGTTACTTGCTAATATACACTCACTTTATTAGGCACACCTTGCTAGTACCGGGTTGGACCTACTGTTAGAACTGCCTTTATCCTTCATGTCATAGATTCAACAAGGTACTGGAAACATTCCTCAGAGACATAGGTCCATAATGACATGATAGCATCACGCAGTTGCTACAGATTTGTTGGCTGCACATCTATAAAACGAATCTCCCGTTCCACCACATCCCAAAGGTGCTCTATTGGATTGAGATCTGGTGACTGTGGAGGCCTTTTGAGTATAGTGAACTCATTGTCATGTTCAAGAAACCTGAGATGTCTGAGATGATTCTACCTTCATGACATGGTGCATTATCCTGCTGGAAGTAGCCTTCAAAAGATGCGTACACTGTGGTGGTGATAAAGGGTTGGACATGTCGCGGCAGAAATCGAGACTCATTAGACCAGGTAAAAAATTTTCAATCCTCTATTGTCCAATTTCAGTTTCCTGTTCTTAGCTGACAGGAGTGGCACCCGGTGTGGTCTTCTGCTGCTGTAGCCCATCTGCCTCAAGGTTCGACATGTTGTGCATTCAGAGATGCTCTTCTGCATACCTTGGTTGTAACTAGTGGTTATTTGAGTTACTGGCCATCCTCCTCTAAACACAAGGCATTTGCACCCACAGAACTGCTGCTCACTGAAAGTCTTCCATTTTTCGGGCCATTATCTGTAAACCCTATACATGGTTGTGCGTGACAATTCCAGAGGATCAGCAGTTTCTGAAATACTCAGACCAGCCCGTCTAGCACCAACAACCATGCCACATTCAAAGTCACTTAAATCACCTTTCTTCCCTATTCTGAAGCTCAGTTTGAACTGCAGCGATTCGTCTTGACCATGTCAACATGCCTAAATGCATTGAGTTACCACCATGTGATTGGCTGATCAGTAATTTGAGTCAATGCGCAGTTGGACAGGTGTGCCTAATAAAGTGGCCGGTGAGTGTATATACCCTTCTGATTCAGAGTCATCCTAAGGCAAGTGGTTCATTTTTTGTTAGACAAGAGCACTGCTGTGGTACTAGCACAGCCAGGGAGGATGAACCTAATTTTTCAAGGCAAGTCCTTGTGTTGTTACCAGGAAAAGTTTTTAGAGCATGGAGGAGAAATAAAAGTTACTGTGATTATATACTGCTCTGATATCACCAAGCAACTAGTCAACAAATGTGAACATCTGAAGGGATGCTGGTGATGCCTGTCCTACTGTAAGATTGGAATAATCACATTTCTCATCCACATTCACAGGAGCAGCAAATAACTGCAGCACTAAGCAACTCTGAATAGGGCTTTCTTCGGCTGCTGCAGCATATACAGAACATTATGATGTATATTATGCTAAAAAAGCAAACATTAGGGTACTTAATAATATTTCACATTCTTCTTAATGGATCCACACATGCTCTGGATGCACAATGCTTAAGGTTGGGGTGCACAGCAACCAGAGATATCTTACCTACATTACACCAGCCAACTTAATAAACTAAAACACATGCTGCACTGCTGAACAATAGTCATTATATTTATACTGTTTATATGCAAAAATTGTCAATGTACCATAATCCTTTAACACTAAAAAGAAATTAAAAATAAGTATTATACCAGCCAACCAAAATGTATTTTTACTGTTCAGTGCAGGGTAATTGGTAACTCAACTTTGCATATCTTGATGGTTAGTTGTTTGGATGTCTCAGTGTAACATGATGTATGATATACCACCAAACATCAGAAACATGTACCACTTCTAGCTGACTTATCCTCACCCACCATAGTCATAGACTTATTTTACATAAACCTGTAAATGCTCTAGGCATTAGCACAAAACACAGAGGTTACATTTAATAAATATAAACTTTATGCAGGATTCATATGTTTTTCATATGTTATTCAATGTGTTTCTGAATGTGACAATATGCAGGGTGCCACAACACAAAGAAACACATGTGATACCCACAGGTACTTTGTAATGGCATTAATTCTGAATGGCACCCCAGCATTCCTTGGCAGTGGAGGTCCATTGCAGCAAACCATAACCCACAGTCTACCTGTACCATGCATTTTGGTACAATATAAGTTAAAATGGCACAGGCCTGTATTTGCTTTACTGTAACGATGATATGACAAAAAAAAGAAAATATTGGACATTAAGGGTGTTGGAGATCTGGGGGATGAAAATCAGAGTAGGCATATGTAAGGGTAAAATCCAGGGCCGCCATCAGGGGGGGGGGGGGGGGGGGGGCAATCTTGTCCTGGGCCAGAGCAGCTAGGGGGGTCTGGCAGGCATTATCTCAGGGCCCTGGTGGCCACATTCTGGGCTGCCCGATCGACTCCGATTCCCCGAAAAACTTTAGAGTCTGGGGCCTCTGGATTTCTGATGGCAGCCCTGGTAAAAGCTGACAATATGTTGTATTATGACTATGAAAGGATGACATTTGGACTGCAGGTAGTCTCAGCAATTAGTTACTAAGCCAGATTTCAGGGTTGTTCAACTGAGGTATGAAATCTGGGGGTTTAAACGTGTTGTACTGTAAAAATTTACCCAAATCCAGCTGGTGACCTGTGGATGGAGACAGCTAAAAAAAAGCTAAATAAGGAACAGGGAGGTTCATCTGCAGCAGAATCTACCATGCAGGAGGCTGATGCAGAGGATAGTGAGGAAGACCACCCTATATATGGGGTGAGTAGCAAACACCATCTCCTGGTACTCACTAAAAAAATTATGTGCACCCCCTGCTTATAGCTGTGGGATAAAAGGACTTACGCCATTGGCCCATTTACCGGTATGCTATCATACTAGGTAGTGTAAAAAATGCAAAACCGTAGAAAGCAAATGCTTTTACAGCAACATTTAGTTCCTGTTTGGTCTTCCATAGTTGGGATGGGCAACCAAGGACTGTGCATTAGTTGACCTGCGATACTTTTAAAAAAAGCTTTTACAGATATAATAAAATGTATGAATTAGAGCTGTTAGTTCATGAACAGAACAGAGACATCACCAGTACCCCAGACCTTCCTTTGCCTTGAACACAATGCTGCTAATAATAAACAGTACAGTTATCCATATACAGTTGTGTTCAAAATTATTCAACCCCCACTGAAATTGAGTGTTTTGGCCATTTTGACATAGATTTTGATCATTTCAGTCATCTTGTTTACAATGAAATGAAAGAGGCACTTGTAAGTCAGACAAATATAACAAAACATTAATAATGAAATAACCACAAATGTCTTTTCTGTGCTTACATCATTATCAGTTTTATTCAACCCCCAAGTGACATTCATTCTTAGTACTTAGTACAACATCCTTTTCCAATTATAACAGCTTTTCAACATGAAGCATAGCTTGACACAAGTGTCTTACAGTGATCTACGGGTATCTAAGCCCATTCTTCATGAGCAAAATCCTCCAGTTCAGTCACATTCTTAGGCTTGCGCGCTGCAACTGCTTTCTTTAAGTCCCACCAGAGGTTCTCAATCGTATTTAAGTATGGTGACTGCGATGGCCACTCCAAAATGTGCAACCATGCTCTAGTGGATTTGGAGGTATGCTTGGGATCATTGTCCAACGTCTCCCAAGCCTCAGGTTTGTGACAGACTGCATCAGATTTCCTTCCAATATCTCCTGGTACTGAAGAGAATTCATGGTACCTTGCACACGCTGAAGCTTCCCAGTACCTGCAGAAGCAAAACAGCTCCAAAGCATGATTGACCCCCACCATGCTTTACAGTAGGCAAGGTGTTCTTTTCTTCATAGGCCTTGTTCTTCCTCCTCCAAACATAGCGTTGATCCATCCATCCGTTGATCGACTGCAGTATGCCAAAGTCATGTGGACAAACCACAATAGTTTTGGCATAGTGTTCTGTGGACTGATGAAACAAAATTAGAACTGCAGTCTGTCACAAACCTGAGGCTTGGGAGACGTTGGACCTTTCAACAGGACAATGATCCAAAGCAAACCTCCAAGTCCACTAGAGCATGGTTGCAGATTAAAGGAAAAGGATGTTGTACTAAGTACTAAGAATGAATGTCACTTGGGGATTGAATAAAACTGATAATGATGTGAGCACAGAAAATACATTTGTGGTTATTTTATTATTAATGTTAAAATGGCCAAAACACTCAATTTTAGTTGGGGTTGAATAATTTTGAACACAGCTGTATGCACTAATAGGTGTAAGCATTGTCATTTCTGTAAACATTGCACTTGCCTATTTCTTTTTATTAGTTATCATGAAATTATATGTTGCTGTGTACACTAAAACAATGTTCCTTGTATCACCATTGCACAAATCCAATCCAAATATAACAAAATGCATGTTATAACATCTCTTTGTATCAATGTAACAAAGCATGAATGGTAATAAATGATTATATCAAAAATTACTTTTATGACTCTAAATTATTTCCAGTCATAAAAAATTAAGTAAAAGTAAAGTTCACCTTTAGAAAAAGTCAGTTTTGCACATATCTCTCTAAATGATCGGGGCAACAGCTGTACTTTTTAAAACTGTCATTGAAATCTATTTCTTAAACAAGAACATCTGAAGGAAAAGATACTTAACAAGTTCTTTATCAAGAGTGTCTTTTTTTGTCAAATGACTCGTCAGGAGAGGGTAAAGATCATAAAGATACAGCGAATGAGTCAAATACAGAATGCCAAACCAGTAGACGCGACTTCAGCCTGGAGCAACATTTGATTTCTGTTTGTACTTCTTGTACTTGGTGTACAGCATCAATTCACAGCTCCATGGTGATTTTTTGTGGCAGACGCTGCAAGTTCCATGAAATGTTCTTGAGAACAAGGACAATCACATAGTAACACAAACCTTTAGCAATGAGATTCATCAGTTTCAGATTTGGGCCTTGTGCAAAATGTTAGTCATGTATATTCATAAACAATTCAGTATAATGGTCACTGCCTAGTATTGCTAGATATTTCAAGCATATGGCAAGATTGCTAGATGTGCTGTGTTACGCAGGGTTGGTCTATGTCTGGCTGTACATTCAAATCAAATTCTATGAAGAGTAGGCATGGGGATTTTAGCCAAATCTGGTTACAAAACTATTTATAACAAACACAGTGAGATTGTATAGCCCTCCCCTAGTCCTTCAGGTGTCAGGTGCCAATGACACCCTGGTACCAAGACACTGGACCAACTTTCATGGTTGGCAAGGGTGCAATCCAGGGCCAAGAGTCTAAGGGACCACCTGATATTCACCAGAGCTCCTCGCAAAGGGAGTTGGATTTGGCTGCAGGATGGCAATATGGCGACAACCAAAGAATTAAGGGACAACCAATACGTAGTGCCAAGCGTTAGGAGTAAGAGAAGTCTGAGTCAATGACGTCACTTCCAGGACCTGGAACGCACAGCCGAAGCGGTCAGCAGAAGATTAGTGACCTTCTTCCCGCCGGTGAACAGGGTGGGGGAAGAAAAGCGAACATGTTATGCTGTTACTGTGAACACTAATGTCTTGTGTCCCTATTGGAGGACTTTAGGGTGGCGGGGACTTCCCCTTTGATTTTATATATAAAAAATGGTTTGGAAGTCACTTACCAAGATGAAGTAACCTAAATTATTACAGTTTTCATACTGTAAAAAAAAAATACAAATTTACTGCACTTACATTCTACAATTAGTGAGAATAAATAACTTATTATGATAGTGAAACATGTCAAACATACAGACAGAATACACTGAATGGGAAATCTTTCTCTTTGAGAAAGGGTGAAAGGATAGTATACAGACAACCAAGTACCGTACAGATGGCAGCCTACAGATTTATCATTATGCAAAGGTTTATTATTATACATTACAGTTATACCTGAATGAAAACATAATGCCCACAAGTTTCACAGTCATCGTAGGAAATAAAAGCTCACAAATGTGCTCATCATGAGAGGGGAAGCCAGGTAAAGTCTTATGCATTTCCAGTCCTATCCTTTTTCATTTGTCCAGGAGCAGCACTGTCACTACTCTAATTAGTCCCATTAGCAAGAAGACCTTCTTAATTCTACACTGTCAAGACCGCAAAATTTCCGGATCTGTTGGGTATATGTGGCTCTTGATTCCTATAGTTGATCATTTCTATGCCATCAAAGTCAGCTTATAATATTGTGACACTGGAAATAAGTATGTAATGTCCTGGAATGTTGTTAATTTTTAGACTTAACTCTTTTACTACACATCCAAATGGCTCTACTATTAGTAGTCCATTTATTATGTGTTCTTAGAATTAAAGGGCATTAAATAGGATTTCCTCCTTCTCATACCCCTCAAACTTATTAGTGGTATGGAGAAAGAAGGTAGTTACATGGATATTCACGGATATATTTACAATTAATTATTATCCACATGGACCTGTTAAGGACTGCTTGTGGGAGCACTCTCTAGCACTAGAGCAGTGGCTATCCACCATTGGAGGTACAGTAGGAAAAAAATTTTTTTTGCATGAAGAGGTGTTTCAATCCAGCAGGCAGACATTACAAATCCTTTCACAATCAGAAGATAAATGTTTCTAATCCAAATTCTAATTTCTAATTCTTCTGACTACAGTATTGATCATATATATTTAGATTCTCATTCTTTCAAGTTTCTTAAAGTCAAATCTTATTCTTAGAGCCATTTAGCATGTGCAACATTCTACTACATTTTTTGCACTAGTGAAGATGTATTAATCTGTACTAATGTTAACTAGCAAAATGGTTCAGTTACAGCAACACAGCCAACTGTTTCACTGTAATAGCAACATTTGTTTTCAACAATCCAGTTGAAATTGCTATATCATTATCGACAACAGCATGCTACATGATCCAGAACTATACTTAGCTCCATTTACTGTTCCGCCATTGTTACTATTTGCAAGCCTGTCTACAGCAATGACAAGCAAGTGCATTCTATCAAGTGCATATAGGCAGATATTGGCCTATGAGAAACTGTTAGAAGAACCTA
>CM070033.1:62795663-62824442 GCA_036250615.1 Ptychadena robeensis | reverse complement strand
AATTTTACAGAGAGGTCCGAATCCTGCTCGATCCATTTTAGTGCAATTTAGGGTCAAATCAATATGAGATCGATTGATTGCGGGGATCGATTCCGGTGAGCGGTCTCACAGAAATCGTACAGAAAATCGAGACGTCTATGCCCAGCTTTGGAGATAAGCAAAATGGTTTTTTTTTCCAGTGTACTTCCACTTTAAGGTTTTCATTTAAGTTAATGCAATACATTAAAATTAACAATAAGCTCACCACAACACCAAGGTAGCTATTTTAATAGTCCACTTCGTACTTGTATGGCAAGTGGGATGGCAAGTAGTGTTGAGCTCGAATATTCGAATTTCGAATATATTCTGCGAATATCAGCTATTCAAGAAATCACAAATTTCGCAATCTCGAATATTAGCATTGGGATGCTTATGGGCATGGATTGCAAATATATATTCGCAATGCGAAAATAAATAGCACATGTGACCATTAATTTTAAAGGTAAATACAAGGCGATCATTATAATTGTGACTCTAGATTCGCAATCATGCGCGCGATTGCGAATATTCACGAATGTAGAATCGAATATTAGTAGAATTATTCGCGAAATATCGCAAGTTCGAATATTGCCTATGCTAATGGCAATTTCTTCTAGGGAAAGTTCTCCTGCAATAAAACTCATGTAGAATCTCATGATCAAATATGAGTCTCAGTTCTGATTCCTGCATCAGCTAAAACAGGATCAGCCAAACAGAGCAGCACTAATATACAAATCAAATATAAAATGTGGTTTACCCTCTGTTCTCTTGCAGAAGAACATCTCCAATGAGAACTTACCAAACCTTGTTCTATATTGTGTACCTGCCCAAGATGTGTACCTGACCTTCAGAGTCTAAAAAATTTGATAAACCTTCCTGACAGAAATCCAGTGTTAAGAGCTTCTGGTAACCTGGTCTTCCTGCATAAAACTGGTAAGATGGGCCCACTGAAAGTTTACAATATACAACATGACCTCTGAGAACATAGTTCTACTCTTAAGAACAGTTAATCAACTTGATCATCTGGTGATTATTTCAGTAACACGCTTTGGGTTATAATCATATATACAGTATATGCATATCATATGTGTGGCCACCACAGCAATGAAAGTATTCTGTGCACTAAGATAGTTACATTCACTTTGTCATGTAATCTATAATTAACTCATGCCCATAAATTGATGCACTTCCTTCAAAGACTGCCAGTGCCCCGAGTGCCAGATGGAGAAAATTTTAAAGGCAATGCTACTGATGTAAATGTTTCAATTACCTGGTAAAAGTTATGATCCCATTTTGTAGATGTACAATGAATTCTGGGTTACACCGTATTCTACTAGCCCTTACCACATCAAAAGATTTCACTCTTCACTTCATCAGTAACTATGAGGCAACCTGCTGTGAGCAGATGGATGGAGCTGACCTAAAAGTTGCCTTACCTTTCAAAGTAACTAAACATAAAGATATATAAGTGATAGGGATATGGAGTTCATCTCTTTGTATAACATGCACATTGCATTACAAGAGAAGGGTGATACATTATCTACAGCAGAAAGCATGCAATTCAAGATTTAAAACACCACTCAATGCTTATAGTAGTTATATTGCCATTCACTCCCTTTATCCCATACAGAGTGTGTAGGAACAATAAAAAATTGACATGCCCAATTCTAAGACTTACAGTTACTAACCAAGAAGCTTGCCCAGACTACAAAAATATAGTGTTTTAGTAGTTGACTAAAGATTAACTTGATAAAGTTTATTATAACTGACCTTACTTTTACTATGTATAAAATATGGAGTTGTCCCTCTGACATAAGCACCTCCTAAACATTTCAACAAAGGGAAACAGCAGTTATCGTTTTTTCATAACCACTTCAGATGGATGAATTTGAGACATTTTGTGGCACTGCCACTAAAATTTCTGGAGGCGACAGTGGTATTATGAGCGATCTTTAAAATAGAGAAAACATACGTTTAAAGTTTGTTATTCCCTAGGGATAGGTTTTACCGGTCCTACTGATGATCCATGACTTTGTATTCAACTCAAAGGTTATAAGGCAGCTTCCAAACATATTTTAACTACAATATATTTAAGTGGATGTATACTCAAAATCTAAAAAATTCAATGTAAAATAAAATTCTGACCTACCTCTGAGCTGGTATGATGGTGGCTAAGCCTCCATAATCCTAAAAAAATATACTTATCTGCTGTTCTCTGGAATCATATTTGAGATTCCACCTTTATTTTCCAGGCTTACAGGGGTTAAAACAGGGTGCAATATCATGAGTAGAGATGGTCGAATTTTTTGACTTGACTGATTGCAAAGCCTCTGAAAATGGTATCATCACCAAAATTGTTGGAGATCTAGAGAAGGGAAAAGGTTTTGCTCTAGCACATGTAGTTTTTGCATAAATTAAGTTCAAAATCAAAATCAATATCCTGATTTTAAAAATTTTGACTAAAAATTGAACTTAATTTGTGCAAAAACTATTTGTGTTAGAGCAATACTTTGTTTTGCAGTATACCCCCAACCCTTCTCTAGATCTCCAGCAAGTTTGGTGATGATTCCATGTTCAGGGGCTTTGCAATTAACTCGAAATTGTCAAAATGGTTGCATTTTTGAAAAAAATGTGACCATCTCTAATCACGTGTTTCTATGGTTTCTATGGGAAAATGCATCTAATTCATTTTAATGCATTAGAGATTTACCTGTCTATCTCAGCCCTAAATTCCAGGTGCATTGCGGCACAAGCCAGGGAGAGAGGGGGGGGGCTGTGAGGGATCTTCTTAAATTACTCCTAACAGGTAAGTTATTCAGGGTTTTTTTAGCATTCCTCCCTATTATCGGCACTTCTTGTGCCATTTATGTAAAGATACATTTCTGGTGGTAGGTGTGCCTTAACCTTAAATTAAATTTAATTATATTTGTTTATCTTTTTGACTTGACATGTTCACATAGATAAGGGGAGATCAAACGTTTTTTCCCTTGTGGGCTGGTAATGTGCTTTGTGCAGTACACACCGCAAGTGTTAGCAGATGCTGTGTGTTTGCCTTTCCTATACAAGTGTAAATGGTAGAACAGGTTATTTAAGGAAACCTGTTCTAACATGTGGTAACACATAGCTTGCACTAATGGCAATGCAGTGTGTATAGCATCAAAGATGAGTTTGGCAATGGTGACAACATGTTGCCATGAGTACGAGACTCTTCCCCATTGTGAAGTGCTGACGCCACAGTGAGCACAATACAAGCCGGATTATAAAACTTACTGGGCCTCATTTGGCCCGCAGCCCACTGTTTGCCAATAAGTACCAACAATTCTCCAGACCCCATACACATGCCTCCACACAAACAAATATGTATATAAAAAATTAGAACACACCACGACTGAAAAACAACAGGTACCTATTGTTAACATCCCTGGGATGTGCCCATTGAGTTTTAATGGTTGCGTCCAGGGTCATATATGTTATAAGGGTCATATATTGACCCGGATATAGCATTGTCAGATTATTTGCATCCAAATACTACTAATGAGAGATCCAGTGGAGTTATCAACCCAGTGCGGCAGGTAATATGATTTTTATCTGGAGGGGGATTTCCACTTTCTGACTTTGTAAACTAATTACGTAGCCCTATAGTATCATCCACACAACTACTAGGGATTTCAAGAAGTGTTGGAGAAGAATAACAAAAAATACTTTCAAAAAAGAAAGTATTGCTCTAGCACTTGTAGCTTTGCAAATTAAAAGTTTTCCCATTATATTTGAATTTATGCAGAAACTGCACATGTTGGAACAATACTTTCTTTTTGTAGTTTTCCCCCAACCCGTCTCTATATCTCCAGCAATTTTAGTGATTATATCATGTTTAGGGGCTTTGCAATAAACTCAATAAAAAAAGTTTGACCATCTCTACTAATTAGACCAGATAAACCTGCTGTACAAGGTTCAGATGTGGCAGGTCATAGTACATGGCGCTATAGGAAACTATGCTCTACCTTTCTATAGGAAACCTGCTGTACCTTTCATACTTGCATGCCTTTTATTAAGCATTTACACACAATGCAGTGCATTAACGCATTACATCCCGCAGCACTCATTTCACTGCTTCGTTTGAGATTGTGAGCAAACAGAACATAGGTTAGTAGTTGAAAGTGAATGAAATGTCTTGGGGACATTTCACACTAGCTGTGTTGCATTGAGTGCCTGTAGTTAACATTATTCAATAAAGGATTTGTAGATCTGCATTCTGGGCTCCCACATCTATAACTGTTCTTGGCACTTCTCAAAATGCCTTTCAGTACACACTTCGCACAAATGGTTATGAAGTCCGCACTCAGATGTTATGTCTTTTTTTAAAGATGTCAAAACATATCCTCCACGTTCCCCCCAAGTGTCCGTGACTTAGTCATAGGGAACCTTTTTACCACTCCCCCATTGATAGGACAATTTAGTGACACCTACATTTTGCCGTGATGTGCCACATACTACTCTGTAGGGGTGACACCTAATTACTCTGCACGAGGTATCACCCAACCTAGTGGTGCCACCTAGTGGCGCCACCTAGTGACGCCATTTCTACTCATCCATGGACACACTGTGTGTCTTCCTCGCATGTATTGTGTGCTGTGTTCCATTGCTGGAATTTTTTTTAGCTTTAAACAAGATACAAGTATCTACTGACAGTATGAAACATTATAGATTAACCAATTATCTGGTGTCCAGCACATGTCTGCAAACAAGCATATGATTGGAACGTTATATTTGTTTCATGTATGGGGACACATTGATTTCCTTTGATGTAGCCTTTTTGTTTTTTCTTAGATGTTTTTCTGATGTTCCCGGTATTAATCAGACCAGTTATGTCTGTTGGTATGGCTGCAAAGTTCCATCCTCTGTGTACTAATGCCTTTTCTTCAAGATCAGAAGATGTGGGCTATAATATCTGGCATACCGATAATAATTGCATGAACAAAAAGCTGAAAAATTTGGAGAGGGTTAGTGTCTTACTTTCCTATATGTTGTTGTATGAATTTTACAAATGTTAATAGTCTTAGATACAGACATTAGAAAAATAAACAAATGTACAGTATATGCTCAAATTAAGATATTTCTCTGTACTACAGTTATAGGAAAACACAGACACAAGATCCCATTATTTAAATTGTTGAATAATGGTTTTTTTGGCTGTGTTCAAATAAATTTGACACAGACTTGATATATAAAGTAGAATAAAAGTCTATAGATGTAGATTATGAATATATAATAATAATAATAAGACAAAGAAGAAGAATTCAAATGATTGCAGTGGTATTTCATGCAAAAGCGTAATCTTAACCAAATGGTAAAGAAAACAGGGGTGGCCAACCCCAGGGGACTTGATGTGGCCTTAAACTATTAAGCAGAACCCACACAATCACAAAAAAAAAGGAAACAACTTTATTATAAATCTGACACAATCACTTAATACATAGATAAAAATTTAAAAAAAAAAGAAAAAAGAAACAAAAAAGAGAAATGGAAACAAAAGGACAAAACACAAACAAGTGAACAGGGATTGTAGAGGTGGAGGGAAACAACTGAGCCTAGGTAGAACCTGTTAGGGGATAGAAGATGACAACAAAGCCAACATACACATACACACATAACTCCCAAAGGGTAGGACAGACTACATCCAAAACATATATAGTCAAGGGAAGAAGGGACTCCAAGATACAAAACTATAATATTTTCACTACTAAATGGCTCCAGTGGCTAAGTATAATTCTTTTTCTACAAACTAAATGCCAAGAATTTACAGAATTTTCGGTTTAGCACCACTACACACATTAACTTATTTTTGTCACAGTCACTCTTTGTACATCAATTACAGCATAGAGGCTTAATCTAATATTTGTGACTATTTGCCTAGTAAAATAGTAAAAAAAATATTCATAGTAAGAAAAAAAAGTGTAAAACAAAAGTGATTACCAAAATTGGACGCATAATATTTTTTGTAACTCGTTGAAGAGGCACTCAGCAGTTGAAGAACATCTACTAAATAGTAAAGTCCTACATTTTACTTTATTAAGGTGTGGTGAAATCTAAGTTTTAGCTAAAGTTTGTCGTAATTATCCGTGTAGAACATGAGGGAAAACTTGTAAAGCAAATATCCACCTTCACTTGAGAACAAAAAATAATGGGAAGCATACTTGGGAACAATGCAATATGTGGGTTCAAGGGTTGATCTGTAACAGAAGTTTGCAGTGAGGGTAGTATAGAAACATTGGTGCTTTCCCTATTCTCCACAGATGGGGGTGCTGTAAGTTATTGGCTCCATACTACTTTAATCATAATTTTTTTGCAGTATTAGACTCTGGTTAATCAAGGATACATCATGGAATACGTACAGTGGTACCATTTTTATGGGTTCTCATGAGCATGCACAAATGTTCTTTCACATTTAAGATTATAAATTTTACTCAAAAGTAAACCAATAATGCTTATTAAAATCATAATATAAAAAATTTTTGTTAGCCATGCTTAGAAGGTCAGATAAGATGTCTACTGCATTAAGCTGTTATTGTGTGTTGTATGGTGTGTATTGTATTAGAGCATAGTCTAAAATATTGTAAGAACAGTATGTTCTGTTACATTAATATGGATCTGGGAATGGTGAATTCTGTTACGCTGCATGCAATGGAAAAGCTAATGGAAAAGCTTGGTGGCCAGGTTTATTCTATTGTCTACTATAGTTATCAATAAATGCTCAGTAAATCAAATGGACATAATTTATTCTGCACAAAGCACCTCGATTCACTGAATATGTTCATTCATCCAGCTTTATGCACCGAGCTGTAATGAAATATTAGTCATATACTTCAAGAGCAATGCTTTGCTACTGATAGATTGTTGTTGTCTATATGAAAATAATGTTTAATCAAGTGACCTCTTAGGCTTGGAAGTACTCTTGTTTTATCAAGAGAGAGTGAATCAAATCTAATCTAATACAGCGTGGCACTTAAAGTCAAGCATAGAAATACAATAAAATACCTTTATTTCACATACGTCAGCAATAACGAATACATGCATCTTGATCCACTTACAGGTCAATTTTATGAAAAGCTCTATGGGAGCTCTAGCTAAAAAAGGAGCATTTAAAGCTTGATATTTAAGAGAAATGTAAATGTAAAAACAAACCTTATACGTTTTTAACATTTTAGGTAAAAGCACAGAAAAGGATACTTGAATCTTTTAGATTCACTTGCAATGTTCCTCTGAACTTGATAGCAAATTTGACTTCTCCAGAAGAGTCAACCCTAACGCAGTCCGCTGGGCACATCCTAGGCCACCTATCCTGCATTTAATCAGGCTGGCACTCCTGGCCTGGTACAGGACTTCAGGGTATAATTAAAAAACAAAGTAAGCTGTAGGGTTAAAATAATCTTAATCCATCAATACTCCGCCCTTTCAGTGATGTCACTCCACGGCAGGCTTCTGGTGCAAGGTGGCTTGGGAGGATTCACATTACAGACCTGTCAACCTTCCGGTTATGGCCGGGAAAGTCACACTTTTTATGTGGCTTTCCCAGCCAAATAAAAATTTCTAGAAATCCTGTATTTTCCCCAGATTCTTGAAATCGCGCTGATCTGATATTATCAGCACAAGCGGGGTGGTACATTAGCAGGAAGAGTAATGCCCTCTCCATGCTAGATTAGCCGAGAAGTGATGTCACTTCTGGTACACTTCTGTAACCCAGATCAGTATACCGGAAGTGATGTCACTGAAGTCACTTCCTGTATGTCCCCAGTTTTGTTTTTGTTCAAAGTTGACAACTATGACACATTACAGTGACCCCTTCCCTCATTGTGCTCAAACAGCCTGCCAATGTGTCAAGAGAGGGAGAGTTGGGCATCGTTGTAAATTTGATCTGTTCCTATCTATTTATATACCTGCAGTCTTGGTCCCCCCCCCCCCCCTTTCTTCATAAGTTATCCTTTTTGGGTAAGACAGGACAGTTATGCCAGGTAAGACTCGTTATGCCAGACAGTTCTTTTTAAAATATTGAAAAAGAAAATCATTTTATTTAATACATTTAAATTATATTGATATATATGTATCTCCATGTTTCATAAATAGGTCTCAGTTACAGTCAAATCAGAATATACCTATAGAATAACAGAGAACTACATTAGAATAGTATTTAATATACCGGCTTAAGGAACCCTAAGAACATTTCAGCTGGAGCATTATCTTTAATCCTAAAAATCTTAGTCTTAACTCTAACCTTTAAAAAGTGCATTCATATCTAGCAATCCCATATACTTAGTTTTCCCTGGTATTAAACTATATTTTGGGGGGAATTACATTACAGTTATGTAAATTATAACTATACCAATGTCCAATTTTTGATGTGTGAAATTGTGTTCTGTAACTGTATTTCTGTTATTATATTGAGGTACTAGATAGACACTCAATTGTGGTTTTATATAAATGTATGCTTTAAATTTTTTATTAGACTTTACACTCAAGTCTATATTAATATTTGTGTTTTACTTATCGTAGTAAATGGTGAATTAGTAAGTATGTCGGTGGAGGGAAAGGTTAGTTATATATAAT
The DNA here is from genome assembly GCA_036250615.1 of Ptychadena robeensis. NCBI lineage: Eukaryota > Metazoa > Chordata > Amphibia > Anura > Ptychadenidae > Ptychadena > Ptychadena robeensis. The sequence goes on along the minus strand of CM070033.1, from coordinate 62,815,823 downwards.
ATATGTATATATATATGTTATATTTTCATGTTTTGGTTTTACAGAACAGATGGCTCCTCTTACAGCATATAAATAGCAAGTCATCACTTCACCCCATTCTATATGAATGTTCCTTGAGCTCTTTTGCTAAGAAGAGAAGGAGTTGCTAGTGAACTAGATCTAAATGCTTAGTGGGTCTATTTGTGGACCAAAACCAAAATGTGACAATGTTGTACCCATCCCAATACTTTAATGTCCAGCCAATATGAACCAAATTTAAAAGAATTGTTGTCGTCCCCATGAAATACATGACTCCTAGACAGTGTAGCTCAATGGCAGCTACTCCCTTGTAATCTATTTTTAAATTAATCCTACTAGGGGAGAAGTTAAGGCTCCCATACACGGGTCAATTTTTCACTAGATTTTTGACCAATCGATCACCGCGCAGGTTCAAGATGATCGATCAGTGAACGATCGCCGATCAAACGAGTTTTGCCCACCCTGAACAATCGACCAAACAAAATTGGAATTGACTAAGAAACGGACAATGAACCGACATGTTGGTTTTTTTGGTCGATCGTTTGGCGGAGTACGTTTGTGGACCCATAGCTCCCTATGCAGCAGCCTTTCTGATCGATGGCTTTTGGGGAATCTGCAATTTTGGAGATCGGCTCATATCCAAATCGACCACAAATCAGATTCCCAAGGTGGTGTTCCATCGATTACCGATTGGATCAATTGCCGATTCCAATTTGCGCACATTGTCGCATCTGCAAAAAGCAGTGAAAAGGCTGAAGACTACAGGAAAAACAGGCCATAGCTGTGAATAACGTTTTGATGCAACTCCATTGCAAGCCATTTTGAAATTAGATTTTGATAAATAGGGGAAGCAGTAAGGAGATTTCAAGAAATAGACCCTTCCCAAACTAATTTGTTGGCACTGACCACAGCTGTGGGACTGTGTTATGGTATGGTCCTCTGCCCAAATATTATTTTTATGGGAAACTCTATGTGCTACAAAATAGTTTTTAAAACTTGATTACATCCCTATATAAAGTTGCCCTTTAAATGACAAGCTTTTCACTATAGACTGGTGATAAATACATCATACATGATGATTTGTGAACATCTGAATACTTGTTCCATTAACAAGTGATGGTTATTCGTAGCAACAGCCGCACAGCATAACAGGTTCATCTATTCTCCAGAGGCAGAATCTACATTTTCAATTTTTACTGTATTTAGTGTTCTGGGTGATTTTCCCGTCTAGACAAAGCCATAAAGTTAATGTGCAACGTCCTGGTATCTTTATTCACAGGAAAATCACTGCAACTAACGTGTTACATTTCATTTCCTTAACGTGCTATCTTGGCATAAAACTTTTTCAGTGTTGTATCTGTTTGTTTTCCTGAGTTAGTTTTCTTCCATGACACCACATCTCTGTTTTATGTTAGCTTTTATCCATCACTGCACTTTGGACACCTGCTAAGATTCTTTTTCATCTTTTTTAGCTTGCTTGATTGAGCATCGCAATGTTGCGGAAGGAACGCGTATAATACATTATTACTCATCTCTTTACGATGAAACAACTATTGTAATTTACTATATAACATAAGACAATGATACAACAAAACAACATTAGCTAGTTTCTTTTCTGCAAAATGCCATCTGTTTGAACTTCATTACCATAATCCTGAGTATTCGGAAAGTAAAATTCTTTGTTTCTGCAGCATTTTACACTACGACAGTCGTTCATAGCCAGGTGTCATACAAATTTACAGTAGACTGCTTTCCTGAGGTTGGATACATTTGGACACACTTCAGTTGTTGTAAAATATACAACTTTTAAATACCAGGAACGTAACGTGCTTTGAAACATTGTTCTTAGGTTTGAAGAATTTCCTATTCATAAAAATGCACAGTGTGCCATTTACATTATTGAGTCACAACACAAGCAGAGGTCACAGTTTGTGTTTCAGGTTATTATCATCTTATATCTTTGCAGTCAGTTGTGTTCAGCATACTAAATTACGTGTAGGCATATAGCATGTTGATAGAGTGGATAAAGATGATCTGGCTAATACATTCTCTATCACTACTGCCTACCATCAATACACCGGACAAAAAACTGCCACATTTGCTGTATTATTCAGACTATAAGACATACTTTTTCCCATTAAAATCAAAATCAAATGTATTTTTTTTAATTGAGCCTTGGCATGTGCAAGCACACAATCGTGAAACTCCACCCCCAGTGCACCTTTTTTTTTTTCCGCCCTTAACAGGGGCTAAGGACTCATTCCCCAAAAAAGGGTGATTAGTGGATCAGACAGCCGAAGCCATTTGACCGTCGAGTGTCCCGTTCCCCAGGTGACCTCGACTGGAGCCAGGTCTCCTGAGTACTAGCGACCGGGGTGGGCGCCCATCCGAAGAGGGTCCCAAACTTGAAGAGACTGCCAGGCCAGTGCTGTCTCTCCCTACCACTTTCTGTGTTTTTTTTTTTACCATTCAGTTCAAAGCAGCCACCTCCGGATCTCATCCATGGAGAATGAATGGACTCCACTCATGTCTATGGGCGCGATCGGGCGCAGCCGCTCATGCATTTGTGTCAGCTGCAAGGGGCGGCGCGGACAAGCCCTTAAAAAGATGAGAGAGGTCTTGCCGATTTCATCATAGGTACACTTCAATTATGAGAGACAGAATGGAGGGGAAAAAATCCAGGAAATCACATTGTCTGATTTTGTAAAAATTTTTTGCAAATTATGGTGGAAAATAAATATTTGGTCAATATGAAAAAATCATCTCAATCTTTGTTCAGAGCAATAATTAGAAAATGGTAGACATACAAGTTCTCCCTTGATCTGCACCTCCATGCAAGATCTCCCCATAGGGTCAAAATGATCACAAGAACGGTAAGCAGAAATCCCAGAACCACACAGGGGGACCTAGTTAATGACCTGCAGAGAGCTACCATCAGGCTACCATCAGTAACACACAACGCCGCCAGGGACTAAAATCCTGCAGTGCCAGACGTGTCTCCCTGCTTAAGCCAGTACATGTCCGGGCCCGCTGAGTTTGCTAGAGAGCATTTGGATGATCCAAAAGAGAGATTGGGAAAAAGTCACATGGTCAGATGAAACCAAAGTAGAAAACTCAACTGGTAGTGTTTGGAGGAGAAAGAATGCTGAGTTGCATCCAAAGAACAACATACCAACTGTGAAGCAAGGGGGTGGAAAGGAAACACACCACCTGGGCAACGAAAAGTGGCTTTGTAAGTTCCTTCTGCAGTGATATGCTTCAATAAATATTTTTGATAAGCACATATTACTAGTCTGCCTGTAGTGAGTATATGTCAGATGATGGAATCATCTGATACTGAATGATGTACCACCACACCTGATTTTATACATTATAATACACAATGATCTTTTTGAGTTGCTGTTTCTATAAGCTGAAGTGAATTATATTTTGATAGTATGTTGCGATTTTGCATTTTATGCTTGTCAAGTTTTGATGCATGTGGTGGTTGTTAGATTCGTTTTTTAAAGATTATGTTTTTTTTTTTTTTATTATTATTTGTCTAGGTATTAATACGCTCATTTTCAGTGAAATCATATGGCCCATTCAGGTGCCCCAGGCATATAAAATTAAGCACCTAGTCATGCAGTCTACATTTACAAATAACTTGGAAGAATGGTTCTGAAGAGCTCAGTGAATTCAAGCAATGTATCATCATAAGGTTTTATCCTTTTTAGATATTTGCTATCACCTTTAAGTTGGAGTGTATAGGAACAACAGAAACTCAGTAATAGTAAGGGGAAGATCACATAGTGTCTCCAAGCAGGGTTATCCATTACTATTTGTAAATGCAGACTGCATGACTAGGTGCTTAGTTTTATATACCTGGGGCACCTGAATGGACTATATGATTTCAATGAAAATGAGTGTGTATTAATACCTAGACTAACAAATATTAAAATAAACAAACATAATCTTTAAAAAATTAATCTTACTTCGACTTGCATGTTTTGCATGTTATGATTCCATCATAAAACAGTAACCAAGTAAAATGCCTAATGTTGGAAAGACTCTTAGGGAAATAAAAACATGTTTTGTTCAGTGATGAATGACACTTCTTCACCTGGCAGTCTGATGACTGGGTCTGTCTTTTTACCTGTCACTTTATCCAAAGACTTGCTTAGTGTTGAGCGTGAATATTCGCAATTCGAATATATTTGACGAAAATTACGTATCCGACAATTCACAATATATCGGGAATGTCCTGCCAGATATTCAACATAATATCACTGTGATTGGTTACTGGCATACAGTGTGCATATCTGTGCGCATGCAAGTCAATGTGGAATAATTGCTCACACGTGTTGGCAAATATTTGAAAAAATACGTGCATACATGCGCAATGTAAGACAGTAAAATGTCAACGAAACAAATTATTTTGAATATTGGATATCCCTGCAAACATTCACGAATTTACGCAAACTCAAATTTAGCATATGCCGCTCAACCCTAGATTTGCTACCTTGAGCAGGGCTCCCTCCCAATCAATGTATGCTTTACTACAATAACTACTCTTTCTAAAGCCAAAAAAATCAATTCATGCTCATAAATTTTCTGCATACAAGTGCAAAAAGAACTGTGGATGAAAGCATCTCATCTTGAAAGCTGTTCAGGTACAACTTTATACTCCCAGTCTTCATTACAAAACAAGAGCAAATGTAAAGTTTATGTTAACATTGCCAATGACTGTACTCAATTTTTTGTTTTGGAGCGATCTTTAGCACGCATAATGGAAGTTGGCTATTTGTTTGCCAGTACATAAGACATTTCTATAATGAGGTTTACAGTTCTCTCTCATATTTCTTAACATCCTTGCTCAGATAGGTGCAGGCAAAGTAAAATTTCCCTTGTCCTCCATTGCAAAATACGTAATAATACCTAATGGGACATTTGCTCTTGTTTTTTTTTTGGTTCAACACAAAACTTAAATAACATGGTACTACTAAATATGTATACATATTGACCAACTGACTTGGCTATTTACTAGATAAAAGAATACTCCCCAAAGTAAAGGGGTAAATGGTAAAGTGGTAAATATAATCATGGGACAACACTGAAGATATGACCCGTTGATACAATGTAGGCAGTGTAAATTTGCTGTACCCTCAAAATAACTCAACACACACAGCCATTAATGTCTAAAACACTGGCAACAAAAGTTAGTAAAAGTCAGGAAAAATGTCCAAATAGTGCCCAAAGTGTCAATGTTTTCTGTGGCCACCATTGTTTACCAGCACTGCCTTAACTATCCTGGGCATGGAGTTCACTAGAGCCTCAGAGATTGCCATGAGAGTCATCTCCACTACTCTATGATGACATGACTGTGCTTGTGGATGTTGATGTCACAGACCTTGTGCTCCTCCACCTTCCATTTGAGGATGCCCCACAGATTCTTTCTCCTGGTGGTGGTGGACATAGGTATGATGAAATAGGCAGCTGGGATCCTGACAGGCAAGGCAACCTATATACACTGCTTTTGAAAGGGCTTATGTTAACAAATGTGGTAAAAACAAATTTTGTATATAACTCCCAACCATGTTGAAAACGAGATTAAAAACAAGAATTGTGCTTGCAAAAAGTTGGATGCTTGATGTCAGAATGACTTCACCTCTTATTCTAAGCTGAGTGGATAATAAAATTTAAGGTGATCATTTCCTTCCTTTTTCTTTGTATGAGAAAAGAAAACGTGTGCAACCATAATAAGATTAACACCTTTGTTTTGGGTTCCCTTTTTAACTTCCCACAGTGTGATATTTTACAACTGGACACCACATAAATTATTCATTATTTTTTTAATTGTAAATAAGTAAGATTGATAAACTAGTATGTTTCTATTGGGTCGAAACGCCATTGAGATTATTCTGTATTATTTTATTGTGCTCCTGTCTTAATACTAAGTGCTGCGTGACAGAAATGGTACAAAATGGTCTAGAGAAACACTATTACATTTTCATTACATTACTAAATTTTTTATCCCCAGCTTTCTTTGTAAACAATGTTCTTAACATCACATGGTTTATACCAATTGGCCTTTTCTTTATACGTAAATATGACACTTATTTTCATATTCACTAGATTCATTTTAGATACAAAACATTTCCACACAGCCATGACTAATCAATGAGGATCATCATTATCATCAGAGAGATAATCTCACCAAAACCTTATGATGACAACCTCCTGGAATTCACAAGTTATTGATCACTAGTAATCAAAGGTTCACACTGATGTTTAGCCACATTTATGTTACACACCGCTGTCCTGGGGTCCTTGACCTAATGATGCAAAGAGAATATAGAGTCCACTAATAAAGTGAAGAGTGAAAAGTGAAGATTCATTATGCTTTGTAAAACTCTAATTATTACTAGCAATGCCAACGTGAACATGAGCAATGGACCCAACATGTTATAGTTTAGGAAATACAATAAAAACTGTGAAGAATTGCTCAATCATACCAATTGACTGTCAAGATTGTGTAATGGTGAGTCTGCTTCTCTTGTGGTCTTGTGATTGACAGTTTGAAAAGTCATGCCCTGATGTTTTAAAGTGACCTAATGTGCAATGCATATGACTTTGAATTGAAATAGTTATATTTAAATCTTAATTTGACTAGCTGACTCACCGGAAACATAAAATGTTAACCCAAACCAAATACATTTATAAATGGTATGATTTGAATAATTTACAACAAATAAAACAACTCAGTATCTGCCATGTCTATGAGATAATATCTACATGTAGCACATGTAATTAAAACTGGAGAGCTGTAAAAAAAGGAGATGCTCAATTTAAAATGTATAACGTCTTATTAGGCATGACATTTAAATGTTCCCGTTCTGTCTTTCATCTGTGTTGACATCTGGAGATAGAGCGCTCCATGAAACTAATAATAATTTACTATGTGTGCTACTCTTCAAAGTACAGCAAGCCAGCAGTATGTAATTTATCTTTTGGATTACAGAGTGGTTCTAGCAGATGTCCAAGTAATGGAAGATATTAACAGATAGTCGATGGCTCATGTGCACAGTCATGTTAATTTTTACAGAGAAAAGACCAGCTACGATGTAAAGAATATAATGTGTGAGTCTACAGATTAAAGTCATACTAACACAATTATCAATTTCACTTCATTAAAAAAAAATTTGAAAAAAGTAGTTTTTAAAAGGATTTAAAAGAATTTTACTTTTATAGGTATATGTAGATCAAGCACATATATCATAATATTAATATTACAATACAGGAACATGAAAAGAATCCTGAGGTTCTGATATTTCATATTTGTCCATTTACTCAATATAAAATAGTGGTAATAATTTAGAGGTATGTTCCCTTTATTACCTTTATTGGTGTGTCTTGTGTCAAACACCACTTTTAATTTCAGAAAAAAATTGTTAATTCAGTTTAAAGTTCAACTCCAGGAAAAAATAAAAATGACATTCACCACTCTTTAGCTAGTCTGTCACAGAAAATAAAAGGTTTTTACACAAGTAATTTAACCTCCCTAGCGCTTCTGATGGCACTATCTCGTCCTGCACTTGCTTATGCCCCCATTTTCATTTCCAGATGTGATCTTTGAAGTTAACCCTTTAAGAGGGTTCCAAATGCCATTGTATTAGATACAATGATAACTGTATCCAAAACAATTCAAAGTAAAACAAAACACATTTCCAATTGTAATAAAAATGTTATTAACAAACATACAAATAGTTTAATTTAAGCATTGAAATTATACATTTTATAATTTTTTTTAAATTTACTTTTTTATAATAATTGTGTGTTTCAAACATTATTATAGTCAGCATGTCTATTAGACCCTTATACGGACAGATTTTTGGAAGTTACAGGTCTAGAACACGAAAAAAAAATTCCATTAGAGTCTATGGTGCGCTTTTGGTACAGAAATCTGGACCTTGCAAGAGTGCTAGGGAGGTTAAAGGGGGTTATATAGTAAGCTCAATTTCCTTGCGATCTGGTGTTTTGTGGCCAAAGCAAGAGAAGAGCATTTGCTGGGTGCCACCTAAATTAGGGTAGGACCAGCACTGTATTAGAGGTGAAGGAGGAGGTGATGAGGTTAGGGTAGGTGAATCAATGGATTTGCAATTTTGTAAAACAAGAGTGGATTTGGGAGTGCCCATTGTGCTTTCCTCAGAGCACTCATAACAATCTTTGGGAAAAAAAAACAAGCTGTATCTTCTAGCTGCTGGGTACCTTAGGACAGCTGAAAGTTCTCTCCCCAGATTGGAGTAAAGAAGTAGCAGTCCTTGCCAGAAAGTCACACGAAAGAAAGTGAATTTTACCCAGGAATCCTGCATCTGGGGACATGTCTGGAGGATCTGCAGTGTATCAGGTCAGCATTAGAAAAGCCCAGAAAGTTCTAAGGTGTTATAGATTCCCAGAGGGGTTGGCTTAAGGCCAGTAGTTGGGCAGATTAGGTTTAATATACTTTGTGAGGGGTGGATAGAAGGAAAACGGGAGACAGCCGTCTAGACACGTTCCCAACCTCATGTAGACAGCAGGTGCACAACCCTCAAAGGGATAGGCACCAAAAAACAGTAGATACATAGATGTAGTGTACAAGGCAGGCATATAAATACAGTAAAACACATATACAAGAAGTGAAAAGGCCCTGTCACTAGCCTAGGCTAAGGAACCCCCAAAATATACAGGCATTTATAACAATGCATTTAAATGAAAAAATATATTAGAGATCTTTGAACTATGCTAAGACCTTTCTAGAACACCAAGCAAACGTTTAATTACACTCAAGCTGTTTAGTCATTTTAATCCTTTTCCTCAACTTCATTAATATATCAATGACATTTCAAGTTTCATTTGAAAATATGTATTTTGGGTTTACTTTTATGTTGCATGTGGAACTTTATGGTAGATTATTTTTGTTTTTGAAACTTGACATGAGGGAATAATCTCTGTTAGATTTGATTATATTTAGATTGATATATTGATGTGATGAAAAAGTAAATTTTACATTCAGAATATGTTATGTAATGTTTCTGTTTTATATAAGTTTAATTAAGTTATAGATGAGTATGTGCTTGTGAAATCACCATATATGTTGGATGAGACCCTCAAGAAATTGAGAGCCAGTAGAAGAATCCAATCTGCACAGATGGTCATGAGAAAAATATATTGGCAAGCATACTCAATTGTGGAATGCAGCCAAATAATTCTGTCAATGTCAAGAACATGTCCTTGTCAAGTTGTTTCCATATATGCATACTTTATGTTTTACTGCATAATTTAGAGTATTTATGGAAAACATTAGTTGGTTGCTCTAAAACAAATTGATATATTTGTAAGAGAGGAGATTTGGAGCTATTCCCCTCATAAGTAGTAGAAGTCTTGTTGCTGTGACAATGTGACAAATTCTGTCCTCAACAATGCCTAGAATTGTAGTATATGAGTATTTTACAGTAAAAAGGGGAAACATGTGAACAGGGAATAAACATTATCTGTACTTAAGGTGATGCTAATCACCTGCCCACTGCACTAGCAAAAATTTGCTACAGTACGAGAGCAGTATGATGGCTGATAGCCATAAATGCACCCAAAAAAATCCAATCCCAGTAGAACAGAAACGTTAAAAAAACAGGTTATTGCATAGAATTGTTTTGGTACAAACAGCTTTTCATGACACTACCAAAAACTATACCCCTTTGTCCTAGTTATTGTTTTCCAAGTGTACACTGCTATGAACACTTGTAAATGTTGCATGATAAACCATAGTGACAACAATTTTTAAAAATTTTAATTGTGTGTAATTGTTTTTATTTAGCTCATTGTAATAATGGGCAGAACAGTGGACTGTGATCTCTTAGAAACTGGTTGTACTGTTTATGACCATCTATGAACACAAATGAACCCCATTTGCCAGGTAGATGTCAATGATATGGGGGTTGTTAGTAAGTGACCAGCCTCACAAATGCACAACAGAGTACAGTTACAGTTGCAGGTACAGTTGTGCTTTCCATAGTTGTGGAAATGATTGGTGTGACACCATAAAATTTATTTTACATAATAGATTACTCCTCACCTTCATCACCTTCCTCAACAGTGACCTTGCACAGTGTTTTCATTAATATGCCTCTTAACAACATGAGTAAGGTATTATTAACATGTGCGTATAGCAGAGCTTTAGATGTCTTGCACAAAATCTTCAAACTTTGAAAAGTTTAAACTATGTTTTAACCAAGATTATGAAAATGTAAAGCACACATATAGTGGTTAGCATGACAGAATGGGTGGCCTTAGGGGGACTGTTGGTGCAAATTATGCAGAGAAAGATACTTTCCCTACACCTTGATTCTCACTTCTAAAGGGAATTGCATACATTACATCAAATATTCTTGTGAAATAAAAATAGACTATAGTTTTATTTTTATTTTTTTTTAAACTCTAATTATGATAGATTGTTCAACATAAATGATGCACCTGTGCATAATTGAAGGGGATATTGCATTGCATATTGTTTCTGTTCTTGTACTGTTTGCAAAAATAGGATTGCAGAGATACAATTATTTCAAAGGCCCTGTAAAGTTCAGCTTACATTTACAGATATAAAGTAAACCTGTCACAAATTTAAGCAACATAAACTGAGTACGTGATGAAGAAAATCTTAAACTGCGGGCAATCTAAAAACTAGTAGTAGATCTGGACAGGTGATTGTAAATGGTAAACTCTTATTAATCTGTAATATAATTGTGAGGTGTTAAGATTATGTTATTTAAGTATTATGTATATTTTTTTCACTAAACATAACATCATAACACATCCTCTGTTGAGTTTAAGTTTAGTTTAAATTTGTGACAAGTTTACTTTACTTACTTAAAGAGACACTTCACCTTGTCCATTCAGTGCAATGTAACGGAAATCGGATCCTCCAATAAGCCTCAAATATAAGAGAATAGATTAATAATAAACTGTAAAGGTTGCTGTATTATTTGTAAAGGTGTCACATTCTCTGGCAGAGTCATGCCTGAAGCTTTTCAGCAGATCAAGAAGAAGTGTATCCTTTTTTGTTTTTTTTATACATATATAACTAGACAGTAATTCATTCTGGAGCAAAAGCAGCTGGAGTTTTTAATGGCGAAAGCAATTATACAAATGAGTTATTGAATAAAATACAACAGTAAATAGTGAAGCTGTATTAGAAATAAAGGAAAGATGAGCCGCAATTGAAATTATCTTTATTTTACAGCTTTGTAAGAGCACATCAGACTATAGTGTTACATAAAATAATAGCTGCATTTTAATATTAATGTGTTAGTCCGTTATATTTTAAGTCTTAGTTATAATTTATGTTTTAAATCACTTGGGGACCCCATTCAGGACTTCTGTCTGCCAAGTTTCCTGGTTTTATTACAGCCCACCTTGGAGTTTTGGGTTTTACTACCGTCTACTGAATTATGTATTGGCCAACAAGCTATTGCATTTGTATTGCAAGAATCAATGGTATTACCTCACCTGGGATGGGTTGCTGCAGAAACAAAATTACCATTAAAATTTTTAACACAGGAAAAAGCATTGCAATCTTAATTTAAATGTGCACTATGTATTATTTGGAGGGGGGCACTTTGTTGTGACTGTAAAAAAAAATGTCATAAAGAAATAAATAAAAAATGTAAAAGGAGGTTAAATGTTAAAAAATAAAATTAAGGAAAAACAACCTGTTGAATTGTAACAGTTTATTTAAAAGTACCCTAAGCTAAAAAAAAATATAGAGACCTACAAAGTTGAGGAACCGACCTCTTGAGGTCCCTTGAGTGGTCGGAATCTATGGAGCTCTCCAGGTTGCCACTGCAAGGTGCTCAGAGCCTCGACATGTATACCTCTGCCGTGTTCACACTTTTAATGGATTAAGAAAAATTACTCTGCATGCCCAAGGTCTAATGACCAAAATGTTCAAGTGATATGTAGTTCCATGAATTATGTAGCATTATATTATGTATTTATGTGTTTATTTATTTTTAAGAGTTTATTAACCCTTTTACTTCTTCTTGCTAAAGAAAATCAATGGCAGACATAAAATTCAGCGTTTGCATGCAAAAAGCTTGCAGACTGCAAATGCTTGAACCTGAGCCAATCAAACTTAACATCTAGAGTTTGACTGTCTCAAAGTCAATGATCATCTTTACAGGTTGCTTCAAATAACATCACTACTCATTCATCTGCAGATCAATGAAGCGTAACAAATGCAAAAATTACCTTAACACATTTCTAAACATTGAAATTTTGCGAAATACAACTTCTTCAGCTGTTTAACATAGAAACCCCCAAAGGATATAAATTAACTATAAACCAAAAAAGTACTAAAACATTACAAATTGGGGGGGGACTTCTAATGTTGAATGGATGTAACAATGGACTCAATGAGAAGTACCAGTGAAGGTTATGGTGAGAAGGGATGAAAGGAATCAAAAAGCCCTCAACTCGAGCAGTGCATAGCACAATCAAGCCTTCTTAAAACAGAAGGTATTTACACGGCCCAATCCAGCACAAATCCCAAAACTTTAGGTGGAAGCCTTCATTTTAGGACAGTGGGCAGAGCCATGCAAATTATTCCTTTTTGCCCCATCAGCCCAATGCACATCCAGAAACCGCTGGTGTACAGTGCAAATATAGCCTTTTTGGTACAGAGCCATTTATTCCAAACTGCATACAGCTGTTTCAGGCTACTTGGCCATCATCAGTGCAGTGCATGGAAACCATGGCTCTATGGTGTGGGGCTTGGAAGCTGAACAAAGAGAAGTACCAGTGAAGGTTATGGTGAGAAGGGATGAAAGGAATCAAAAAGCCCTCAACTATTGTGCAATAGACTCAATAAAATACATATAGCACGGGGGATGTATTACTAAGCTTTTGTACTGATCCATTACAATGCTTTTAATATATACAATGACTTATCAACAGGTAAGAACCAAGCAGTAGTACGCTAGCTTTAGAACATTCCAATGGGAACATGGAAGATTCCAGCATGTAATGAACAAAAATTGCAGCAGATGTCTAAATATGACCGCAAGCATAAGTCAGTAATCAACTGTTTCATGTACTTACCCACTACCTTGATTAAAATCCTTCAGGGCCTCATTTTCCAAAAGTTTACTTGGCTGTTAAATTTCCCTGTTATGTATGAACTCACAAATACAATCTGAGTATTGGAAGACTGTCAAAAAGCATGCTTACATCAAAACATTAGGCGTATGTTATTATACTATGAAATGTTCCAATATTCAAAGACAGCAAGCAATACATCTTTTATAAAATACTGGGCAAAGAAAGAGACTAGGAATTTTAGCTTCTCTATGAACAAACAGCGATAATCTCCACAGGTAAATTTTTCTGAGGAAATATGAGAGGGAGTCAGAAGTCTTTAATGTTGAAACAACTTTATTAAGACAATAAACTTTTGAAAGTGTGTCCGCAGGCTAGAAAATACTAAATCTTAGCGAAAAACAAAGATCTGTCTTTGAAATGTGAATGTCTGTGATCTAAGAAGCCAATATATCAATATAAATACCAGGGATTACTACTTATTGCTGCATTTTATAAGTTCAAACATTTGAATGCATTGTTAAATACAAAGTGATTAAGCATTTTAGTTTACTCTACTTGACTTTATTATAAAGTCTTTGTTTGATCAGTTTTTCTGATCTAATTTTATACAGGTATAACTGTGATGTACTTTACTACCCCTATGTTGAAAAAGTTGGTACTCTGTTATTGTGAAATTGGTATTCTGGTATTTGGTCAAAGTCTGGTATTGTGAAAACATCAAAGTGAGCAAAAGATTATATTATTTGTAAAATTATTTAGAATTCACATCTTATATTTAAATTATTACCGTGCTTTCCACTCAATTCAGCTGCATGGTCTCTGGAGCTGCTGCTGTTGTCTTCTCTGCATGTTTTATCTGTTCTTTATGGTCCTCTATGTCTGAATGACACAGACTTCCACATTGAGTATCAATCGAGCCACATAAATGACACAAGGCTGGAATTAATACTTACAAACATGCAGGAGAATAGGGAAGAAGGGAAGACCCAAATGACCGGTTCATGGAGCAGTAAATATGTAATGTGCATCTCCAAAAAGGTCTTCCTGAACTGTAAGAACTGTATCAAATGTGGCTAATATTTAGGAATATACAAGTAGTTAATTAGATTTGAAGCAAGCTTGGTTTGTCACTATAATGCAAGCTAGGTTGGTAACCATTTGACCAAAGCCAATGGTCTGATGGCACATTGTGAACATTGTGATGGCACAATTTCTTACCCAACTTAGCCTATCAAAGAGAACCTCATTGCTGAATGAAAGTATTGAGTGTGGAGTAATTCTTTAATTACTCTTTCACTTATGAACCTACCTAAGTTGTTATACATTGATTAGTTGCTTCCACGTTTTGCTATGTTTATTGCCCATACTAGGTTTGGATATCCTTTATATAAAGTGTACCATAATGATAAATAACAAAAGCGAAATTAGAATTAGTCTCCTCGCGACAAAGGGGCTTATAACAGATTTTGCTGTAAAAATGCTTGGTACACTTATCATATCTGGTACTTTTACGAATTTCCTGTAAAACTACAAAAGGGAAAAACAAACTTACCTCATCTATTAATTTTACATTGGAAAAAGTGACATTTACAATCCTTGCCTGAAAACATTATTGGAATGGATAATATACCAAATATTGTAAGAAGGAACTTTAGCAGATTGCAGGAGCACCATGGTCATAATTCCCTTATGGAGACTACTTCATGACACTCTGTACTCACAGTCTGTCCTCACTATTTTAGGTTAAATGATGTAGGACATCACTCACCCATGAAGACAAGGGTGTAAGAGCTGTTTAAATCGATGTGACAGCTTTGGAGAGGACTGTATTGCCTTTTTTGTATTTAACCATATGACAAAAAGTTTATATGTAGGCTAATGTGTTTAAGTACATTATGTTTAACAAGCTCTTTTGAATTCCTGTAAATTCGAACCTCAAGCTAGATTTTGTTTCTCCACTGTGTAAAGCATTTTTCAAATGTTGAACATTTTTTAAAATACAATTATGCAGTCAGAGTTAATTAATGTCCATATTATTCTTAGTCAAACTATAAAATTGGATGTTAAAAAGCATAATAACCCATGGTGCAAATTATTGTTCTTTCATTGTAAATTGTGCATTACTTATGGTACATATGCTTTCCAATTTGAAAATTTTATGAACAATTTAAATTTATGTTGAAGCAAAAGCTAAAATGACTATTACAATTGTTCACATGTTAGTGTTTTAAACTTCAATGTTCAAAAGAGAAAGCTTTGTTTATCTGCCAGTAGTTTCAGTATGCTTCTGGATCATCAATCTTAGCATCAAAATACTTATTTTGTACATCTTAAACAGAAAACATGTAAAGGTTTACATTTCTCTATGGGTAGAGCTAATTCAGGAGCTTGATTGTACGGGTGTTTCATGAAAGCCACTGACATAAATTATACCCTTTCACAGCCAAGCTGACTTTCCCATGTGTTTGCACCATTTGTCTGTGAAATAGCCATCTGAATAAATCAGAACTTTACAGTTGCAAGAAAAAGTATTTTAATCCTTTTTTCACGATTACGTGAAGTTTTGCATGAATTGGTCATAAAATGTGCTCTTATCTTTATCTATGTCACACCAATAGAACAACACAGTCTGATTAAAATAATACTACACAAACAGTCCAATCAGTATGATGATATTGCATGGGTTGCTGAAAGCTGTCCTGCCCTTTAAACCCACACACCAGTTTTGGGTTAACTGGTTTCAAGAAGCATTGTATGATGTGAACCATGCCTTGCAGAAACAAGCTCTCAGAAGACCTACGATCAAGAAGGGTTCACACACAGAAGACCTACGATCAAGAAGGTTTTAATACTTTTTCTTGGAACTGAACTTACTAATCTATGCTCAAGTTACATCTTGGCCATTTAAAACTTGGGCTCTCATGATTAGCTCCAGCGCACATGTCCTGGAGTTAATTAATTCCAAAAGATACCAAAATTAAACACTACCTGTGCATACTCTATTAACAATTTTGGGGCATAGTGAATCAACATGATAACATTTCTAATACATTTAACAAAAACAACATTGGTTAGTCAGTCATAGACTGGTCCTCACATGTGGTGGCTAATCTCAGGGACTTTAAGGCAAACTAATAGATGATTGGGGTCTACAAGTAGATAGTAAAAACAAACATTTATTTTATCATCATTAAAGGAGTTATTACAATCCAAACAACCAAATAGTTCAAGCACTTCTGGCCTTTTGTTATTGTTGTATATCCAAGAGTTGTTGGTTCTCAACCCTAGTTTGCCTCATTATCTGGAGAGTTTATGTCCAGGTCAGGTAATCAAAGAAAAGGCAAATAAAGTGCTCTGTGCATAATGACGGAGTGACACATACAATTACTGTGAGAGGGTTGGACCCGAGAGAGGGCTGGACCTTTGAGACTGATCATGGAGCAACATCAGGCAGCAAATCTGCTGTCTCATGGGAATATGGGACCCTGCTCTCCTGACCCCATAGCAGGACACAGTTATCAGTGGATTCCTAGGTGTTAGAAGTCTAAGACTAAAAACAGAATAAAAACATCAATAATATTAGTCACATAACGTGATTAGATCACAGTGTTTCTACAAGCTTAATTCTATAATAAACTTATTTATAGCCAGGGGTGCACATAAATGGTACTCTGGTACTCAAAAGGGGCCAAAAACTAGTTATGCGTACCTGCATCATTGTTACAGAGCTCATATGCGTACTAACAACTTGGAGGCACTCCGTGTCTGGGTGGCCGCAGCTAAATGTTACATGTATACAATTTATTTCACTCGGATACCCGCAGGGAAACATAAATAACTATGAAAGGTTGCAGTTAGGGGTGTGAAATTGGGACTGTAAATTACTAATCCCCCCAAAAAAGATTGGACTTCTAATGCCCCCCATACATACACAGATTTTAGCATCCGACAGACTTAAAACGATCAATTTATTTCAATCGTACAATCGGAGATTGATTGATGGAAAATAGAATATACTCCACATGGAATAACCAATTTTTTATCGATTTTTTGTTATCGATTTTTTTTATCGTCCATGAAATTGATCATTTATTGGGCAATTATTTTTATATTTGGAAGTGCTGTGGACAGAGGGCATGGTCATTTGATGACATTGAAGTATTAGTATGCAAATGATCAAGAACGATCAAAATCCGTCGGTTACAAAATAATTTGTACTCAATTTGTACTCAGCTGATCAAAATTTTCCAACATGTCCGATCATGTTTTGATCGATTTTTTTCACAATTACGTTCAAATTTAGTTGATTGGACCATGTGGGCATGCATCAATTTTCAGTTGACCGATCTAAAAATTTATTGTTTTTAATCGGTAAGCAGCTAATATCTGTGCATGTATGGGGGCCATAAGGGTGTTGGAAATCTGGTGGATAAAAGTCAGAGTAGGCATATGTAAGGGTAAAATCTGACAAGAGAAAAGCACTGTGTGACAGCTGGAATGTGACGATGCAAGGTTGACATTTGAGCTGCTGGTAGTCTCAGGGGTTAGTTTTTAAGCCAGAAAATGTCAGGGGTGTACTACGAGATCTGGGAGTTCAAACGTGTTGTACTGTCAGAGTTACATTTGACACAAACACAACTGTTGTCCTGTGGATGGAGACAGCTAATTGGAGGATCAATCAGGAACAGGGAGGTCCATCTGCAGCAGAACCTACCATGCAGGAAGCTGATGCAGAGGACAGTGAGGGAGACAGTGAGGAAGACTACATACATATGGGGTGAGTACCAAACACCATTTCCTGGTTCTCATCTGAGGAGCTCACTAAAGAATTTATGTGCACCCCTGTTTATAAAGTAAAAATTACAAAGAAATGTAGTGATAGGCAAGAGCACATAAAAATGGCTTGTTGCCACCAGGTATAGACCTAAACACCTGTCCCAGCAGCCAAAGGGACTCCCCATATCCTTTCATTGTCACCCCTAGGAAGCAGCAGGTTTAATCTTTGATAAAATGGCTTTGCAATGTAGAGGATAGCATCAGTGCCTTTAACCCCAAGCAAAGGTTGGCTATCAATTGACTTTATTTCTTAAATTAAAGCATGAGCCACAATACCAACACTAATTACAATGGGTGTGACTGTAGTGTCATTTATTAGGTGACTATGATTAAGGAATTTACAAAGCAAAATTATATCAAGCTGAAATTCTGAGCTGTATCTTCTTCTGAAAAGATTCCTCTGAAATCAGGTCTTTCTGCTATTAATTTTGTGAATTAATGCTGAATAACTGAATCCTGCTGCTGTGGTAAAATATGGGCCAAGAGGAGAAGATGATTTATTGCTTTCTATTCAAGAATGAGCATTTCGCAGGAGTTCAAGTACCAGATCATTTCTTAATCATTCACACTTTCACTGGAGAATCATGCATTAACGACAGGCCAATAGGGTTTCGGCAACGACTCCACTCACATTACAGAGAAAAAAAACTATAATGTTATAGGAATACCAATTGGTTTGAATAACGAAAAAAAATATTATGTTAAAAACATTCTTATTTAAAATCTTAAACCAGGGGTATTGTCCACTCAGATTTCAATATAGTATAAATTGAGCCAAACATGTTTCATGATTTACAAAGGTTTTGCATGTTTTTTTTTTTTCACAATACATTTTTATTGGATTTTCAAGATTACAATAAGAGAGGAAAAGAGAAGCAAAGCAATATGCCATACACATTATCTCATAGCATAGCAGTATTATGCAGCAGTATTATGTGTGAGAGGATGGATGGAAAGCATCGTATATGACACAAAGCACCGTCCGATTCAACAGTAATCGGAACAACTGGAAATAACAGGGTAAATGTGGCATTTCATAATATACATATTAAACATATAGCAAGAGTAAATAGTTCTCAAACTATTGAACATAAAGTGTGGTTTGACCAAGGGCTCCACCTAGTAGTGAATGTGGAAACTGTGTTGTTCTTTTTTGCTAGCCCATTGAGCCTTCATGTTAAATTCACTAACAATTTCCTGAAACGAGGGAGGAGAAGAAGATTTTCAATTTCTAATTAAAACTAGCTTCGTCGCCAGTAGTAGATGTGTTAGGAGGATTCTGTGTTTTACCGGGAAGTTGGATATGCCACAATAGTGCCTCTTTCATATATTCAATTAGCCAACATCCCAAAATATTCAATCAAAAAAACGGACCGGGAGTATGATAGACATACCAATACTCCAGGGCAAAATGTCCTCTGTGTAGACAGAGGCTAGGGGACTTTCACGGCTAGGTATATTTTTAAATAGGTAAACAAATCACCAAATGTAAAAGGATGATCATAATTTAATAGTCCATAAAAACATATAGTCCATGATAAACAGATGAAAAGTTTGACACGGCGCGCCAGAGTCACTGAAAGGAATGTCTTCGCCACCTCCCCAAAGGATTGGGGAACCAAGATCTAATTTGATTGGATCTCCCCGACATACGTTTCGTCATCTTCATCAGGGGGTGAAGTATTTTGGGGCAGACATGTTTCTGCATAAAGGCAATCATGTGTTATAAATTATGCTAGTTGGGATAAGTAATCAGAATCAAAAAGCAGTATATGTGAGTACTGATGTCTAAAAGCACTCACATATATTTGGTGTCAAACAAAACCAGATTAAAGCAGCAACGACCAGGTCGAGGATTTTGTGAGGCGAACGGAGAGCTCATATATGTAAAGACCAGATCTCGACCCCCAGGGGGCAACCATCTGACAAAAATGAATCCTAAGTATACACCGTGCCAATTGGGAAAGTGCCATTACTCAAACTGTTTTCTTTTAGTGGAAATCTAAAGCCTAAAGGGCCAAAATTGGATTGGCCGCCATTACAGACATGTCCGTAATTCTAAGATCAATTAAATACTTTGGGGATGGCTCCTTTGTCTTCTCTGCTCCGTTGACCCCCCTATGCATTCCTTTTGCACCGATGTACAGTACCTGTCTGCAGCAGCGGCTCTCCCTCCTAAGTTGTTGAGTGGGGGGG
>CM070033.1:62760729-62773607 GCA_036250615.1 Ptychadena robeensis | reverse complement strand
CAATCATTATCCCCTTCTGATCACTCTGTGCCATTTATTGGCCCCTTTGATCACTCTGTGCCAATCACTTTTGTTGGGTTCTACCGGTACGGCCGGGTAACAGACTCCGTTACGTCAGGGATCAGCAGCTTGCTCCTTCCTGCACTGCAGCCAGCCCTGACAGAGTCAGGGACAAGAAAATATACAGCGTGTTCCAGCAAAGTAGGAAGGACTGGACCATGCAGTATTCAGTCCAGCCAAAAGGATGGAGGTCTTGGCTGCAAGGCTTAAACTTTAGCATGTGTTTATACACTAACAGTAACCATTCTCTGAACACACTGACCAACTTATGAAGAGACACATTTTACATTGCATTTATTTACATTACACAGGCACTGAACAACTTACCCATGAGCAGCTCTTTACATATGGGAGGTGATTGATATGAGACTCAACAAAACACAAAAATATGTCACAAAATATATTTATTGCAATGTAGAATGTTAATGTAGATACACAACTCATGCTAATTGAAAAATGTCTCTCCATAAGTTGGTCAGTGTGTTCAGAGAATGGGTACTGCTAGTGGAGATACGTTCTTTTCTTGGCAGTGTTTTTTTTGGGGGCTTGGCTACAGGGAATGGAAAAAAAATTTGCCTCATGGGGTGCATTGCTTTTGCTCCCAGGAAGGTTGGAACTAAAAAATATATATAAAAATATATATATATAAAAAAAAATATATATATATATATATATAAATATATATATATAAATAAATAAATAAATGTTTTTACATATTCTGACCATAAAACACAGGGACACTTTCCCATTGATTTTAGTGGTACAATGTGTCTTATAGTCTGAAAAATACAGTAAATCTCTTTGCAGTAGCAGACATGTATTTTAAGTCATATAAACGAACAGAATATCTATTGACCGAACGTTTACAGCATTATCATTATGTGGTACCCCTCAAACTAAGTATTGGAAACAAAATAGGAAATTGTTTTGGGGGAGGGGGTACCTAGCTTATTAGATTTCCCCCAGGTCGGGATAAAAAAAACTGTGCAGCTGATAGAGCAAATGTGGGCATTCGCAGATTAAAACTGGCAGCTGTTTTCCTAAGTGGAGGAGAATACACTTGGAGGGATTGAGGGGGAGAGCAGAGAGTGATCAGAGGAGAGAGGTGAAACACTCACGCAGCCCCTGTATACAGCAAATATACAGGGGCTGCGTGAAGGCTTCTCCTCACTGTACCACTTATCTTCTGGTGTGTAATATCATGTACCAAATACAGTATATCAAAATATGTAAAGGCTGCCTTTACACCCAGCCTTAAATAACAGCTCTTTTTAAAAAACAAATTAAAAGAAATGCATGTCGGCACACGTTTACCTGGGCCTTACCACACACATGATATTACTGCTACATTTGAATTATCAGTCCACTGATTCTGCAGATTTTAAACAATGATGCAATCTGGGAAATAAAGCATCAGGCCACAGAGTGAGTCTGGTGTTTATTGCAAACAATCACAGCTCAAGAATGTTTGAACCAATTAGTCTTGATTGTGCTATCACATCACCACTTCAATGCGGGAGCAACTAAAAGTTGTTGGCACATCTCACTGGTTAGTATATAGAACACTAAACCAGTACTGGCTTAACCAGCCAAGTAATTAATATGTTTGGCTTAGTTGCCATTTACAGACTCGCTGCCCTTGGTTAGTGGGTGGGTTTGCACAATATAATTCTTTATGTCGATAATGGTTCAATAGACATGAATGCATCCATTCATTCTCTATGGACGCGATTGGGGGCAGCTGCATTGACTCTGCATGATGAATAAAAAATATGGTGGCCGCGACCAGCCACCAAAGTGGGGACAAGCCCTTGGTCTCAGCTAAAGCCGTGTTAACATCTATGGTGTACCGCAATGCATAGTGGAAACCCTACGAAGCACATGAAAACACTTTCCTGCACTTATTTGATTTGCTGCTGTGAGTGCAACACTGCTGTACATTTCAACTCACCAGGTGTGTTGTGGAGCCAATAAGAAATCTTATATATGAATCTGGCTTTAGGTCTTATTGATAACTATTCAGTGTTGTACCTTGTGCTATATAGAATTTGGTACCATACCACATTAAATTGTGCTGCCACAGTATGAATAGCACTCCAACTTGCCATGTCGCCAATGGAGAAAACATATTGCACATTGAAGTGTGGCACACTGGAAGAAAGTGACCATGAACTGTGTTGCATGTGCATTGCTGTTCTAAATAAATGTAAATCGGACCTTAATGTATAACCTACACATGCAGCCACTACAAAGATCAGTGATTTGTACAATTTCTACTGCTACAACTTGTAGTAAAAGTTATTTTTGCAAGTGAAGGCCAAATATATTTTATTTTGTGAGCTCAGAGCTTTGTGGATAAAACCATCCTAGGCACTGATTTTGCTTTTCCTCTTCCATAGCCATTAAAAAAAACTTCCTGATTCTGCTATTCTGACCATGCTTATCGACAGCATTACATGTGACGGGCATGCACACATCAACCTTTTTATTTAAGTAAATGATATCTTACAAACAAACACAACAAGCCTGGAGTTTCCAAGTCAGCCGGTGACACCACAGCTGATCGACCTATAGTCCTACGTTTTATACATTAGTGACAGTGGCTCCTTTATGGAGGCTAGCTCTTCTGTCTGATTAGGGATGCCTCCAGAAAGCTTGCTCAAGTCTTCCAAGTAGTGGGGAGAACAGCGGGTCCAGAGGTCATGGCCTCATGTGAGATAACAAAATTCATTTTGATATTTTGTAAACCTTAAAAATTTGCAGAATTATATGGTGCTTGGTTTGTATTTTATTTCAATATTTATATATGTTTTACCATTAAAGCCTTGGGTGTACAACCACGGAATTTGCAACCCCTTATTAAATATAATGTAAGTACTACTACTTACACCCCAACTTTCACCCCCTAGCTACAACACTTTTCGGACCATAAGACACTATTTTTCACCCCCAAAATTGCAAAAAGTGCCTGCATCTTAAGGTTTGATTGCACGACCCCCGCGGCCATTCGGCCGCCGGTGGTCGCACCTTGGCATCCAGCCAGCTCTCCTGATTAGCCAGGGGAGCTGGAGGAGCTGTCAGATGTGAGATGCCAGCCAATGCCGACTCTCCCATCTGAACTGTGTAATTGCCTATGCCAGCCCTGAACTGGCATAGGCAATGAAGAGAGAAGTGTAGATGAACTTGCATCTACACCTATCTCTTCTGTCCGTGGGAACAGCAATCAGCAATCACTCTGCTGCCCCACGGACACAGAATCAGAAACATTGGGAGAGAAGAGCAGCCCAGCCCTTCTCCCCCTCCTGCCTATCAGTGTGAAGTATGAAATTCTGCTGAGAGTTTACTGCTGCTAGTGACACCTTCTGGCTGAATTGAATATTGCATCCATTAAATTCATTGCATTAACCCAATTGATGTGAAAACTTATTAAATCTTTTTTTTTTCTGGTTTTCCTGCCCTAAAAACTGGGTGCGTCTTATGGTCCGGTGCATCTAATAGTCCGAAAAATACGGTATATGTAAAACCTTAGCTAAAGGTCCATCTATCAAATAATGCTTAGCTAGAGGAGTGAAACTGGGTGTTTAGTGCTATTCAAGGTTTTCGTAATAAGAGTGTTCAAAGTTACAGTGTTACATGGCCATTTTAGTTTAGTTTCTACAGCGTTGTTCTTACAGTGCAGCTGCAGATTTAATTAAGATAGATTATAAATAAATTTAAATTAATGTCATATGTATTCATTACATTACATTAGTTTTAAAAAAAAATCGGAATTTGCAAAAATCGGAATCGGCGCGTCACATTTCCTGTAAAATTGGAAATCGACCAAGAAATCGGTGCATCTCTAATTTTTATGTTTAAATATTTTTCAGAGAAACAAAACAGTTCCTGGCCTGTTACTCGCCTTATAGCTGATTTTACAATATTGGCACTGCACAGTCTGTGTTTTAACACTCTTTGTATACTTGTAATACTTACTGAATTACACTGTAAGTTACATCATTTTAAATGTGTAGTTATTTTGTTTGTAATCCAAATTTGTCTTTTTCAGACTTTGATCACCCCTACTACAGTCTGATACTAAAGAAAGCTGGCCAGTTCCTGTCTGACCTTCAGCTCACCTTGCTAAAGTTTGCCTTTTCCATTAGAGCATACTCTCCTACAGTTCAGATGTTCCAACAGGTATCTGTGTATCTTTCTATTACTCCACGAAAGAGATTTAATTCACTTTAGAAGACTATGTATCTATACTCTTAGATTCTTAGCTTAAACATTTACATTAGAATAGTCTTTTTAGTTACAGTATGATTTATCCATAAACCTGCAACTCCAATAGGCTCTCTCAATGCTATCTGGTTCTTCTTGTCCTTGCACTTATTTGTAACAAAAGCTAATTCTGTCTTCAATAATTAAATTTTCTTGGCATACCATATGTTTTCTCTTTTTATCTTTCTTCATGTTTATCCCATATTCCAGTAGCTACAGTATATTTTATCCCATGTACACTTTGTCATTACTGTATGAATGTCCTTGTCTGTATGAATGTCCTAGTCGTCACCTAGTTTTGTTTTGTTGTCCTGTGACTAAGCATTGTTTTCCTATTCTCTGAACATTTTTAGGGCTTCCTGCCCGTATTTAATAGCCAGCAGTCCACAGAAATCTCGCCCTCGCAGGAGTAATGGCAATCCAAATAAAGAAACAAGTCACTTGAAAATACCAAGCCTCTTGGCTTTCAAATGTTCAACATAAATTGTCCTTGGCTTCCCAGCAGCAAAAGACCTGGGCCTCACTCCCTGTAAGCCCCCCTGTATCAGCTGATCCAGTACCACAGGCCTGAGCCCCAGACTACTTGTGTGCCCCCTGTCTCCACTCTGTCAGAAGCCGTGTCTCCAACTTTCATCAGCAGCACTCACACATTGGTCTTTTGTGGAGCAAAACAGGTGTCAACCCTTGGAGTGTTCCTGGGAGAATAGGAATGCCCACCCAGTTCCATCCTCCCCATCCCAGAATTCGGGACCCCACAACCAAAATTAAATAAAAAACTATCCAGCAACCAGCTGTTGCTGAGCAATACTATCCCAAAATCCATGAGCAGTATGTATCACATAATATATTTCAATGCAGTGTACAATGTAAATGTAATTAAGAATAACTCGTGCTAGTCTCCCCTCACCCAGCTTTTACATGTTTACATATGGTAGTAGTCATACAATATATTCACTGCACAGAATGAACTGCTCATAAAGTATGCATATATCAAATTTCTACTGCAGAAACTATATAATTGCATAATTTCTGCAATGTAAAAAAAATACGAGACAGATTTAAAATGTGACACTCCATAAGTTGGTCAGTGGATTCAGAGAATGGGTACTACTAGTGAATAAACAAATACTTAAGTTCCAGCCCTGAACACTCCTGAAACAAAGCTGTTTCTTCTGGCACTGGCCTGCTTGACTGGAGGGAGTGGAACAAAGCCCTGACTTGCTGTGCTTTTGCCCATGGGGGCAATTCATGATTAAAATAATTAAATATCCATTTTACTCCTGACCCTAATGCTAGGTTTCCACAGTGTTATTGGCTCCACTGGTACCCCCTACGTTGATCGCATTCCTTGATGGGGATGTCAATCGAGCCGATCCATATTACCTGCCTATTGCACTGGCCATTCCCATGGTGTTGGGTGGAAACCTATCTTTACAATACATATAGTATGTTGCACAGTATGCTCCTAGCCCCTGAAATGTATAGGGTATGTTGTACATTATACATGTGAACTGTAAATGCTAGGTAAGACTGCATGGGGCTTAGCTTATGCCCTTAGTCTTTCTTTCAGTATACCTGCAGTCCCTATGTAGTTCAAATTATATCAAAGTCTAGGTGAGAATTGATGCACTAAAAGCCATACGCAGATACTCAACACCTACTTTGGACATCACCCAAGTAAACTGCCCTTTGTTAATTTTACTTCTTGACATTGTTTAATTATTGTTTTTTTTTTGCTCTTTTAAAAATATTGTATTTTTATATTCTAAAAACTGATGCTAGCATTGTTGGCATTCTATACCAGTAAAAGATTTTAAAGCATAGTTATACGTGTAAAGGGAGACATATATTTGCCACTTACCTACATGATATTGGTTCCTGAAATCTAGAGAAGGATTTGTCATGACAACTATTCAGATAAAGATTATTCATAACAATGAATTGACACTAAACATAATATTGCTATTTCTATTGAACATACATCTCTCATACCAAAGTAAATGTCCTGTATAATTTTCAAAACATGACTCTAAAATCAGTGGTGATCTGTTAGTAACATTTTCATCTATGTATATGATATCTTGGGAGCTTTATGTGCAAAAAAAACAATATAAAAATATATAATGTTGAGATGACATACTTGCTAACCACAGAGGCCAAAACTTACATTTCCTTTAGACTATGTTGGAAGCGTTATATTTCAATAGGACATCATAAAAATGACCAAGTGTGCTTCCATTCTCTTTAAGTTTTATTGTGCCTTTGTGATTGAATGTTGTAACCCATTTTATTAAATATTTGGATGCACATATTCCAGCGAAAATTAATCTGTTATGAAACATAAACCTTTATTGCTCAGTGCTGGAAGCTACAGCTTTGATCAATATAAGAGAAAATCATCTAGGAATAGACTGATGTAATTAATTCTGGGCAAAATATGTTCTATGATCAACTTGCAATTCTTCAGTTACGTTTCTGATACAGCAGAGCCTCTCTTCTCATATTTCTATTTTTGATTAGGAATATTTAGTAGGAAGTGGCTAAATCAAAATGCAGTACCATTATCTTTTTTATGTATGAAGCAATTACCGTATTTTTCGGACTATAAGACACACCCAGTTTTTAGAGCAGGAAATCAGAAAAAAAAATATTTCATGTGTTTAAATGAATGTGAAAAATCTCATGCAGTACCCCTTTTCAGCCACAAAAACGTTGTCACTAGAGAGCAGACTTCAGCATCTCTTCTTCTTCCTCACACACAGGGAAGGGAGGGGGGCTGTCTGGTGGGGGAATCAGCACACCGATCTCCCAGTCTCCACTGCGCTGCATGTGTGAGGAAGCTGCCAGTGAGTGCAGTTTTGCCCACACACACTCTGCATTGGCTATATTTGTGGAGCTCTGCAAATTTAGCCAATACAGTTCAGCTCCTGGCCAGCCCTCCCAGCAGATGGGAGATCTAAACACAGCCAACCTCCCATTTGTCGGGAGAGCTGGCAGGGAGCCAAGTTGCGATGACCGGCACTTTTTCCCCCCAATTTTGAGTGTGAAAAAGTGCATCTTATAGTCCGAAAAATAGGTAACTTGCTCAGCTAAGTCAGTTTGTCAAAATATGTGACAACTTTCTCCAATTGAGAGAGAATATATTTTCAGTGAGATGGAGTCACCTTCCTGTCCTCTATATCCGTCCCTTACCATCAAACAATAGGAGTGTTGTGTGTACTGCGGTCATTTGTTCTCTAATCTTTGGAATTCATTATGAAAAAAATATAAATTTATCTTGCGTATGAGGCTGAACTCCAGCTTAGGGGCTTCTTGGTAAACATGATCCAAGCAATCCCTATTTGAGCTGTCAAACCCAGGCTGTCATGATGTGGAAGCTGAACAAGCCGTCAGTGTGTTGTCAGCTGCAACAGTGCAGAGGGAACCCATCTTGTGTCCCTAAAGGGAACCTATAATATATGGGGCTTGCATCTCCCTTGTAATAATGCTTTCAGTGCTTATTTAAAAATAAAGTTTTCCATACAAGTGGAGAACTTCCCAATAGATACCATGTCATACCACAAAACACAAATAATTATTTACCCATCTGACTTACACAACTCTTTAGTCTTACTATTCTGTTCATTTCAATGCACAATGTATGATTTACTACCAGTGAATGTATAATGAATTTTAAATATATGGCAGTATTTAGATCATTTTTAAATTGCTCTTGTATATGGTAGCCAAAATCCAGTTATAGGTACAAGTTGCTTTATGTTTATCCCGATACATCATTCCAGCCTAAGAAGCACACTCCAATGTTAATCAAATGTGAGCTTTCAATCAGGAAATACACAATCATTTGAAGATGGAATGCAATTAAAGCATCATGTTTAAATGTAATTATTAACATTCTAGATTGCTGCTGATGAGCCTCCTCCAGAAGGTTGCAGTGCATTTGTTTCTGTCCATGGAAGTCACACCTGCAAGCCAAGTCAGGTTAAGAAACTTTTGAAGGATGCACTGAACAGGTGATTGTCTGTTTTAGTTTTTGTCTTAGTTTACTGCTTACTATTGCATACACTCTGTACTGAAAATAAAAAACTTCTCTTTTTCAGGCCAAAGCCCTATTTATATAAAGGAGACCACATGTTCCCTACTTTATCTAAGACTGCGCCTGTAGTCCTTCTCTATGCTGAAGTGGGCACCAAATCGTTTGCTACTTTCCATAAAGCGCTGGTTGAAAAAGCAGAAAATGGAGAGATAATCTATGTACTACGACATTACGTGCAGGTATCTATGATTAAAAGTAAATAACCGCAATAAAATATAAAAAAAAATGTTGTTTCATAATATTACATTTTTCATTATTTCACTACTTTTCTTTAGACGAGCATATGTTGCAGCTGTTTACTGATAATTATTTAGCTATTTACATACATTTGTGTCTATCTGTTTCTAACACACAGACATATTTTCTGGGCACATGGCACCCCGTTTTAAAAGTTTTTTCCCCAAATATGAACCATCCTGGATCCATACATAAATGGCTGTCATTTCATTTTATTTTGCTTCATGAATCAACCATTATATTCCCCTGACACTTAAAGTAGTTACTGGGAGATACTTACTTTTGACTGATAAGAACCAATTATATGCATACAACATACACATAACAGAAAAAAATGTAAATGAAAAGTACAAGCTTTTGATCTTGCTTGTCATCAACGATTATTAAAAAAACATCTGTAATTTGGCTGAAACGTGGATAACAATCAATCCTTATTATACCTATACATTATGTATATAGTCAAATATTTTGAACATAGAACAGTGCAATATTTGTGTTACAATAGTTTTTGTACAATTTTAAACTTTCAAAGTTAAGGTTACAGAAGGCCAACAGCAGTCTTGCACCATTTAACCAAAATGCACATAAATAACACGTCCAAAACAACCCAAACAGTGGGTATGACAATATCAAAAAGAAGAAAATACGTAAAGAGTAAGAGACAAAAAAAGGGAGGGAGAGAAGAAATCGGTATGAGGTATGAGAATTAGTCAAGGGAGAAGGAGGTGGGGATCTCCCGAAGCTGAACGGGTGGGGGGAAACCCTGATAGGAGGTAGTGTGAAAAGCCCTCTGAGCAAAGGTAGGCGATCCACGGGGACCAGACCTTCAAAAATTTGGGTTGCCTATCGAGTACAATGGCGGTGAATTTTTCTGATAAAAGAGCCCATGATATACTGCTTGACCTCTATAAAGTTAAGGGTAGGTTGTTGCCAGGGCCTAGCTATCACCTGGCGAGTAGCCATGAAAACATAGGAAGCCAAGCGATCCTTGGATTTAGACAGGGCTGATGAAGCAGAGCCTCCCATGGGTCACGGCATAGCGAACATCCCACCAGTGGAGAAACCATGCAACTGTGATATAATGTTGGATAAGGGAAGAATAAAATAAAGATTAAGGGGAAATCCCTTGGGTTTGATTTAAATTAATTCCTCAACAACTAGACCCATACTACATTCAAAACCACTACTGTAACAACAATTCCTAGATCCTGTTAGGTGTATTACATTCATGAAGCATTTCAATGTGAAGATTGGCCTCTGACCATGTCTTATATTTAGGCTTAAAGATTTATTTACAGCTGCTACTGAATAGCTGATTTCACATCTCTATCTGAAAGTATCCTGCTATAATTACTTCTTTCTAAGAACAATATGAACCTGAACTATGAACTACACTTTTGTTTTTAAAATAACATCTACTTAGCTTTCACTTAATTTGAATGAATGAAATGGATGTCCTTCTATAAGTATACAAGAGGTTTTACTGCCCTCTTATGCTTCTAGTCAAATTAGCAAAAGGTAGATTGAAAGACATTGCTTTTTCTTTTTCTTAAGCACTACATATTTATGTTGGTAGGGGGATGAATTTCAAAATAAACTGTATTATAGTACACTGAATGTATTATTCATTTTGAATTTTGAAATAAATAATTATAATACATTTAAATTAGATTTTTAAAAGATAGCACTAATGCTTTGTTTTTGTCAATACTAGAAGCCAAGTTCAAGGAAAGTAAATTTATCAGGCTACGGAGTAGAACTTGCTATTAAAGACACAGAATATAAGGCAATGGATGACACTCAAGCTGCAGGTATGCTGACGATGGAAAGTTTTTGTATCTTTTTGATGTTGATCTGTGTTTATGTATGCATTAATGCAAGTTGCTTTATCCAGGGTTTTGAAATATATTTCCAATACATTTATTTGTTAAAGATGTGCCCTATTACTAGAAACATAACTCGTATACCAGGTTTAATTTTTGATTAACATTACACTTTTATTGTAGTTGGGCCATGGCATATGGGCTGGCCAAAGACCCAACTGGCTATGGTATATGGAAAAGCCAAGGGCCCTTTCACAATAGCAGTGTTGCGTTTGTGCTAGTGTACAGGAGACGCTTGTGCTGCAGTAAAAACATTGTGCTTTAGGGAGTTATGCATTAACTCATTGCGTTAAGTGTTAAGACTTCTCTAGGGCCGCTCCTACTCTCTGGAACTCCCTCCCTCGCCCCATCAGACTTGCTCCTACCTTTGCCACCTTCAAAAAAGCTCTAAAAACCCACCTCTTCAGCCTCTCCTACCCATCTTCTTCCTAACATCACCACCATGCCAGTCCCATCCCCCCCACCTATTGTATACCTTGTTCCCCAACCTATTAGATTGTAAGCCCGTCCGGGCAGGGTCCTCTACTCCTCCTGTGTCATACCTGTACCTGTGTGTTATACTGTGTTGTATCTCCACTCTAATGTATTGTACAGCGCTGCGTAATATGCTGGCGCTATATAAATAAATGTTAATAATAATAATAATAATGTATAATGCTAGTCATGCAGTAATGCTAGGGCGCTGTGTCTGGGTTTATGGTTAGGCAGCTAGTTACGCATCTAATTAACCTCCCTAGCGCACTGCTGAGGTACAGATTTCTGTACCAAAAGCGCACCATAGACCTTTAATGGAAAAAAATAGCTTTTTTACATTGTAAGCCTATAATGTCCCAAAGTATGTCCATACAGGAGTCTGGTAGACATCCTGGATATAATAACACGTTCAGATGCTGTGTGAAAAACTCACAATATCAGATAATGAGTATTCCAATAATTCACTTTATCAGGTAAATTAT
Source organism: Ptychadena robeensis (assembly GCA_036250615.1). NCBI lineage: Eukaryota > Metazoa > Chordata > Amphibia > Anura > Ptychadenidae > Ptychadena > Ptychadena robeensis. The sequence continues at coordinate 62,762,112 of CM070033.1, read as the reverse complement.
CACTGCAACCACTAGATGGCTCTGCAGATGTTCCACGTTACATAGGAGAGCATAGGGGGGAGTTATCCGTTCTCCTGCAGCTGCCTCTTCATTAGATCGGAGTCGCATGGATCAGTGAGTTTGCTCTCCTGTGGCTCCGATCTCTGCCTGACGAACCCAGCCTGTCCACTGCTGCTCTGACAGGTCAGAGCTGGACAAGCTGGGATCGTCGGGAATGGCAGGGGGGTTTAAAGCATGTTGAAAATCAGAAGTTACCTTTTCACGATGATCTTTCCTCTGAGTTGTAAAACCGTTCAGGAGGAATTGCACAATTTATCCCAAATTCTCTCTTCTGTGTATCCGAACTTCAAATGTATGTCACTTGCATTCCCCACTCTGAGCGTCAAGCCAAAAAAATGCAGACGTCTTTTGGAATAAGTGTTTTTAAATATTAAATGTATTATATTCCTTTTCTTTTCCAGCCACTAATTCTACCTCAAATCTGTATGAAGGAATTGATGAAGATGTTCAAGGATTTTATTTTGACAAATTAATGTAAGTTCTGCAAACTGTTCATATGTGAATAAATTCTGCAAAGCAATATTATTGACTAAATTTTATTTCATGATATAATCTTATGAGCAATTTTCAATTCTGTAGAAAGTAATTGCCCCCTACCTGGTTTACATACATTACAAATGTTCTAAGTTGTGATGAAAACACCACTAATGTTGCATTCAATACATACACATTCCTCACATTTGTTTAGCCTTCATCATTTATTAATTTGCTGCAGTTATCTGACATTATGCAATCATTATTTGCCCTGTTTTACTAATAACTGTTATTCCCCAGTTTAAACAGAAGTATCTGCAACTTGGCATTTCCATTAGCTTCCGATGTGCTTTTGTATCCATACAAGCTTAAACTTTTCACCTTCAGCTGTGTGACATCATCTCAGTGGGGTTTAGATCGGAACTTTGGCAAGCCCATTTCAGAAATTGTTAGTTATTTAATTAGTATAATATTTTTGGTAAACAAGACATTTATTTAACATTTTCAAAGCAGCATACAAAGGAAAATACAAACCATTTAAAAACTGACATTAACTATGTGAGCTGGCTCAATATTGTAGATTATGACAGACACTGGTTAAGAACCTCAAATTCTTGACAACAAATGCAAAGTGTCCCCTATGTCCATATCTGCATCAATTTCCTCTGGGCACTTCAGTTTCCTCCCATAATCTGGAGTCATCCTGGTATTGGCTTCCCCAAAAAATTAGACTATGACATGTGGCCTAAACTGTAATGTGATCTAAACTGTGTTAGGCTTTATTGATACGGGCAGGGGCGTTGCTAGGGTTGAGAAAGATCGGGGGCACCTCTGGGCACCTCAGTGTGT